>LN483456.1:162044-531885 GCA_900002565.1 Culicoides sonorensis | reverse complement strand
TGAGGTAGCTATGAGGCTTGAAAAATTGAGCCTGAAAAGCGCCCTAAAAGGTTGTTCTGCAGGGAAATTGAAAATTTTATAGTATTTTCTGTTTTGACAATCAAAGAATATCCAAATATAAAAAAATGGGTAAAATCCCGAATGATCCCCCTCGAATTTTGTGGACTTATACATCATTTTTGGTCAATAATTGTTAAAAAAAATCACTAGACTGAAGTTATCAACGACTTCATCAACGACCTTGGCAGCCTCGGGGAGGGGTTTTTTGGACCCCCTGGACCCTCCCCAACACGTTCCAGGTGTCATCAACGACTTTTACCCTGACTTTTTTTTTTTTGCTGTTTTTCAACTTTTTTCTCCGTGTAAATCACTTTTTCTGCTCTCAGCGTCTTCTGGAAGGTCTAATCGAAAAACCCCGATATGAAGGGCTGTATTTTTTGGTCCTCTAACTATCTGTATAGTCATCAACGACTTTGCCCATATTAAATTTTTCAGGAAAGTCTAAAAACCTCAAAAAAATCACAAAAAAGGCCACCAGCGCCATCTGGTGGGTCCAAATGGAAAACCCCGATATGAAGGGCTGTATTTTTTGGTCCTCTAACTATCTGTATAGTCATCAACGACTTTGCTCATATTAAATTTTTCAGGAAAGTCTAAAAACCTCAAAAAAATCACAAAAATGGCCACCAGCGCCATCTGGTAGGTCCAAATGGAAAACCCCGATATGAAGGGCTGTATTTTTTGGTCCTCTAACTATCTGTATAGTCATCAACGACTTTGCCCATATTAAATTTTTCAGGCAAGTCTAAAAACCTCAAAAAAATCACAAAAAAGTCCACCAGCGCCATCTGGTGGGTCCAAATGGGAAAGTTTCATGAAAGTAAAACACAATAATTTACTTCGATAGAATATATTAACTTTTTTGTTTATTTAATATAATTTTTTTAGTTTTCTAAGCAAATAGTAAGTTTGAAATGTGAAGAGAAAACAAAGTATACAGTCTAAAAGACACAATAAGAATTGTAGAAGTATGCGAGTACGATTATTATAGACACATTTTCACAATACACACTCTCCAAAAAAAATAACTGTTTCATTGTGACGTCACAAATAAGATCAAAAAGTTTCAAGTGTAAACATGTTTGAACATGCTATGAATTAAGCAGTAATTTCCAACATATGATCATTTTGAGCTCCTAACTTGTTTCTAGCTGGCCTCATTATAAATATTTCAATGAACAAACGGAATTCCCAAATATTTCATTAAAAAGTTGATTCCATGAAAAAATTGACTGTTGCCATTTACGATAGTGAACCATTTGAAGGTGTCACATACAACCTATTGAAGTTTGATTTGTGTGTTCTCACTTAACCCTCTCCTTATCAGCAATAGATTCTGCTGATATTTTTGATAATATTTTTAATTTTTTTAGTACAGGCAGTCCGCCGTTTGGTATACGAGACAAAATCGATTACCAAACACTAAAACTTAAAAAATAATTAGTTAATCAATATGAAACCAAAATCAGTGTTATTTTTCTGTAACAAAACATGTTAGAGCATAACTATGCAAAGTTTCAATGTCTGAACAATTAAAATATGAAAGATATTAAAGTTCAAAGTTGGTGTTTGGTATACAATCGAAATTAATGACAATTTTGACTTGGTTAAAACATTTTGATTTTTCAATTCGAATTTTGACTGTAGAAAAAAACTGTTTAAACATAAGCCGTAAAACATTTCAAAATTTTATAATTTCATTTGTTTGAAGCTTAAAATACAACACTTTTCACATAATTCCAATTTTAGTGGCGTTTGGTATACATGTTGGGTATACACAAAAGTTCTCATTTCAAAACTCATAGAATTTTCATACAAATTCAAAAAAAAAATTGATAAATTTGAATTATTTCATTATTTCAAACACCAAATAAAAATTTCAAACACTTGTTTGATAAAAAAGCCAGTACATGAAAAAAAAAATTGTTTGGTATACACCAAAGTCAGTAACTAAATTTATTTAAATACTTTTTGTGGCTTCGAATTGAAATGCTTATCATAAAAATCTTTGAAAATTAACGGTATATTCTTAATTTAAAGAAGTTTCATCTTGTAAAAATAAAATAAAATCAAAAATTGTTTGTTTTTGCGTTTGGTATACACAACTGAACAAAATTAAAACTATCGTTGTAAAACAGCTTTTTTGGTTTGAAGTGATTGAATGGAACTTCTAGGGCTACGAAATATGTAAAAAAGAAATATTAAATTATCATAAAAAATAAGAGAAGGGTTAGAAAAGGTGGTTTTTTGTCAAAAATTTTTAATTTTTTTTTTC
Organism: Culicoides sonorensis; assembly: GCA_900002565.1. Lineage (NCBI taxonomy): Eukaryota > Metazoa > Arthropoda > Insecta > Diptera > Ceratopogonidae > Culicoides > Culicoides sonorensis. The sequence continues at coordinate 529,550 of LN483456.1, read as the reverse complement.
CATTAATTTCACTATTCATAGACCGTTGAGTTGATTGTACAAACATGCCCAACAAAAATTAAGTTTTCTTACTTAATATAATTGATTTGGATCTAGTTCTATGTTTTTTGAATAATTTAGGACCCTTTTTATTATTAACGAGCAAACTCAGTTTGAAAAACAAAGTTTGAAATTTTTCGATTTTTTAAATTTCTGGCGGACTGCCTGAGTAGATTTGGACCTCGAAATTTATCAAAAAAGTTTGTTTTTTATAGTATAAAAGAATATGATAGAAACTTATAAAAGTACGTATAACTCCTATAGAATCACGTACAGAAATATTGGGCAGAAAATATACTACAAAATGTATATATATTAATTAAAATATAAATATTTATTACTCAATTTGCTATATAAAAAAATTCATTCATTTTTAAAAAATGATACAGAAAATATCACAAAACTAATATTAATATAATAAATATATAATATTAATCTGGTTATTTAAGAAAAAACTGTTGAAAATTCAATTAAATACATATACTGAAAATTTATTTAAAAATCATTGTTTCACCGGGTGGGTGGACAATGTGTAAGAAAGGGTTATTATCTTCACCACACAGTTAGCTGCTTTCTTTTGTCCTGTTTTTTTTTGCCGTTTTGAAATTAATGAGAAGTTGATGCCGGAGTATTGTGTCTGTTGCAAACAATTAAAACTTATAAGCAAAATCAAACACGCAGAGATTCACATAAAACAGATGGAAAATATTATTGAATTTCATAAGAAACAGACAGTTTGTCCGATGGCACAGAAGAAATCTTGTTTCTGGTCTCATAATAAGAAGTTCATGAGATTTTGACATTGGTGTGTTTAAAATGTGTTAAAAAATTTTATACTATTAAAGTAAAATGTGAAAGAAATGAACTTTTACAAACCATCCAGGGATTAAATTTTCTTATTTTTCTATGCACGTATATAAGTGGGAGTAAATTTTTGTATGAAAACTATTAAAATTAAGTACGGTTTTATTGTACGAATAAATTCTACACTTGACATTTTATTTTTATATTAATTTTACCAAGAAATATATATTTTAATTTGAATTTGTATAATTTTTTAATGATTTTATAGAGCTTTTATGTTTCCATACACGCCGTATTTTTTAAACTGATTAATGAAAAGTGCAAACTTCACATCTCATGTTTTTTGAATGCACATGAAACATGAACACCATTTTAAATCAGATTAAAAAATACGGCGTGTGTGGAAACATAAAAGCTATATAAAATCATTAAAAATTATACAAATTCATATTAAAATATATTTTTCTTGGTAAAATTTCCAATTAAAGAATCAAAATTAATTAGTGAACTATAAATTACATACAAAAAACCCAAAAGAGTGCGTTAAATATAAAAATTAAAGTGTTTTGCGCACTTGTTGTGCATTTTGCACTTCAATTAAATTTAAATTTATAGATTATAAAATAATAAAAAAATAAACTAAATAATACTATTAAATAAAGTGATTTAAAAAATATCAATAAATAATACAGTGTTTATAAAATCTAAATAAAATTCATTTAGCAAAGTTTGAATGTTAATTATTAAATATCATACAACTGATTAAATGAAAAAAAATCAAGTGAAAATTTTTCTGTTTAAATTCTATGATTACACATAAAAAATATTATTTTCCTTTCATTTAAAGAAAAAAGAGTGTTATTACAATCTTATTATTTAAACAATATAATTTATATATAAAACGCATTACTGTGGTAAGAGTATTGCTTATTCAATTTTTATTTTTAATAAAATAATTAAATAGATATATTCGGATATTGTCAGAAAGTCTTACTGAACAAAAATCATTGAGTTTATTCACTCTAGTGTTGTTTTCTTATTCCCAAATTATTTTTAAATTCAGAAGTGTATCAAAAAATAATTAAATTAATATCATCTATACTTTTTATTTTAAAAGCAAACCAACTTTTCTTCCTTATTTTGCTATATTCGATTTTTTATCTTAATTTTTGGTCAAAATGGGTAAGAGTGTCAAACGAAGAAATGCGCAAATGAATAAAAAGAAGGACATCCTTCCATTCAACATTGAAATTTCGGCTTTTGTTGATGCATTAATAAAAGAGAATATTAAAGATTTGAATGATAATCGTTTGAAAAAGCGTGAATTTTTGAGTAAGCTTTTAAATGACTATTTTAGTGTAGAATTACCATCGAGGTATGCCCAAAACAATTCCATTATATTAGAATTTTTAAATTGCATGAGAAAGCCATCTTTTAAAAATTTATTTTCTAGTCAAATCAGCGCTTCCAAAAAAATTAATGATGAAAATACTAATGAAGCTTTCGTGAAATCATTCCTACAGTTAAATCCCAAATTAAGTAAGGAGTTGCAAAATGAAGTAAAAACTTTTAGTACTCCTTCAAAATCTCTTGCAAAAAATATTGAAATTTTTCGCTCTCCTAATACTCCTGAAATTAATAGATTGAGCGGCGTTCTAGGTTCTCCTACAATTGAAGTTTTAAGAGCTTCACGGAAACCAATGTGTTTACATCTTTCTGATGACGAAGAGGATGAAAGCGTTAAAAATTTAATTAATTCTTTTTCACCAATTTCATTGAATAAAAACCAAAAATCTAATGATTCAAGTTTTTCAGTGAAAAAACGTTTGACTATGGATACAGCATGTTCTCCATTCAAATTTCCTTATGTGGATATTGCAACATCCCCATTGAAAGTGCAATCTTCAAGTGTTGCTGTATGTACATCTCCTTTTAAAACTAATGATTCTCCTTTAATACAATTATCTTCTAAGTTATCCTCGGATCAAATGATTGTTCTTGAAAAGTTTTTGAATATGTTTGAAAATTCAAATGTATCTGAATTGCATGAGAGTTTTATTGAAAATAACATAGAAAATCTAATTGAAGATCGTGAGTTTGAAGATGAGCTTCAGACTATTTATGAATTGTCGGATGAATTAAAAATTAGTATTTATCGAAAATCAGGAAAAAATAATTTTTACGTTTTGAATTCTAAAAGTGAAACTGAAAAGTTTTGGATTCAAAATGATATGAAATTCCTTTTTTGTATGAAAACGCATGAAATAATTGCGAATACTGACGATGCAAGAGCATTATTAATGTCCGAATGCAATAGAAGAAATGTGTCTTGTCAGTTCATTTTTGAAAAGTCCTTATTAAACCCTACTTCATTGACATTTTCGGCCAATGGCTATTGTCAATATCGTGAAAGTGGTTGTGCAAATCGATTTAAAATGCACATTAGTAAAGGAGGTCGAGATGGACGTTATTTTTTAATGTTTGCTAAGCAAACTGATCAAATTGATCATTCTGAAATGAAAGTTAAATTTCCTCAAATTAGAGGTAAAATGAGGGATGAAATAAAATCGAATTTCACCTCCCCTGAACTCATGTTGCGAAAATTGAGCAACATTGATTATGATTTAGCCTGTAAAGGGAATGTTCAAGGGCTCACTACAAGAAGTGTTTTGCAAAAAATAAGTTGTGAAATAAATAAGTCAAATAGTATGATTGAATGTGAGTTATACAAATTAATTACATGTATTCAGTCTGGTGACACAGAAACATATGGCACTTTAATAGTGCAGAATGATTCATTTCAAATAATTATGATTGATGAGAATATTTATGACATTTTGAAAGATGTTCCTGAGAAGTCTGTTACAATGCACGTAGATGCAAGCGGACAAATTGTGAAATATTTACAGTGTTGTCGAAAAATCAAACTTCATAAGGCAAAAAAGACAATGCTAGTACATGCAAATGTTATTAAAATAAATGACGAAACTTTAGTTATGGCAATTATGGCTACCGATAGTCAAAATGCAATGACTCTAGGCATGTTTCAAAACTTTTGTCTAACACAAATGATGTTAAAACTTAAAAAATGCATTTATAAAAGAATCATTACAGATTGGTCTTTTGCAAATTTTATATCCCTATTAAATGCATATAATAATATGACTGTAGACAGTTATTTAAATTTAATGTTTGATATTTTAATACAAAAAAAAGTCACAGAATTTTCTAATTCTTTTATATATTTAGTCGTATGCTATTCCCATCTGATGAAACTAATCAGTGGCTTTATTAAGCGAGAAATAACTAAATCAGTTGATGCTTATAAAGGTTTTGCAAACAAACAAAAAAGCTTATTAATGGGTTTTTTTGCAATTATGAGAGAAAGAAAAACCATTAAAGAAATTGAACAATATTTTATTATTTTATGTAAAATTTATTGTTCTAAATTTATAAATACTGAATTGTATTCACTTATTCAAAAATTAAAAGAAGACAAAATATATGAAACTGAAGAATTCAGTGAAAATGACCAAGATCTTGAAGATCAGGTCAAAGTAGAAGATTTTTTAAACGAACAATTAAATAATAATGAGAGTAATCCTTCATTAAGGTCCAAAATAAAATGGTATCATTATTTTAAAAAAATTTATGATGATGTTGTCAGTAAAATTGATAACGAAACGGGGGATGAATTGAATCCCTTTTATGTGCCTGGTATGATTCTGAGAAGTGTAGAATTATATTTCACTTATACGCCCATATGGGCTCGAGTGGGTCATGGTCTTAATGATGATGAGGATGATGAAACCTTCACAAATGGTTTGATTGAGTCTTTGTTCAAACTTTTAAAATACCATTTAGAAGGTCCATTAAGAAAAAGACCTACTGAATTTTTAAGGTCTATGCACAAATTAGCAGAATTTAAACGAAAAAAAATTCAGCATTCTAAATTTTTTCCAAAAAAAAGTAAATTTAGTCAAAATAAAATATCTAAAGTTAAATTAGATTTCAATAAAAGAGGAAAGAAAAGAAAAATCAGTGAAGAAGACATTGATATTGAATTAGATCCCAAAAAATATAAAGAAACATGGAAAAAAAAATCTAAAAATTCAAAAGGTTGGAAATATGGATCCCCTAGCGTATCCGCTTCCATACCAGATTCCATTTTAGGAGTTAAAAAGAATAAAGGGAAAAAAGCGAAAAAAGTAACATTCGATTTATCTCAAAATAGTGATATTTCCATCCCTTGTGTAGAAATATTTGATGATCCTAAATCTCAAGACGATTCTAAATTAGTATTTCAAATAAGTAAAGGCTTAAAGCTAAATTTTTATCCAAATAGTCAACTCGTTTCAACGGTTAACTATTACGATATGACTTGTAGGAAATTCATAAAAGTTGCCAACTATGCAACATATGAATGGATGGAATTTGCTGATATGAAATCAATCTCAGATTTATCAGAAGAAGTTACAGACATTGCAATGTATTGTGCAGTTAAATTATTTATAAAATCTCAATTTTTAGAGCACAAATACACTGTCTATATCACAAATCCTTTAACTTCATTATTCAATGGAAAATTGAATAAAAATGAAAAACAAAGATTGATTGATATAAATCAATGGGTCCCTGAACTTTTTATGGACCCCAATGTAATACACATATGTCCATTTTTAGTTTCCCAAACATCGCAAACAAATCATTGGGTGTTAGCGATAATAGATTTTCAAACTAAAAAATTTAATTTCTTTGATTCATTAGAAATGATAAATGGAAAAAAATGTTTTAATAATTTTCAAACCTACTTGAAAAATGAATTTATATGCAATAATGAACTTAGTCACTTTAAAGGTGATTGGACTTATATAAGTCATAAGATAAATATCCAACAAGGTGTCACTTGTGGAAAACATGTTTTGGGTTATTGTCGAGAATATATTTTATATAACAATAACCCTAACTTTTTGAAAATTCGCCCATTTGTCGAAAGCTCTGTTTTTTCTCAGATAATATATGAAAATGCTGAAAATAGAAAAACATTATGCTTAAGGTGCGATGAATACTTAAATTATGGAAATAAATTAACTTGTGAAATGTGTCAGTATGGTATACATAAAGAAAAATGTCTTAAAAATACTGATTTATACACTGAAAATCCTAATGTTTACCTTTGTCATATATGTGCAAACTATATTAGGAAAAATTTTGTTAATTAAGATCAAAGTAATAAAAAAAAGTTTTGTTTAAATGTACGATTCTATTCTAACTTTGATCGCTAAAATTGCCCGACGGAGAAATTTACGCAAATGAGAGAACTTCTTTAGGATTGGCACCCTAATGCTGAGCATTGCTCCTTAGATGAATAATCTGAGTGACTCTCATAACGTTGATATGAAGTTTTTAACTGAATATCCTCCGATCGTTAGTTAGTTTTTTTGTTATTGTTTACGTTGGTCCTTTGTTTATTATTTATTTTAGATTTATGTTTGTATTTGTTTATTAGTTAATTATATTTATATGTTTAGAATTAAGTAGAAATTAAATGTAATAATTTTTTGTATTGTTTGTCTATATGTGATTGTCCTTGGGCTTCAAAGCAGCTGAGCGTTCTCGTCGCGAAGCCTGTTTCAACCGATACAGCTGTATAACATGCATGAATATTAATTTTCATTTAATAATAAAGATAATAAGAAAAAAATATAAAAATTAAATGAAAATAATATACTGATATTAACATACTTATAATAAATATCTTTAATTTTTCTTTTCATATAAAAAAATATAAATTAGTTATTAGACTTTCCTGAAAAATTTTCCAAGTGAAAAGTCGTTGATGACTATACAGATCGAAATAGGACCTAAAAATACAGGCATTCATATCGGGGTTTTCCATTTGGACCCACCAGATGGCGCTGGTGGCCATTTTTGTGATTTTTTTGAGGTTTTTAGACTTTCCTGAAAAATTTAATATGGGCAAAGTCGTTGATGACTGTACAGATAGTTAGAGGACCAAAAAATACAGCCTTTCATATCAGGGTTTTCCATTTGGACCCACCAGATGGCGCTGGTGGCCAGTTTTGTGATTTTTTTGAGGTTTTTAGACTTTCCTGAAAAATTTAATATGGGCAAAGTCGTTGATGACTATACAGATAGTTAGAGGACCAAAAAATACAGCCCTTCATATCGGGGTTTTCCATTTGGACCTACCAGATGGCGCTGGTGGCCATTTTTGTGATTTTTTTGAGGTTTTTAGACTTTCCTGAAAAATTTAATATGGGCAAAGTCGTTGATGACTATACAGATAGTTAGAGGACCAAAAAATACAGCCCTTCATATCGGGGTTTTCCATTTGGACCCACCAGATGGCGCTGGTGGCCATTTTTGTGATTTTTTTGAGGTTTTTAGACTTTCCTGAAAAATTTAATATGGGCAAAGTCGTTGATGACTATACAGATAGTTAGAGGACCAAAAAATACAGCCCTTCATATCGGGGTTTTCCATTTGGACCCACCAGATGGCGCTGGTGGCCATTTTTGTGATTTTTTTGAGGTTTTTAGACTTTCCTGAAAAATTTAATATGGGCAAAGTCGTTGATGACTATACAGATAGTTAGAGGACCAAAAAATACAGCCCTTCATATCGGGGTTTTTCGATTAGACCTTCCAGAAGACGCTGAGAGCAGAAAAAGTGATTTACACGGAGAAAAAAGTTGAAAAACAGCAAAAAAAAAAAAGTCAGGGTAAAAGTCGTTGATGACACCTGGAACGTGTTGGGGAGGGTCCAGGGGGTCCAAAAAACCCCTCCCCGAGGCTGCCAAGGTCGTTGATGAAGTCGTTGATAACTTCAGTCTAGTAAAAAAATCTTTGATCGACAAAATCCAAATTTTCAGGGATATTTTACTCTAAAGTGAAAAAAACTAAGAAAAGATACATTTAAGTTGGAAAATTCTCTTCCGTTTTCATATATTAGTGTTTTCCCTAGGCCCAGTGGAAGTGGGTTAGACCTATATCTTTAGTTTGGCCTTTTTGGGCATTTTTTTAACATTCAATGGCTCCTGTGGGGTCAAAGAGTGGAGTTAGAGAGTTATGACCAAAGAAGAAAATTCATTTTTCTTGGTTTCCTTTCGGATAAAAAGGCTAAATTATATGATTTCTAAAAATTTTTTTTTGATATGACTTTTTACTAAGAATAGGTCATATAAGAAAATTTATGTTTTAATTCAAGTTATGAAGCCTGTCTCTTTTTTTTTTTAATTACGCGAGACGTAAATAAGTTGTTACATCATTTATGTCTCAGTTTTTTTTTTGTATTAAATATAATAAATGTTTAATTGAAAGAAATAAAATAAAATTAAATTAAGACAACACTGTGAACATTGACATTTAAATTCATAAAAACAATAAAATCGAATATTAAATAAGTAAATTTTTTTCAATCATATAAAAAATGAAAACCAAAAAAAAATCAAATATGAATATAATGCCAATCACGTGTTTGATATTAATCTTCATCGCATAAACTATTAACCAGTATCACGTAGCTGAAATGCTTGCACTTCCGACAAGACATGTTACTATTTACTTTAAAAACATGTTTTTTTTTCTTTGTGTATGTTGGGATTTTATTTTTGTTTGTTTTTCCATTTAAAAAGATTTTATAATAACATCTAAAATTAAGGCAAATCAGTCAAAATTGGCCGAAATTCTACACAGGAGGTCATCGTTGTCAAATATTCAAAGCTGAGATCATTTGACCACTGCTGGCTTCCCGTATAGACAAATCCCTATCAAACAAAACTTATGACTCTGCTTTCTCACCCATCTTAATGCTTTCCTGTAAATGACCAATGTCCACCTTGAAATGAAAGTTTTCCAAATCACAGACACACCAATGTTAAACTACCCACAACTAAACATTTTCTCAAAATTGCATTCAAACACAAGTTTATTACAACGTAAGTAAAAAATATGACGTCAAATTAACCATTTAAACTGGAGTTGATTAAATAAATCATATATTTTTATCACAATTAGTTTAATTCCATATTACCCCATTATTTTTTTCAATTATAAAATTTTCGTTGCACAATTTACAGTGCAAGTACATTAATTTTGACACTTAGTCATAAATCATTAACTTGTAACTTTAAATTACTTTTTCTATTATTATAATTGTATTAAAAATTTAAACAATAAAATGTTGACGGTTTACACTTTAATCTCTCTTATGTAATTTTCTTTCATTTTTCTTTCTTGCATACTGTTAAATTTTATTACATTTCTTACAAATAAAGCCTGAATTTAAAATTGAATTCTATTAGACACGCTAAAAATTTACATATTTTGACAGAGATTTCAACCAAAATAGGAAAGTAATTTACTTTAAATGTTCATAAATGGAGACGTCTAGTTCATCATCTCACCTAATTTCATGTTACTCTTTCTTTTATTTCTATATGCGGTTATTTGTAATGTTTATGCAAGTGCATACAAATACTGTAGCAAAAAACATACCAAATAATAATAAAATGTAAGACATCGATGGAGGTGGGGCAGCATAATATAAAGTCAACCGCAAATTCCGTATTTACTGCATTCAACCGAGTATTGTGTGAAAGTGAATTTATACAAAATTTCTGTTAAAAAATATTTTTAATAAAATAATTAAATTTAATTTAATTAAATAAACAAAAAATGAAGTCAATTGTATGTTATAATAAAAGTTCTATTAAATTGAAGGAAAAAAATTACATTAAATTATTATTATTATTAGATTTTACTGTCAATATGTGCCACAGTTACATTAGCTGGTGTTATTCATGACGATGGAGAAGGTGCCGAGACACATCATCATCACAAAATTGATCACGAACACGCAACATCACATCAAAGTTTTAAATTTCATCATTTCCATGCTGTACCAGTTTATGTAAAGAAAGAAGATCAACAATTCTTGAAACATCCAGTTGAAGTTGGAGGAATTAAGCATAAATTGAAGGTGAGTACCAATTAAAATGTGATCAAATTCAATTTTGATTAAATTAAATTTTCTTGAAGATCCTCCATCCAGAAACTGAACACCCCAAAAGTTATGGACTTACATTAGAAAATCACGGAGAGGAACATCACGCTCACAAATACCATGATTTGGGTGGTGCCGGCTCTGAACCAGCCATCCAAAGTAATAATCATGAATATGTTCCACAATATCACGATATTCAAGTCAATGAGGAACAAAGTTAAACGGAAAAAATACTTCCTACTTTCTTTTAATTTTATTTGCGACAATCTGATAGCAGTGCATAAAAAGTGTGTTATAAAATACACATGCAATTAATATATAAAATTTATTAAAATATTGTGATATGTAGAGAAAGAGAAAAAAAACTTGTATTAGTTCGTGCTCTAAAATGGAAATGATAGTTGTAATTTGTATCAGTATTCCTAAATTTATAAGTGTAAAATTTAAATTTTTGAAAAAAATTTATTTCAATTCAGTTTAAATATAACTAATAAAAATAATTTAATCAATCATAAAAATTAAAATGGATTTTTTTGAAAAGCGCCTCACACTGACATTCAACAAGGCAATAACATCTGAGACAACCTTTTCCGCTCTTGGCCCCCTAAAAGCTTCAAAATGAATCCGAAATTCGATTAAATCAAAAAAAAAAAACAAGACTCACTTGAAATTTCTAATAAAAATACCCTTTCTCTCTCTCCTGTCTTTTCCAAAGAGCTCGAAATTGCTCAAGTCCGTTAGAAAAAGTGGTCCAAAATTAGACCTGTGGCACTTAATGGGTTAAATTCATTAATTTAATCAAACTGTTCATAATTTACATCTCTAAACCACTCACTAACTGAATACAAACTCCCAGAGAAACTTCAGTTTGAATTCAGTTTCACAATCTTATCTTTGATTGTATGTCCTTTTTCAAATAATTTAAATAATCTTAAAAATGAGTTTAAAAAAGAAAAATAATTCAAAACAAAATATTTCATTAAACAAAGATACTTCAGATAATTTTGCGTTAATTGTAACATCTGATCTGAAAAAGTGTGAAATCAATAAAGATCTTCTTCGATCCAAAAGCTCATTTTTCAATGAAATTTTTGATTTCCTCAAAGATGCAAAAGACAAAATTGTTATTTTGATTGATTGTGAATATGCAGATTTTCAACATGTCATTGAATTTCTTAATGAAGGATCTATGGACTTTGAAACGGTATTTTGTTTAAATTTCTTTATTATTTTATTTGTTCAATTCATTTCATTAATGTTTACTCAGATAATTGACACAAATTCCTTAATCAAAATAAACAAAAAATTACAAATTTCTGGATTATCTGATTATATTGAGTCAGTTAACACAAACAAATGGAGTTCGTGTGAGGAAGAAAGTTATGAAACAACACAGGAAGAAGTTTTCATTGAATCGGATGACAATTCAGTTGAGAAGCAGGATCAATGTTCCGAGGAAGAATGTAAGGTCAATTAAATTCATTGAATCAAAATATAATGTTATAAATTATTTACTTAAGGTAAAGATGGCACCGAGAAATTTGATGAACAAAGTCCAGAAAATGTAAAATCAGAAAAACCAGATGTTATGAGCCGTCCGTTATCGAAACGTGTCGAAACCGTTATTCAATCAACATGCCATTTGCAGCCTTGGGAAAAGTAAATAAAAATTTCTTTTTCCATTTAATTTTTGTGTTATTTTGAACTTACTTTTGATTTTTAGATTTGAATCCACCGATGGAATTCTCACACAAGAGGAATTGAATCATTTAGAGTTTATTCGAGATAACATAAAAGTTGACAGATTTGATAAAAATGAAATATTTACTTTGAGAACCACATATGATGGAATTGAATTCACGTCGAGTAATTCTAGCATAAAAATCGCTACAAATGACATCATTTTACAGATTTTCAATTATATTGAAAAAAAATCTGATAAACGTCCAAGCATCCCCTCAAAAAGTTTACCAATTCCGAGTTTTTTTGAGCGTGCTAAAATTTTGTTGAGCAGAATCGGAACATTTGATGCTATTGGTCACAATTATTCAATGTATGACATGATTCGATAATTTTCAATATCAAATTTAATATTTTTTTTTTCATTTTAAAGGTTTTCTCAAATGTGTGCTAATCGTCCAATATTGTCACCAGTGGAATTTGAACAGATACAAATATTGAAACAGAATGCATTGCTTGCTCCTCCAATCAATCAGTTTTGCCGTGTAATCATCAACTGGAAAAATATCCAATTCTTCGGACACGGACACACCGTTTGGGAAGCAAAAAATCATTCAATTTTATCGGTGCTGGACTACATGTCAAATGTGGCATCTCCTACCCCGATACGACAAACCTACAAAAAGGGATTTGCGTGGCAACAAAAAGTGAAAGAATTATTTAAAATGATTCAAAATGATGGAAAATCTATTGATGCAATTTCAATTCAACAAATTTATGAACATGTTGGTATTAAATTTGCATTTTTCTCTGAGGATCCGATTATGAATGAAGATCCGAACATAATTCATATTGGGGAATTGACAGCTCGATATGGAATTTTCAAATTATTCAATAAAGCACTTGATATCGATATTTTTGATGCAAATGAGTCAGATATTATTTAATTTATGTTTTCTTTCATACAAAAATTAAGTTAATCAAATAAAGATTTTTTTATTTGACAAATAAATTGCTTATTGATTCATGACAAAAAAATATTAAATAATAAGAATATTCAACGCAAATGGAAGGTAAATATGAAGAACAATAGAAACGCATATTATTTTAATTATAAATATAAAAGTCAATGACTATGATCAGATCATTTTCAAAAATTCAATCAATCAACAATGAGGTTCATCAAAATATTTATTTTAATTTTTAGTGTACAGCACAATCAAGTGAATTCGCAATTTTATCTTGGTAAAAATTGGTACAATGTTATTTTTTTAAAAATGAAGTCATTTTTTATGTAAAATTTCAGAATATTCATGTTCAGATCCCGAAGAATACAATGAATGTGGTAATCAGTGTCTAGAGCTCTGTGATGACGGTTCCGGACATGTCTGTACACTTCAATGCCAAACCGGATGTTTCTGTAAGTCGAACTACAAACGAGATCCATTTACAGGGTTGTGCGTTCCTGAAAATGAGTGTCCTGTTGTACCAAAATGTGGGGAAAATGAAGTTTATTCTTTATGTGGTAATTCGTGTTTTGATCAATGTAATGATGGAACAATCAGAATCTGTCCATTATATTGCCAATCTGGGTGTTTCTGTGCTCAAGGCTATAAGCGTAACGCTGATGGGATTTGTGTTCCAGAAAACAGATGTTCAGTCAAGTCTAAGATTTGTAAGAAGAAAAATGAGGAATGGAAGATTGGGAATAGTTGCATGGAAAGATGTGATCGTGCAACGATATTGTGTTATTTAATTTACACCGAGGGATGTTACTGTAAAGATGGGTATTTGAGGGATCCGAAAACGGAACAATGTATTCCTGAAAGTTATTGTGCATATCCTGGAGAACGTAAGATTTTTGATTAAATTGAAATTAAAGTTATTTGTTTAATGTGTTCGTTGAACAGGCATGAAATGTAAAAGAAGCGAACAATGGCGACTTGGAAACGAATGTTCAGACTATTGCAAGGATGGTTCATACCGGAAATGTGATTCCACTCGATATGGTTGTCGATGCAAAAAAGGATTAAAGAGACATCCTAAAACAAGAGGATGTGTATTACAAAAATATTGTCCTCGTAAGTAATTAATGATGTTAAATAAAAGAGTTCGTTCAACTTTTTTATATATTTTTGATCAAAAAACAAAAGCTTTAAATAATACTTGCACTGAGCCATATGAAGTCTTCAAATCAGACGGAAATCCTTGCATGGATAAGTGTAACAAAGATGTTGTAAGATGCAAGGAACAACATGAAGCGGGTTGTTACTGCATCGATGGGTATGCTCGCGATTTGAACACTAACATTTGTCGCCCATTTCCATGTGAAGATTGCGGTGAAAACGCAGAATGGGTGTATTGTGCAGGTTCATGTGATAATCTGTGTGATTTTGAATTGGGACGATCTAATTGTACCATTCAGCATATAAGATGTCCAGATGGATGTAGATGTAAGGAAGAGTTTGCACGCCAAACTGACGAAAGTTCTCCTTGTATTCGAATTAATCAGTGTGTTTAATAAATTTATTTTTTAACTGAAAAGGATTTTTTTTTCATTCAATTGAGTTTCATTCTACCGTTGCCATCGCCTTTATTTACCGTGGCGAATAGTAGAACTAACTTTCAAGGGAACTGTGTAACGGAAAGCGTACGTGAAAAAAATCGCCAAATTATCGGAATTTTAATAAATTTTAGGTGAAAAAACTTTTAAAACAGGAATTTTTTAATGGATTCAACTCATTTTGACAATTTTCTTGAAATTATAAAAGAGTTCGACTACTTACCGTTATCAATGTTATTTTTGAGCGCATCCTCTGTCTCTTTATGAAGACAGCTGCTTGTTTCACTGCACTGGTGTTACATCACAGAGACAAAAGTAAATCGGCTAAAAACAGGTAGTTTTCCAGTATTTTTAAGGAGTTTCTTAACTTCAGTATTCAATTCACTACCTAAGAACCCTCCTTTAATCATAACACTTTTAATTTTTTCCCATTTTAGTTCAAACCAAAGCGATTTATTATTGTGAGGAAAGATGGCAAATTTTTTCAGAACTTTCATGTCTAACCTTCGTGTATTCCCATCAGTCAAAGCTCAGGAAGAGGAAGAAGAACTAGTTGACCAACAAGAAGCTCTCCGGGTAAGTTCTTACAGAAAATATACGATGTCAACTGTTATTCAACAAAAGAAAACACAATATTGACATTTTTTTAAATTTACAGGAAAAATGTCGTCAGGAACCTCATACAAAACACTTGTTAGAGAAGTACCAAGCATGTAATGACCGTGTCAACAGTCGTTCACAAACAACCGAAACCTGTGTCGAGGAAATTTGGGATTACTTGCATGCTCTAGACCACTGCGTTTCTGCTACACTATTTACCAAGCTTAAGTAAACTCGACTCATATTATTTAACTGCAAACCAAGAAGAAATGTGTGAATGAATTTAGTTTCAAATTTAAACAAAAAAAAATAATAATGATACCTAAACAACAAAGATGAATCGTCAGGTCTAATAAATAGAAAAATTAATATAACTTTGACGTTTCATTGAAATTTCTTCAGTAGCTGTTAATTTTTTTTTTGTGAAAACCTCGGACATGTAAAGCAAATCGTTGGATTCAATAAAAATCAAACATTTACGACACCGTTAATAAATATTATTTTTCATCATGGAATGTCATAGTCAAGGCTTCAATTTTTGTCCACGTCCTAACCGTTGGAAATTATGTAAAAAAAATGAACTAGAGAAAAATTTTATTTTTGATGATTTTTAACGTTTATTCAATATTTTATTTTTTTCATCATATTTAATATCAAATTTTAAATAATAAATGATTGGAATATTATAAATACTATAAAAATATTTAAAGTAAATTTGGACGTAGTCTCATTTTTTTTTCTGAATAAAGTCAAACTGGGAATAATTTTCTTTTTTTTTTGTAAATATAACATGCAATAAACTCATATAAATTTTTAACTTTAAAAAAAATAGTGTAAAATACTATCAAAATGAATTTAGTCTGCGCCAACTTGCAATACTTCAAAGCACACGGTACACACTCGAACAGGTTTGTTGATTCCAAATTTTATTATTGGAACCTCATTGCACGAACATTTACTGCACAGGATGCGACCACAATGTCGGCTGGAAAATTTAAAAGAAAGAATATTAACGTGAAATTAAAATTTTAATCTAAATGAATCTCACCAGTGATGTTTTCTCATTGTGATTGTAAATTTGGAGCCACATTCTTGACACAATTCACTTGTGGCCCATGGACTCTCAGCTTGCAGTTGATCCAATAATTTATGTAATAACTGATTTGTTGCAAGCTGGAAATTGAAGATTGTGATCCCATCTTTATTTTCTGCGCCCAAGCATGCACCATTTTTAACGAGCACTTTACATAACGGGGCTTGGCCACGCATGTACGCTAATAGAAGAGGAGTGTTTCCTTGTAAATCTGGTGAATTTATAGGATAATTTGGCATTGATTCAAAAAATAATTCACAAATTGCAGCAGCACTTTGGTCTCTTCCGCATCGACATAACTCATGTAACGGATTTCGTCCTTTTAAATTCAAGGACTCTGCATTAATTCCCGATTCTGTAAGAAGTTCTCGCACAATTCCAACGTGTCCTTCTCGAACTGCAATATGTAATGCATTATTGCCATCAGCATCAACTGCATCAAAATCTGCACCGTTTTGAACGAGAGCAGATACGGCAGTTAATCGACCTTTTTCAGCAGCAACATGTAAAGCCGTTTTTTGTGTGGCATCACGATCATTGAGACGAGCACCAGCTAATATGAGATTTCGAATGAGCATTTCGTTTTCACTTGCAGCTGCAAGATGTAAAGGAGGTGTTTGATTCACATCATGGACCCGAGAATTTACATCAACTTGAATTGAAAGTAAGAAAAGAACAGATTCTAAGTCATCTTTCATAATGGCAATATGAAGGAAATTTCTTCCACGTGCATCCATTTGTTCGGCTGCATTGGGCATTCTCTCTAAGATACTTTGAGCTGCTTTGTGATTCCTTATTATAAGTGCAGCAGCAAATGGAGTGTTTCCTTGTTTGTCACGAATTCTAAGATCAATTCCTGGATGATACAAAAGAATGCTGATAATTTCTTCATGTTGATTTTGAATTGCAATATGCAATGGAGTACGATTAAGAGCATCAACTGAATTAACGTTAGCACCATGATCAATAAGAGCCTGGAGAACTCGAGTTAAGCCCCATTCACAACAAAGATGTAGAGGTGCCATTTTATCTTTAGCTTCATCACCCCCAGAACCGTCAGGTCCAGGTTGACGCGGAGAATCCAAATCACATCCATTTCTGATTAGGAAGACAGCGGCTACTTCATTGTTTTCATCAATTGCTCTGTAAAAAATAATTTTATTAAAATTATTTTCAGTTAATTTAAATCTTTCTCACCTATGAAGCAATGTTTGAAGACAACCCTCGGGTCCAGGACCCCAACAATCCGTATCAACTCCATGCTTTACAAGGACAGCTGCAATTTCATCTTGGCCTGACTCTAAAGCACTCCATAGTGGACAATCACCCTTATCGTTGGGTGCATTTAATGCAACACCTCGACTACACAATGCATCTACAACATTGGGTAACCGACAGTGGATTGCTAATTGTAATGGAGATTCTTGTTCTGCTGTCAGTGCATTCATATCAGCACCTTGTTTCAGTAAAAATATTGCAGTGTCAGAATCTTCTCTTATAATTGCTTGATGTAAGAGTGTCATATCTTGACCGTTTCTTGCATTGACATCAGCTCCCCCTCGAATTAGTAAGGGTACGAGTTCGTTATACCCTAGTGCTAAGGCTAAATTGAGTGGCGAATCCCCGGAAGTGTTTTTTAAATTGAAATCTGGTTTTTCTTGAGTTGCTTCATTATTCCAGAATTCGACAAATATTTGCAATACTTCTAAACTATTTGCTTCAATTGCAAAATGTAATGCACTTTTTAATTCTGTTACACTAGATTGTAAGTTTGGTGATGCTCCCTTATCTAAAATTTCTCTTACCAATCTTGGTAATCCTTTTTGGGCAGCTAAATGTAATGCAGTCAGTCCATTTCGATTGATGTGATTTAAATTCGAGTGTTGCGTTAAAAAGATCGCGGCATCTTCCAGACCCATTTTCGTTAGAGTTTGTAATAAACTGTCTCCAGATTCACTCTGGACTGTCGTTGGTCTAGCGCCCTTTTCAATAAGGCGTTCAGCTAATTCGAAGGGTGGACCTTGTGTTTGTGGTGGGGTTAGAGCGAACAATAAGGCACACTTTTCGTCTTGTGTTCGTAAATTCAAATCGATTGAAGATTGTTCGAGTAATATTTCAATCATTTGATCGTGACATGAAATTATCGCTAAATGCAATGGAGAACTAAAAAAAAACATCGAATTTATATGATTTGCTGTTAGAAAATCAAAAAAAAAAAATACTCACTATCCTTTAATATTCTGCAAATTCGTGTCCGCCCCCTTTTCAAGTAATTCCTTCCCCACTTCCAGCATTGAATCAAAAGTCTCTGAATCGCATGTTTTCTCCGAGTACGTACACACTAAATGCAAGGCTGTATCATGACTATTTCTCGTAGCCAGATTGACATTACAATTTTTTTCCAATAAAAATTTGGCAGAAAATCCATCACTACGTTTAATTGCATCAATTAGTAATGGGGAACCATCTCCATTGTAGGCATTGATGTCAGCACCTCCAGTTTGGACTAAAGTTTGAGCGATGGCAGAACTGCGACCAATGAGTGCAAGTTGCAGTGGAAGTTGGCCCTGAGGTGATAAACTATTTACGACTTCATTGAGCTAGAAAAAAAAATTATAAGAAATGACAAATTTATTTAAGCGCATTTGCACAGTTGTACAAAAACTTTTTTTTCATTAAAAGTGTCACCCTGTTATCAAATTTT
The DNA here is from genome assembly GCA_900002565.1 of Culicoides sonorensis. NCBI lineage: Eukaryota > Metazoa > Arthropoda > Insecta > Diptera > Ceratopogonidae > Culicoides > Culicoides sonorensis. Next base: position 511,040 of record LN483456.1, on the reverse strand, counting down.
AAATTTCAACATAATCGCAACAATAACAAAATATGATGAATGAGAGTTTAAAGCGAAAGAACGTGTTAAAATAAAGGCAAAGAAGAGAAACAATAATAATTATCGGTATGTTTGTAACCCAACTACTTTTTCCATACATAAACATTAAACTTAATAACTTCTTCGTTTTCGTCTTCTTACTTCACAACATAATTTTACAGTAAAAAGTAGCAACTACTGAACCGCCGTATTTTAAAACAGTTCAAACAAATGAGAAACTAAAGTTTTTGTATGGAAACACACAAGATGAAGAGAATTATGAATGAAACAAGAGAAAAACTTTACTCAACACAAATTGATTCACACAATTCAATTTAGTTTGTGATACACCATCGACTGAAATAAGCATTCGTTGGTCGGTCTGAACATTGATTGAAATTTTTTACGCGAATTATTTGAAAAAAATTTTTTTTTGCATATTCTTGATTGAAATTTATATTTAGTTTTACATTGAAAACTATAATTAAAATCAGTTTTAAAAGAACTTTTTTTAGAATTTACTACGCAAACTCATTCCATTCATAGTTTCATTGAAAAATAAGTGCAAATTTTGTGCATATGACTCGTGAGCACAGAAAAAAGTAGTTTTTTTATGAATCATTCCTAGATGAAGAAACCTTTCACCAAAGATTTTATAAAATAAAATAATAATATTCTAACTCAAATAAATTAGAGCAAAAATAATTCGTAATGATACGAGCAAAAAAATAAACAAAGAAAGTAAACGGTACTGAAAACGGTTTCTCACAAACAATTTCCTAGTCATTTTAAATTTACAATAAAATTATTTTTTTTTTGATCAACACCTACAATTACATTACATTTAAAACATCATCGTGTGAAAAGGTTAAAGAAATTTGAGCTGTCATAACATTTTTAAGCACAACACAACACATTTTATTGAAAAAAAACCGCCTTTATTTGAAATAAAATGAATCTCACACATAAACATTAAAATCATAAAAAAAAGAAAGTACTCTTTGATCTTAATTTGGCATTGCATGTTAAATCGAAACATAATCGAATGTAACAAGAAGAGGAAGAAAGGTCAACGATCAAGTTTGAATGCAATACAATTAAATTCCAATAACATAATAAAAGGAGAAAGTGAAAGATTTTCATTGAAATCTGTGTGAGAAAAAAAAATTTAATTCAAATTAAACAAAAGTGAGAAGCGAAATTAATTTATTCAAAAAAATATATATCCAATCAGCTGATTAAAATAAATTAAGTTAAATCAAAACAATGAAGAACCGCTGGTCAAATTTTACTTCGATGTCATCGTGCATCAACATGATTTTTAGTGTAGCCGTTATTATAATTTTATTTTTAGGTATGTGACTTTAAATTGAAATGAAAAAAACACTCGTCCACCACAAAAAAAATGATACATGTGATGAAATTTAATTGCAGAGAACTTAATACACAAAATTATGACAAATATTTTAAGATGTTATTATTAAAATGTGAACGAAAATCGCAAATTGACAGATGTGTGTATGAATTTCAGTTAAAATGAAATAAATGGGTTGTGTGAAAGACTTCTTTTGAGAAGAAATTTAATTTAATTTTTAAATTGAGCGTATTTTATGAATGAATCATGTGTTTTATGCTTTTGGTGACTTGAAATTCATGGAAAATTGAGTTAACCCTTTAACTGCCACTGGTTTAAAGACCATTTTCTGTTCATCGAATAGATTGCGAGTATTGGAGTGTTCTGCCATCAGGTTTTATCTTTCTATAGGAAAAATGAGTAAAATGAATACAATCGTGTTGTTAATAGTCCCAAAAAATTATGAATTAATTTCCAATTAAAAAATTAAGTGCTTACATGTGTTACAACAGAATAGAACTTTACTCATGTAAGACACTTAAGGGTATGCGATAGTCATTAAAAAATATTTCCTAACTTAATTTTTATCATAAAAACAGCACTGTCTAAAAATGAGTTCGCCAAGTCAGTCCGTGAATAAATTTTATTTAAGAAATTTTGTTTTGGCCTTTTGACTGTCACATGGCTACAGCTTTAAAGTGTACATTGGAACCCAGAATCGTTCTTCCAAAAATATAATTATCAAATTCTATCGCGTATCTTCAAAGAATTCTTTTCCTTAATGAAATAAAAATACACACATTTCACATTAAGCCGGTAGGTCAGCATATATTAAACAAGTTTGTAATCGATAAACAAAATTTTGACTTTCAAATTAGAACAAGTTCATTCTTTTTTTATTGATTTGCATAACATAAACATATTATTTGTTATTGATATTCGATAAATTTTTATTGAGACTTTACTCTGAATTTATATTAATAAAAAAAAACTATAACCATCGCATGAAATTTAGTCCAAATTAATACTTTATTGAATCATCTGATCATGGGCGACATTATGACGCAATAAAATTATATTTTGTTGTGCTCTCCTATCACTATTTTTTTTATTATTTATTATTGATGTTTATACAGTAACTCGAGCAATATTTTACTACAGTCTAGAGCAGATGATTATAATGATATTGTTGTACTTATGTCGTGGGCATAAATATTTGTGTCTGTTATAAATAAAATTTTCTTTTTTATTAAAGAATTTCGTTTTTATATGACATGATACGACCTTGAACTATATTTTCTTTATTATCTTTTTAAATACAACATGAAAGTTTATTTTAAATTTAAAACAAATCATGTGTGTTGATAAAAACGACAGTTAAATGAACCGGAAAATTATATAAAAAGATTAATTCTGACTAATTTGTTTATTGGTTTATTGAGAAAGGTTAGCGACCTTTTCCATCTGATGATATTCGTTGGAATTTAAATGAAGTTTCTTAAAAATTTGTATGAATAACATTGAGTCAAAACTATGACACACTTGTCAAAACATTCAATTAGAACAATTTGTACTGTACAAATTATTTTGGAATTTAAATTTTTTGCACACATGGTTTGTACTTTGTTGTTTCAAATAAATGTCACAATGATAAATTATTAACATATTTGGAGATGGTACAAAAGATCGAATTGAAATTCTCTTTCTCTACTTTCCTGTATTTCCCTTTCTCCTCCTCTTTCTCTCTCGTCATCTACTCTTGACACATTCTGTCCATTCTCTTTTCCCTTTGTATAGACTTTTCAATGATTTGCCTCACAAATTTTTCATTACAATTTATCATGTAAGAATTTTCATTCTGGAAATCAAACTGTAAAATCACAACAAGTGTTCAAAAATATTGAAGTTATTTTATCATAAATTTGTCCTTCAACGATAACTTCAAAGCTTGCATTGTAAGCTGGAATTCAAAGTAAATATTTGACATTGCACTATCTCAAATACCCAGATAAAAGATTGCAATTTTATTTACAACAATTTTATTCATAAAAAAACACTCATTTTACAGTTCAAAAACGTGAATACTGTCTCGTAAAATGTCATACAAAAAAATATCCAATCCAATAATAAACATAAAAAAATATGGATTTAGAATTAAAAAAAAATCGTAGTATATTAAATTAACACGACTATTCATCGTGTGCATAAAACATGAAATTCAAACAAATTTACAGGTTAGTAGGTCTTTAGCATGTAAAATCAAGGTACATGTGCCACGATTTTCAAAGTAACAAGTTACAAAGCATATTCATATTTATTATTTTTGATTTTGCTGCACTTGAACTTGTACGACGAACGGTAAAATAAAAAATATTAGAACGAGGAAGAAAAAGTGATCATGTTTCAATTCAAATATTGTAAGTTAAACCGGTTTTTGTTTATTTCGGCTAAAAATCTAAGATAATTTTTTGTTATTTTAATTTAAAATTAAAATGGATACGGTTCAGATATTAAATGGACAAATTAAAATTAAATGGATAGTGGTAAGCCACAAAGATATTGAATTAATAATACGGTATAAGAAAAATATGAATGATTGATCATATTTTCGGCAAATTTTATACAATGACAATGCATGGAATTGAGTTTTTGTTTTTTTTTCAAACGAAATTCATGTTCTAGTGTATTATTTCTCAATAAATTATCGTTATTAAGTTATAAGATTTTTTTATTAGCAACAATAAAAATGAGATTTCATCCATATGAGTCATGTTCAAGATTTGATAAAAAAAATATTGTTCTGATTTGTGTTGTTGACCGAATTCGATACGTGCTTATTGTGTTATTTGATGTTAATAATTCATTTAATCCAGCTGAAACACAATTATGAACTGGAATTGAAGTAAAAACGTTCTGAAAACATGGTCACAATCGCAAAATTTCTTTACTTCAAGAAACAAGTATGAAATCGTAGAAGCCAATGAGCTGAATGTATCGATCAAAGTGTGACCGATTTTTTTTTTTTTGATTCCCTCACTACATTCAAAGGGTTAAACTCAATTTTCAATTTTTTTTTATTATGCTTTCAAAAGGAACGAAAATTATCAACCCAAATTTAATAGAAATTTTGTGTAATATATGCAAACAATTTAATCACGACATGGCGTCTGGTCTAGTCAAGTCTAGTGTCTAGGTACATAAAATTCACCTTATAAAGAAATATTCATGCAAAATTTGCCTGAGTCACATAAAAAAATTTTATTGTATTCAATTCAATTCTTAAATGATTTTAATGATAATTGTCTTTTTACTGTGCTTAAAAATTCTCTTTTTTTTTCTATTTTAAATTCTGGACATGCACGTCCTTCTACTTTGAGAAATTATCTATGCTAATCATGTGGTAATTGATCAAAAATTTTGATTGTGCCTTTTTAGGGCTAAATAATTATTCTGGTAGAGAATTAGAAAACTGCTCTCTAATGACGGAATTAAAGCTAAGGTCTATCCCTAGGCTTAGGCCTAATGAATTGGTGTTTACCATGAAATTGTCATTTTATTTTTGAATGAAATTGAAAATTAATTTCAAACCACGATATAAATATACATCACAAGTACGTATTCGCAAGAAAAAAAGAAAGCTGTGTTAAATGATAAGATCCGGTCACAAACGAAGCAATAACATATGATATGAAAAAAAAATAATTATAGTAGCCGGTTTAAAATATTCAATTAAGTGTTTTGTTTTGTTTAGAAAAGTAATTTTCAAATGAACTCGTACTTGTTAAAAAAATTATAAAATCAGTTACCATGAAACTAGAATCAGAATTCTAAGTTCTTTTAAATAAGAATATCAAAAATCAAAAGATTTAGAAAAAAATTGTAGACTCAGACACTGCAACAATGATTAAGTTCAATCCATTCGACTATGAATTTCAATTCAGATATGGGTCATTAGCATTTGTAAACATAAAACAGAATTCATTCCTTTTCTTTAGTATTTTTTTTCTTTATATTTTCTATTTGAATGAATTTGATGCATGCTACTGTAAACATTCTTTTTCTTTGAAATATTTAAATTTAAAAAAAAAAATAATAATAAAAAATTACCATACAAAATGTATTTGAAAAGTAAAGTGATAAGTAGAACAAGAGTTGATGCAGATGCATTCCGGATTAGACTCAGTTTTGAATTTCAACAGTATTTATTTAACAATGATTCATGTTTGTTGAACCATGAATTGTAACATAAATGACTAAAATATCAGTAAAAAGAAATTTCGAGTTGAAATTTCAATCCTTTTATATAAATATTTTTTTTAAATGCATAATCTCAGACTGGAATCACTTTCTTTTTTTTATTGTTTTTTGTTTCTTTCATCTCTTATTTCATACCCGGAACACTTTGTACTTTTCTTTATCTCTACATTTACACATTATTGATAAAAACGTTGCATATCGTACATTTACATGGTATTATCATCTCTGTTTTACTGAACAAGTAAGTTTTAAGTGAGCATTTACTTAGTTAAAAGTAATTGAAAGAAAAGAGGTTCATAATGATAATCAGTTTTAATGTGTAACATGCGTCGTCTGTCTTTTTTTTAAATAGAATTTCATTTTTAAGAAGGAAGTGTGTATTACCATTTTTATTATTTTCAATAATTCTGGATTTTATCAATGAATATCAAAAACATACGACTAATAAAATAAAAATATCGTTATGGAAAATTTTTGTTCTTATAATTTTATTACAAAAGTTCTTTATCAAGTAAACATAAAAAAATAAAAGTTGTTTTTGCTTTGAATCAAGTGCCGGTTACATTTTGCGTTATGATAATGAAAGGGACAAATGACGTTCATGCATGTTCATGCAGGATTTCCTTTAACGAGTTTATTAGCATGAATGACGTGATAATTGTTTAAAATGCAAAAAACGAACAAGTTTCATTGTGATTGTGATAAAGAAGGTATTAAAATGATGATTTTTTTTACAGAAAAAGATGCAAACATGCTAATTTGACACAAAAAATTTCGAAAGTGAAAAGACCCTTCTCCATACAACGAAAGTGAAATTTTGTCAAGCCATTAAACTGTTTTTAAATTCCGCGAATATAAAAAATTTAAATCTTATAAAATATCAAATTTTTTACAAGCATATGACCATTAATTTTAAGTTATTTGCATGTGAAACGATTTTAATCTTTCGCTACATTCATTTTTCATTCTCTGTTATTTCAATTTTAATATGTTAATTTTACTCAGTATGTTTTAGTCAAAATATGGAAAATTACTCAAAATGATTCATACGGTGTATTAGAAGTTCTTTTATGGGAATTCCTTTGAATTAATTCATTAGAATTTTTAATTTTTTTATGTCGATGCCAAATGAAAAGTTAGATCGCGTGACAATTTGTTATGTTTTTTTCTAGTCTGTAAGGTAATTTTCTGTAGATGATTAGCAATAAAAAGCATAATGACATAATTAAAAATTAGGTTAATACGGATAATGATATGAAACTTACATGAATTTAGTAGGATAAAAAACTAGGTAACGGGATATTGTAATGAAATAATGTTAAGTGTGATAAACCATGATGAATATCAGAAGTTTTTTTTGATCAACGTTTCATCCCTTAATTCTTGGAATCGATCTTTTAGTCACTGTTTATTCAAAGAATTTACAATCATTTTCTTGCTAAAATTCATCAGCTCTTTTTAAAAATTTTTCTAACATTTAATAATTCCCGTTACTTCACAAAGAATTTCATTCATCCGACCTTAATAGAATAATTCCGTACAACTCATTATTATGATGATAGTAAAAGTTAATAAACACAGTTATATTCCATTAAATTTGATTAAATTAAGTGTAAATTACATTTACAATCGTGTACCACCTTTCATATTAACATGATTCACAATAAAAAAAAAAATGTTTTACAATTGTACGCATTTTACGTTCGAATTTACAATACGGAAATCTTAGTTTTGAAATTATTTGAAATTGAATGTTATGCATTGTCTCAAAATTTCAATTGCAATTCGATTTAAGTTCTTAATTTTATGCATTTCAATTTTTTCTGCCCTGAAACTGAATAATGGGCGTATTTCGTGATATAAATTTCATGTCAGGAATTCACTCACCCATTGGGAATTCACTGATATTTTAAAATTAAATTGAAATCAATTAAAAAGTTTCCTGTCTAATTCGAGACAATATTTATCTTTTGATGTTGTCGCAATTCTTTAAAAGTAACGGATATCGTAGGCGAATCCAAGCATGACTCAAGTCGTCTCTTATTAATCACTTCAATAAAATTTATTATTTGATTAAATTTGTCTGGATCATCAAAAGTCAATGGACTGGATTAAAATTTAGTTCAAAAAATGGGAAATTCTAACCATAAAACGGATTGAAGTAGGTCTGCTATTTTTGATGATTTCAATGCACTCATCACAAATTCTGGGATAAAGATTCTAAGTAATTATTATTATAACATTCAAATGTGATCACATCATGAACTGCATACGTAAATATTTATTGATGATGAAGTGAAACCCAAACACACTTATCAACACCTTTGAATTTATGGTATCTAAGGTCAATGAAACATTAATAATTTTGTGTATTTATGCGAATTCTCTGATATTATTTATTATTTCCATTTAATTTGTATTTTTGTCTTCCAGATGTTACAGTAGCAATTAAATGTTATAAATGTTCGGTAATGCCACCAAGTGATAACAAAGAACTAACCAAAAATGGTGCTCAATCACTGTTATGTTCAAAATTTGACGAATCAGATGATTTTATCACAGATTGTCCTTATTCAACAATGTGCATGAAACGCATTTTTAAATTACAACTGCCACGTGGTCAACCGATTGAGACAATAACAAGGGGATGTGCAAATCAAAAATATACTGAACAAGTAAAATTATAATTTTTTTCATGGAAAATTTTATTAATTAAATTATTTTAAAGGTTTATCGCAATGGATCTTGGCACAAAGAATTTACAGTAGAAGAGCCATATGAAGAGGGGTGTAAAGAAGACCAGGATGGATCAACGTACTGTCATTGTAAAGGAAAATTATGTAATTCAGCGACAACTCAAGCAGATACTGTAGGATACCACACAGATGCAATGGCTGTTATTTTTGTCTTTAATATAATGAGATATCTAAGACATGTTGAATATTGATTAAATTTTTAAATAGACAATGTAGGAAAATTTACTTTAATATCAAAAATGAATGTCGTTAAATTAAGTTACATTTTTTACATTGTAACTCAAAAAACTCATTTAAAAGACTTAAATTGAATGTTAGCTGGTTTCATAAATATAAGTAAAATATCTATGAAAATTGACTTTTTGGAAAAATTTTAAAGCGGAGAGCTTTAAATCCGTATATTTATGTTATCTTATATATTACAAACTATATGATATATAAAAAAAAAACTATAAAAATTGTAAGAAATAAAAATATTTAAAGAGCAAATGTGATAAGCATTAAAATTATCAAATTGGAGTTTCATTAGTGATATTCGAGGAAAACACCTGAATCCCATCAAAATGAATTTTTCTACACGACCAAGTTCTTCTTTTCATTCAAATAAAAGAAAGTAATTTTTAATTAACAAAAAAATTTCTACTCACCGATTTGTCATTCTCGACCAAACACAAAAATACAACATCTTCTCTGAGTAGTCGCACTGCTGCATGTAACGGATGTTTTGTTTTACTTTTCAACATTTTATATAACAAAGGCCCTGACATATGTTCAAAGTCTTGAGGTGTCAGATCATCCCAATGCGTTGAAATGAGACCAGAACAATATTCTTGAAGATTAAATGCACCTACGTCCTCGGCAACGCAATAAAATCTAACACAAGTTCTGACATTGACTGATGACACTAAAGCTCTTTCGCATAATCCCATTAAGCCTGGTAGCTTAAATCGATGTGAGACTTTAATAAGAGCAAGAGCTAATGAGTCTTGTTGTAAATCAATGACATCGGTGTAAATCCAACGTAAGAGTGCGTAACCGACATCAGTTTCTAAATCAGACCAATCTACAAAAAAAATCAATAAATTACTATTAAAAATGATTGACACATTGAAAAAATCTTACCAAGTTCCTGTAAATCAAGTATAACTTCTTCTCGCCATTCCTCAGATCTCGCATTCAATACAAACTTATGAGCAGGAATTGATTTGTCCTTCAACTTGATTGTTATATCTGAATATGTACTTCGACCGTATAAGGTTGCAACAGTCATAACAAGTCGTGACACAAAGCTACTAAATTCACTCAAGTCTTTATCTTCAGATGATGCAACTGCTTTACTGTACTTTCGTTCTAGCTCAGCATAACCTTTTTGCAATTTTGTATATTCCTCTTTTAGAAGTTTCAAGTGTTTTTCTAGTTTATCGGCTGCATCATTTGGAACTGAACCGGATGTTGAGTTATTTAAGGAAACTTAAAGCATAAAAGAAAATTTAAAAACATTTATAAAATTTGCTGATCATTATTGAAAACCTCCGCCCCTTTCCCAAATTAATGTTCAAAATATTTTTGTTTTCATCTTAATTTTGATAACTTACTCATTTCTATTCAACAGTTAACAGGATACAAAACTTAATTCTATTGAAATTCTTGAGAAATCTGATTTGAACTTTGAAAAATTCTGTTAGAAATGTAATATTTTGGAACTGATAATTTGTGAATTGATAATTTCTTTTTAATTGTTTACGTTGTTCAAGTGTCAAATTTTATGTATCCCTTAACGAACCCTAAATATTTGGATGGTCGTACGGTTATTCTGTCTTTACACTAATGCCTCACGTTTTGAGTGTTCTAATGTTTGACACAGATTTTTAATGAGCAAAGTTTTTTCATATGGTATGAAAAAGTGAATAACATAAGAGAAAAAATGTAAAAGTATCCCTCTTATTAATTAAATCTCTTATTATTTTAACGTACGCATACAATTTCATCAGACCCATTTTTGATATTTTTGTTCAGTAAACAAAGGGATAATATTACAAGTTTTGGTTTAAGTTGTCAAAATAGGCAAACCACACATTATAAAACTTTTTGAGAAATCTGGGTTTTGTGAATTTAATTTTCACCCACTTATCCTCTAAAAAGTAGACTTTCTCTAGAGCAATTCACAAATTTAGTTCATACCTCATTAAAAAATGTTAAAAACTCATGGGTTTTATATGTAAAATTGATAGGAATATCAAATAATAAATTATTGTTTTGTCAGGCGCGTCTTAAACAATATTAATATTTATAGATATTCATTAAGATTTAATAAAAAATGGAGGTAAATCTTGGGATAAAACAGTATACGGAGGGTCACTAATCATTATTCTCAATTTAATTACAGATAAACGGGATTCCCCCTGATCCAAATCGTAATCACGGAAGTGGACAACCATCAAATACAAATAAAGCGCCAACTCAACCTATACGCAATTACAAATTAATTTCTGATCCATTTTTAACTAAGGGGGCTCCGAAAATCTATCGATATGATGGAGTTGTGCCTGGTGATACAACTCAACCAACTGTCATTCCACGAGATCCCCGTAATCATTTATCTCGTATACGGCTACGACAGGAAATGGAATTAACACTTCCAAGGTAAAATTTACTTAGACATTTTTAAATATTAATTTGTTTATTTTTATTTTTTTTAGATTCAAAATCGATGAAAATTTTATTGGAGATCCGCCAGCTTTAGAAGTCACGATAAATAATTTAAATGATAATATTGACAAAGGTTTTTTATCTAAAACGATTGCAGAGGCGGGAGAATTTGACGAACTGAATGTTTACTATCACCCAATCAATCATCGACATCTTGGATTAGCCCGAATAGTTTTTCAAACTGTCAAAGCTGCAAAGACTTGCATTGAAAAATTCAATGGAAAATCTGTGATGGGAAAAGTAATTTTCATTTTGAGTCTTAGTAAGGAAAAGAAAATATTAATAAAAATTTATTTTCTAGATACTACACGTTTTCAATGATCCATTTGGGGAAGAATGTAAAAATTTAATCGAACAATATACAACAGCAAAACGGCCTTTGCCTACACCTTCAGTTGCGATTCCTGCTCCTACGGCGTTTACCCAGAAAACGACAATTCCCTCACTTAATTCATATCAAGATGATTCAGTTCAACCAGAAAAACCAGCAGTTCCGAAAACACTGCGATCTGATCTTCTTTTGTCTCGAGAAGAACCATTACCAGATATCATACCTGAAAGTGCATTCAAAGGAAATGATAGTATGGATTCCTTTCAACGGAATGATCGGCACAGTAGAGTTGAGGAAGGTGAATTATGGGATGATAGTTTGCCTGGAGACGATTCAAGACGACGAGATGCATCACGAAGTCCCGAATGGTCTGATCGTGATAGACATCATAAGGATAGATATGACGATAGATATTATGATAAGAGAAAACATCGAAAGCATCGTAGTCGTGATAGAAGTAGATCTAGAGAAAGACGAGATTCCCGACATCGACGTAGAAGTGGATCACATCATAGATCATCTTATCGTGAAAGAAATCATTCAAGAGATAAATATAGGGATAAAAAGGACAGATATAGAGATAAAAAGGACTCACATCGACACAGTAGACATTATCGTGATGATTATAATAAGGAAAGTAGTAGTTATTCATATTATGAAACAGGAGTTGGTTACACACAACCAACTTATCCGAATTATGCAAATCCAGCTATGCCATATCCGCCTATGTATAATGTTCAAGGATATGTTGATCCTTCATGGCAGCCTCCACCTCCAACAAGTGTTCCTCCTCCTCCTGAAGAACCAATGCCCAAACCTCCTGGAGTAGATGATAATGATATTTGGGATGAAGATCAATTAGATACTAAAAGTAAACCACCACCACCGCCTCCGCCTCCTCCAGAAAATAAAACAGAAGATTGCCCTTCAACTCAATCAAGTAAAGTAGCAGAGGAAGATGACGAATCAAATGTTGATTTAGATACTCGAATAGAAATGATGTTCAAAGGCAAGTCATTTGGTGTTGCACCACCCTTTTTGTCCTTCGATTCTGATTCTGGTGAAGAAGGAGGAAAATCTGGAGATATAAAACAAGAACCTGAAGATTCAAGTTCACATCGATCCGTGAAAAGTGGAAAAGTTTCAGAGGAATCTAGTGTAAGTGATGCACCACCTAGTCCATTTTTATCTAAAGCGACGTATAAAACATCTAAAAAATTAACAAAAATTATGGAAGAAAAAGCAAGAAAAGCAGAGATTAAGAGAGAAGAAGGTGCAAGTGATATTTCTTCAAGTGATGATGAAATTTTACTTTCAAGAGGAACTTACAGCCCGTTACCACCTCCTGGTCATCAATCTACATTGAAAGAGGATGCAATGTCACTCTCGAGCCTTTCATCGAATGAAAGTAAAACTGGTATTAAAGTAGAGCAAAACCCACCGTTGCCTTCATCTACACCTCCTCCTCAACCTCCACTACCGCCAACATTGCCGCAATCACAAATGTACAATTATGGCAATTATCCTTCAACTGGATATCCGGGCTATTCAGGCTCTTATCAGTATAATCCATATCAATATTCGGAATACATGAAATCTTATATGGCATCACAACCGACAACACATCCCTCATATTTCGGTGGTTATTCAATTAAAAAAGAATCTCCATCGCAGTCTCAAGTAAGTGATGAAGCCGAACCATATGAGAAAACTATAAAAAGTGTGCTTGACCGAATGACGGAAGAATTAAAAGTGATACTAAAACGAGATTTCAACAAAAGGATGATTGAAGGTTTTGCTTATAAAAAGTATGAGGCTTGGTGGGACGAAAAAGAAAGAAACAAAAGCAAAGGTTTGTTAATAAGATTTTTTCTTACTTTAATAATAATAATACTCAATTAAATATTTTAGGTGAAAATGAGGTTCCAAATCGTCAAGATAGCAAAGCACCTGATATAAATCAACTTTTAGTGACTAATCGCGAAACGTTTAATGATCAAAGTTCAATATGCTTGGGTTTACGAGCAGCTATACCAAAACTCCCCAGTTTTCGTCGTATTCGTAAAGCACCAAGCCCAGTGCAGCAAGATGAGGATTCACGTAAAAGTGATGAAGATCAGGATGTTGTACAAGGATCTGATGATGAAAATTGGGATAATGAACTTGAAAAACGAACTGATGTACCTGCTTCTGAAACACCAAGTCAATCACAACCAGCTGTGAGTGCAGCATCTAGAACACAGCAACAAAGGCGTAAAGGAAGTTTATCGAGTTTCTCATCGAGCTCTAGTGAGGAAGAAAGTAGTAGTGATGACGAAAGCGATGAGGAAAGTTCCTTATCTGATACTGACATTGCTGAAGTTGCTCCACGTCTAGGAACGAAAAAAGATGATTTGAAAAGAATTTACTCCGATACAGATAGTGAAGATGAAAATAATGAGATAAAAGTGGTTCCTCAGACAAAACCTAAAATAGGAATTTACTCAGATAGCGAGAGTGAAAATGAAGCTAAAACACCTCCGTTGAGAGAAAAGGCGAAATCACGCTCTAAAACTCCCGAAGGCCGCTCCACACCTGTACCAATTTGCTCAGCTGCTGACGATTTAGAAGATTTGTCTGACGACGATGATGATGAAGATAGTCCAAAACCACCTCGTACTCCAGGAAGAGAATCACCCAATGATGAAAATAAAGATGGTAAAGATAAAAAATCGTTTTATGACCTTGATCGACTTTATAGTGATTCAGAAGAAGAACGAGAATATCAAGAGAAACGACGTCGTAACACAGAGTACATGGAACAAATTGAAAGAGAATTTTTGGAAGAACAAGCTAAGAAGAAACGTGAAGAAGAGGAAAATCGTAATAAAATGGCAGAAGAAGCAATTCAAAATTATGAACAATCTCCGATACTTGAAAGAGCTCCTAGTCCTAGAGAACCAATTACCCCGTCAATTTCGCTTCCTCCACCAACACCAGGAATTTCAATTAATACCACAAATGCTCAACAAGATCCAATGACCAAATATATGCGAAAAAAGCAAAAAGAAGCATTTTCTATGGAGCAAGATGGATCACAGTCTCCTAAGGCATTTGTGATACAAAAAGATGTGAATGGAATTGTTAAAACTACGCAACAAAAAAATTCAAACCAAGTTTTACAACCACAAACAATACAAGAACTTCGAAAACAAGAGCAGTCTGATGCTGGATCAGCATCAGATGGTGGTTCATGCAATGCTTTTGTTTTGGATCACTGCTATAGTTTACCACCATCAGCCTCACCATCGTCAGGTGAAATCGAAAAATCTGAAACCAAACAGTTTGTTCAAAATGATCACTCATATCCGAATGATAAAAAGGATGGAGTTGTTGCTGGACCAAGACCGGTAATTTTCATTCAATTATCTTATTATGATTATTTCTTAACTAACAAATTTTTAATTTAGGTTGGACGTCCTCGTAAGGATCCATCACAAAAAGTAAAGCGTAACGATTATTATGAACGGAAGAAAGCTCAAAAAGCGGCTGAGAAAGCTGCTGCTGCCGCTGCATTGGAAGAACAACGTCGTATGCAAAATGAAGTATTCCGACCTATGCCAATTTATCGACCTCGTGATCCAAAAGATGAATTCAATAACTTATGGTCTTTTCTCAAAGTGGGGATCGATCCAGAGGATGTTCATTATCTTAAACGTAGCTACGAAATGTTACTTCAAACTGATATAAACAGCTACTGGCTCAATGCGACCCATTGGGTTGATCATCCACCCACAGATCGTAGTTTCATTCCACCACCAGCAAAGAAACGCAAAAAGGACATTTATGAAGCCAAAGTCCATTCCACAGGTTCAGCTCGCACAGAAGGCTACTACAAAATCGACCCTACGGAAAAAGCTCGGTACAAATATCATCATCTTAAGGGTACAGCAGCTGAAACACATCTTAGTAAGTTAAGTGCAAATGCGGCAGCAAAAACAATTCAAGGTAAAACACAAGGCTTATCAAGAGAAGCAAGATCAAATCAGCGTCGATTATTAACCGCATTTGGGGCCATCGGAGAATCAGAATTGCTCAAATTTAATCAACTGAAGTTCAGAAAGAAACAAATTAAATTCGCAAAATCAGCAATTCATGACTGGGGTCTTTTTGCCATGGAACCAATTGCAGCAGATGAGATGGTCATTGAGTATGTTGGACAGATGATAAGACCAAGTCTAGCAGATCATCGTGAACAGAAATATGAACAAATTGGAATTGGAAGTTCATATCTTTTCAGGATTGACTTGGAAACGATCATTGATGCCACGAAATGTGGTAATTTGGCCAGATTTATTAATCACAGCTGTAATGTAAGTATTTTACGTTCATCAGCATATAAATTGGAAATTCAATTTTTTTTACTTTTTTTCAGCCAAATTGTTATGCAAAGATCATCACTATTGAACAAGAAAAGAAAATTGTGATATATTCTAAACAACCGATTGCTGTTAATGAGGAGATAACTTATGACTACAAATTCCCTCTGGAAGACGAGAAAATTCCATGTCTTTGTGGGGCACAAGGATGTCGCGGAACATTGAATTAATTTCTCATCACTCTCTTTACTGTAAATATGAATAGATGTTAAAAAAAATTTTGGAACAAAATTTGATGATATTAAAAAAAGAGTTAATTTTTTGTTATAAAAAAAAAAATATTGAAACGCCTCTATTCTTAATTTTTTTTAATTGGACAAAATTATAAAATATTATAGAAAACTATTTATTAATGCGTCATGCTGTTCTAAATTCTATTTTAATAAATGAAAAAAGATACATTTTTAAGTTTATTTTAGGCGGAGTTTTTGAACAATTTTCTAAAATTAAAATTTTAAAACTGTAAAAATTATTTAATAGTTATAATAAAGTAAAGTTCTTTCACTAATTGACTTAGTTTTTCTTTTATCTGCCTTCATTTATTACAAAATACTGGACAATGATTTGAATTTTTTTTTTAGATTAATCCTTTTTTATTCCGATACAAAATGACTGTTCTTAAAATCAAGCAAAATCCATAAGATATAAAAACAATCCAACAAAATCGTTTCCTGGTCAAAAAATGAATACCACCCGATGACATTCCAATCCGAAAATTAACGATATTAAGGACCATTGATGTTGACTTTCGATCTTTTGTAGTCATAATGTGCCATGGCAAGCCATAAAATGCATTTGATATGTTAAATGACTTTTCCTGTACCATATCATTTGCATAAGCAATCATTACAAGAATTATATTTAGAAACATTAAATCAATAAACATAAATGTGTCATCTCTTGCTAAAAGAACAGTTAAACCTAATACAAAGTTGGATAAAAATACCGTAATTTCAAATAATAAAATAATTATTTTTAATTGAGTTGTGTAGGCTGAGTAAATTCTGTGAAATAAAATAAAAAGTAATAAAAACTATTACAATTTTACAAGGAAAATGTCCTTACTCTATTACATCGCAAAACATGTCAACTACGATTGAAAGCCATTCATCAAGTGTTTTAATGTGAGGTCGTTTTTTTTGATTTGTGACCTCTTGTGATTCAGATTCTCTACTTGTCTGGATGTAATTGAAAAACGAAAATTATTGAAGATGCAAATAAAAGATTTTGATAAACTTACTCCAGGCATGGGTTGTGATACGTTTGAACGGTTTCGTTTTTGCATCGTCATTGCAACAAGTTTGACTTTTGCCTTTGTTGATACCCATGCCATTCGTTTTGGTTGAAATTTAATTTCATTTTGATCATCATTTTTTTCACGACTTGACTCGCTCTCTAATTCTCGTTTAATTTTGATTATAATCCAAACAATTGTGTCCATGTAAGCAGTTACCGTAAAATACACCATGATAAAAATCCCGAAAAACATTGAAAAACACATGAGAAACCAATGATCGCCACTTGCCTGCAAATAATAATCAATCAAATATGCACTCCATTTTTCTCTCCTTGACCCAATAAAAGGAATATCCAAATCTAATGGTGTCATATGGTCATATCTTGTTTCTTGATAATTCACAATTGGATACATGATGAAAAGTAAAAGCCAATCAATTGTACAAGCTGCTGTTAGCACCTTAACATATTTGACCAATACACGTTGAGCATATCCAAATCTTATGGATGCATTTATTTTAACACTTGAATGAAAATTTTCAAGATTATATTGAGCAAAACACCAGTCCAGGATACGATTGATTTCGATTCGATTCAAATAAAATTTCATTGCAACAAATATCATGATGAAATATGTGATTAAATCAGTTAAAAGTGCGAAAAATTCCAAGGTACTGTAACGAGACACGAACGTTTTGTATGATAATAATATGATATAGAAAAAAATTGAAGTTCCACAAAGGATTCGGTAAAGTATTTGAGGCAATTTTCTAGTTTTTTGCTCATTTTCTGCAGATTTTAATATAAAAAGTCCTGATACTGCATCTAACTTGATGAATATTTTACGAACTGTCTCAATTTCCATTTCAAAAAAAAATATAACTTCACTTCATAACGACCAACAAAGGACTGAAATGTTTTTAAACAAATGGGAATTTATCCACTTGTTGCATTCATTCATCAATAATTCAAAACTACATTTCATTACATATGACAAGGAAAATTGATTTATCAAATATATCGATTGAATTTTCTTTGAATGTTTAAATTAAAAAAAACTTAAGGACAATTTGCATGTATTTTTAAAAAAAAATATAATTTTGGGCTCACTTTGGATGGAAGCTACTTTAAACTAACGATATTTTTTTGGATACCTTCACCTTCATAATTAAAACACCAAAAATTTACAATAAAAATCATAATTTAGGTTTTATTTAAGCTTATAATTAATAACCTGGCGTCTCCTTACGTTGCATTTTCAAATTTACTCTCAATCTGTGACTGGGCAATATCACTTAGTGCCGACTGTATTTTTTCCAGTAACATTTCACCTTTCCGCACAACTTCTTCGAGTTTCTCAGCAGCAGCCTGATTTTCCACTTCTAGTCTCCTCAAACTTTGCACTTGCAACTCTTGACTACTATCCTCATTCGGTAGGGATTCAATCAAGGTATCAATATCCTTAGCACATTTTACAATTAAACTTGAAAACAACTGAGCAAAATCTTCTTGAGATTGTTGCGGTGTTTGAGATCCAGATCTGTCGTATCCAGGAAATCGACTTGGAACAGAAAATTGTTGAAGAATACCGATACTGTTACAAAAATGTTCAGCTTGCTGTAAATGAAAGGAATTTGAATGAAAATGAGTTGTTTTATTTAAAATTGAATATGAGCAATTACTTACTTGATTAATTGTGTCTTGTAATTGAGTTAATCGATCTGCCATTGTGTGAAATTGTTTATTTTATTTAATTTAACAGGAAAAAGTAATAATTTATTGATGCAAATTTTCAATTGATACTAAAGTTTGTTTATGTTTGTAGTTTTAATTCAACACACAGAGAGCGCTGAAGTGGATTCTTAAGTCATGACGTAAGGATTTAAATTTTAATGTCAAAGCACGTTATTTACCGTTAAACAGATTTATTATAAAAAAAAAAATATTTTAAAATTTTTTTGTTTAATTTTGTAAAAACTGAAAAAAGAAATTTTATAATATTTATAAAATTTTTACCTGTTAAAATAAAAATTTGCTGAAAATCCTGCTTTCGATTAAAGAAATACCTTCTCAATTTTGATCATTTTACCCATTTAGGCAAAATTTAACAAAATTTTATTGAACTTCTTACAACTTCAGATTCATTTCGACTCCATACATTTTCATTTAAATTAAGTCATTTAATTTTGTTAATTTTCCATTCACAGAATATTCCAATGAATTTTAAAATAAACATGACTAATGAATGAATAACACAAACTTCATTTACTATACTTACATCTGCATGTCCACATTTAGTTGAACTACTAAACAAACAACTTTATCGCAAACAATAATAAAATCATATGCTTACACGAAAATAACCGAAGCAAAAATGGAAACAAGCATAATTCAATTCATTTTTATATTACAACGTGAGACTAAGTACACGCAAAAAGAGAAAGACCTCTTTTGAATAGTATTTTAAATGCAGTTATATGTGTGTTATGTTGCCGTATTCAATTTCATTAATGGTAAATGACTCGTATTGCAGACAGTAACAAAAGAATTAGTCTACAGTGAGCCATCGATGGTGAAAGACATCTATCGAGAGTAAATATTTTGAATTGAATTGAATTTCAAAATAAAATACAATAAATAAATTAAAAGTATTTGAACAATAATCGTCTATCATTTTTTTGATATTGTCATGTTCCGACAAGGTGATGACGATAAAATTGAAATCAATCAATGAAATTTGTACAGAAACCGAAAGTGACTTGATAATAACTTAACATAAATATCAAACAAACTGTGAAATATTACTTTTTTTACATTAAAAGAAAGATAATAAAAATAAATTTAAAGAAAAAAAAGTTAATTAATTCAATGTTTCTTCAGTAAATTTTTATAATTAATGACAATTCCGATTCAAATATAAAGAAGAAATTTCATACATCGCTCTGTTGATATTCAATAAATTAAATGTAAAATACATAAAAAAAAGAGAAAAGAAAAGTTTTGTGCTTGTTATCTCAAACATATACAAAAAGAAATTTTTATTACAAACTCATGATACATTTCTTCATACAAATAAAATAAAGATATCTTTAATCATATCAGAAGAAGTGGTTTTAAAGTTTATTTTCATATTCAAGAGAAAAGTATGCCAATTATTTGTTTGTAGATATTTGACCATATAAATTGGATGTTTTGTTTCTAAATTATTCTGCAAAAAATATATAATAATTACATTTAGTATTGACCACAAAAAAAATTGTGCGGTTAAACAACGAATTATACAATAAATAAAAAAGTGATTGTAATTTTTATCATAAAAATATAAAATTAAATTTGTGACAATTTGAATTTTTTCAATTCAGTTTTTGTCAACTGCTTTTTTTTCTGCTAATTATAATTAGTAAAAGTGTGATAAATTAATTCAATATCATTTATTTATAATTTTGATCGATTTCGGACAACGAATTGGTATGGAATTGTAACAAAAATTTAACATTTGGTTGTAAAGACGCAGTAGAAGGTGTACAAATATTTATTTCCTGGAGACAGTATTACATTTAATGTTATGTAAGTTGAAATTAAATTTAATTATTTCTTTACAAATTTCCTTTTTAAATTATGCGAATCGAAAATTACCAACGACCCTGGCATTCTGTATGATTTTCTTTAAAATTTACGCTAAACCTTAGTTTTACAAGACGATCGAATGGGGTCTTCCTGGCATTTGCCACTGAATTTCAGTTCCATGAGGGGTCATAAATGAGCTGGTTAACCTGAGTGAATCTCCCTTTTTTGAGTTTTTGATTAAACGATTTTCAGTTGACAATTCCTTAGTAAATTTTTAGAAGACTTGTGTTAGATCGAAAAAGATTTCAGTGTCAACACTGTAATTATTCAGTTTTTTGGGTAGCAATTCTCCACTAAAGCCAGTCATGCCAGACAGTTGCCATCTTGATCCAGTTTATCTTTATATCTTTATATAGATTTTCTTATACCTCTTTTTATACATATTTACTGGCCAAAAAATCTTGATCAATCAGTTTTTTACCAAATAAATAGACAGAATGTAAATGTAAAGTAATGTATTTAGTTATTTAAACTGAACAAATATGGCACTATGTTACAATTTTAATTAACCCGGGTCATATCATTAAATCAACATCCGTATTTCTGAGCCAAGCCTTTCAATTTTTTTAAAACATGAAGTAAATTAACGATTTATTCATGTAAAATGTTATTATCGAAGTATTCTTCTACCCATTTTATTCCATTTCATACCTATTTCATTGAATCAAGCGAAATATTCTTTTAATTTTCTTTGAAGTACTTTTATTCTAGGTAAATTGTCTGAGCAAGACTTTTACTTTTGATTAAATGATTAAATTTAACTTTACTTCTTCAAACTCACAACAAAAAATATATCCAACATTAAAATGTAACTCAAATTTTGCAAATTCACTGTTGGATACACAGAATTCATTCATTTTTTTTCCATTAAATTCATTTTATTTCTTTGAATAGACACCACAATTAAAATACATTTAATTTAAATGGAAGGGAAAAAAATCGTGCATTTGAATTGGACTCAAAGCATAAAACAAATTGCTTGTATGGCTTTTTTCCCCCTTTGTATGATTTTTTTTCTCATTTTATTTTAAAACCTAGACAAACCATTCACAACGTTTAACTCAGCACAATAACCAATTTCAAGGTTGCACTCTTTTTTTATTTTAACATATTTTGTTTTACTTCTATTTTTTTTCATATTCAATTCAGTATTAAAATAAAAATAAATTGAAGTTAAATACAACAATAAAACAAGTTACTGCGATCAGTTATATGTTAAATCTATGTTGCACTGTCTATTTATATGTGTATTTGTTGTTTGGATTTATTTCATACTAACACCTTTTACAATTTAAAAGATTTTATGTATTTATTTACTTATAATCATTTAAAATAATGATTTTTTTTTGTTTTAAAATAATAATAAAGAAACAAACTGGAATAACTTGCTATCTTATAAATGCATGGACGTTGCACCGGTGGAATTGTATCAAATAGTGCAGAACACTTGCATGTTATATTTTATGAGTTAAATGCACGTTAAATGCAAAATTTGAAATAAAATAAGAAAAATTAAAATTTCTTTAGAAGATAGAAGGAAATTCAAGTTTTGAAATGAACCACAGCATAAGTGGGTTAACTGACTGAACTAGGACATGTTTTGTTATACGTTGAATAAGGTGTTTTATTAAAAACGGTTGTTTTGCGTTGTCTTTTGTTTATCAGATAAAATTATTGATTTTTTTTTGAGTTCTGGAATTTTTCCTAGAATTCATTTATAGCGGAAATTGTATAATTACAAATGTCACGCACGTTAAAAGAAAAGGATGGAATAACTAACGTCTAAAAGGAAAAATCTGCACATTCCATTATTGAACTAGGTTAATTGTATTTCATTTAAACCAGTATTTTCTTTGTTATTTGTGCAAGACTCTGACAGGGAGTATGTCCTTCGTTCAAAATAAATGAAGATATTTCTTAGTGTAAGGCTCTGTGTGACTGGAACCTGTTTCAAAAGAACGGCTGCTTTAAGTATCCATGTGTCCGAGGGCTTAAAAGGTGTAAATTGATGAGAAAATCGTCTTCTTTTTAAAATTACTTTTCATTTTTAATGCTCTTTCTTCCAGAGTTGCCAATCATGAAGATCCATTCATTCTGAATTTATATCCAAATAACTGCTGTTTATTTAAGAATATTGACATGTAACGAAACATCAAAAATTCAACATTAATATTTACAGCAAATAACACACTCTTACAAAAAATGTTTTTAAACAATAATATTTTGATATCAAATATCATGAAAATAGCACAAATGATTTCACCTTATAAAGATAACTTATCCAAATTGATGTCTTCAAGATTCGCACATATATGTAAGACAAATATTTAAGATACAGTTATTACAATATAATTTATTATAATTACTATTCTTTTATATTGAAACCGGTAAATGATCTTTATATTTGTCTTACTTTCAAAGAGATAACCGGAACAATATTATGATTATTTTTTGCTTAACCACTGTTTAATTTTTTTTTACTTTATTTTACAAAGAAAGTGTGCAATTCTGATTATTTTTAAAAAATTATATTTAAAATATGTTTTGTTATTTTTAATTTTTTTTGTATATGTTTTTAATTTAATTATTTATTGTTTTGAATGTAAAACTTGTAAGTTTACCTTAGAATTGTGTCAACAACATTTTCTCATGTACCAATTTTTTTTTCTCTAATTTTAAAATGAATGCAAAATAAAACTTATTTATTATTTAAATCATAAATACTAAATACAATTTTTTTGACCATTGTTGCATGCCATGCCAATGCTGTGTTAATTTTTTTTTTCTATGATAGGCCAATTATTATAATAAAATTTATTTTAAATGAAATACACGCATACGATAATTTGCACAGGTGAAAATATGAGTTATTTATGAATGAATAGTTAAATGAGAAAGATACGTCTTTATTATAACATTGTTTTATAATATCACAAAATATACATCTCATATTCAACGACAATGTTAACAATTGTTAAAGAAATACAATAGATGAAGATGATAAATTGCTTACTTTGTTGTTGTTGTTGCATTATGTAAGTTTTGAGACATAAAATAAAATAAAAAAAAACAAGTGAACTCACAAGTACAATTAAACAAAATTCATGATGATGGATTTGTGAGATTTGATAAATGTTTTGAATAGTGGATCGTTTATCGGTTTAATTTCAATGCAAACTTGATGAAGTTTTAAATTATTATTAAGTTTTTTTTCTTTGCATGATAATTAAAGGGCAATGATTTAAAATTGATTAGCATAACGTTATATGCTTGTTTATTATGCATAGTTAAAAATAAAGGTAGTAATTACTATTTTGATTATATGTTTTTAATTATAAACTTAAACAAATAATAATTAATGATTTATGTTTTAATATGAAAATTATATTGGCTGTAAATGAAAGCTAATCAAAATTAAATTATTTAAACATGGAAATTTTAAGGAAAATATCATTTCTAAGAACTATTCGCACTTCAGATTCCTTTTCAAGTTCCTTTAAGAGATCAAGTATGCAAATGCTGCTCTGAACAAGATGAGACTGCTGCACATCTGCTTTGTGTATGTCTCAAGCATGCCACATTGCGTGGTATCTCGCTGGGTGAGTACTTCCCGAGTATTGATTCCAGTATTGATAGCTTTCTGAGAACCTGTGGTCACTTTCCTGAACTGAACCAGTTCTAGTGGACTTTTTTTTAGTAGTTTTTTTTTAGATTTTGTTCATTCTTCTTCAGATATGATGATAATGGGTATGCATAATGGACCCATCTTTATGTCTGAGTGCTGGTTCTATTCTGACTTCGCCCTAGAAATCTGATCTAACCTTAGACTCCTCCTTGTATTAGTCAAGTTTCTTCCCTGATAGTTCAAAAATGCACTTAAATTAATAGAAAAAAGCGAAAATCATTTAAAATTCTCTCTAAATTTACTTGTCCATCTCATTCAATTCTTTAATTCATTTCAACTTAAAGCCCTTTAACTTGTTATACAACTTATTCAATGTATTTCAAGCTATTATCTAATCCAGAATGACACAAATAATTACAATCCGAAACATCAATATTTAAAAGATGGTAACAAATGTTTTTGTTGTTTCTTTTTTTTCATTCATTTCAATTTCTTCGTTTTTATTGTATATTATTACTGACACTATTATATACATTTTTTTTTTATTTTTTGTAATTTTAAATTGTCTTTCTAAAGGAAAAGTTACACAAAACTCGTTACCTGTAACGATTAAATTGTAAAATGTAATAATTATGATTCATAATTTGACAAAAACCAAGCATGAAAATGATAGTGATGTGTGTTTTTTTTTGTATTTTTACTTTTAAATTATGATTCAGCGATTTATGTACATATTCAAGTGAACATAAGACTTGGTCAGAGGAAAAATAAATGTAAATCTTTGTGATTTGTGTTAATTATTATAATAATTATTATTATTATTCAATTTTTGCATGTGTCAGTCAATTGTGATGGGTTTGTGTCAAAGTGAGGTAATAAAAACAATAAAAGGAAATGATATTTTATGCATTGTCATGGAAAAACGTTAACGATTAAGCAATGTTGATTTTCATTTAAAATAAAAAAAAAATAATTATTGTTGTGCCATTTACAACAATAAAATTACTTTACATTTTTAAATTTAGAACAATTACAGTGTTCTGAACATATTTAGGTTAACTCTCTAAAATAATTTCTCACTGTCAACAGTCAATTGTAACAAAAATTACCTTGTTTCACTTAAGCTCATGATACTTTTACTCAATTTAAACTGCAATACAAGCTTAAAGCATTAACGGTTGCATTTAAGTGCCAAACACTGTTATTAATCTGGTTTTCTTGTATTTTTACTTTTTTTTTTAAATTTAATAGTTTGATTGACCTTATGACAACTTGACTGTATTGAACTATGAATTTAAATATCTTTCAATTTCAAAAGTGAACAAATAAATATGAGAAAAAAATTTAGAGATCAAAACTGTTTTTGTTCCGCAATCAATAATAATAATGATACTTTTGAAGAAATAAATTACTTGTGACCAAAATTGATCAAAATAATTTGTGAGAAGCAATAATTTTTGTTTTGCCATTTGGAAATTATTGATATTTTTTTATATATTTTAACATTAAAATGCAAGTTCATAGCACGATTAAACAATAAAAGTTCCTTATTATTTCCTAAAGCAATTTCAATATTCATTTATTTTTTAACAACAATTGAACAAGCTCTGTAAATGTTCATGTAATGAATAAAATGTGAATAAATCAAGTAATTTTAGTATAATTTTTTTTTGTACAAAATAAAATAATAATATAAAAATATATTTATTTTCAAGTTAAATTTCATTTGTTTTGATTTTAACCTTAATTTTACCAAACTTTTCATTGTATTTTTAATTTAACGAGATAGAAAATACCGGAAGGATTTTCATTGAATTTAATGGATCAAATAATTGTGAATCCTACTTACCTTTTTCAACTTTTTAGTCGAATAAGTTTACAGAAACTGTATTTAATGCGTTAAAACTGGTGTAGGTAGTGAGAAATTGTTGAAATGCATAAATGGACAGTTACATCCATTTTAGGTGTCATGGACAGCAAGTCAGTGAACTTAACATGCATATATCACATTTTTTTTAAAAATATCTTTCGACTTGAATTGAGATTGAGATATAAATAAATTGAACCAGGGCTGTGAAACATTTTTTTAATACTAAAATGAAATCTAAAGACTTAAACGATATTAAAAGTGACGAAGCTCATAAAATTTAATCCAAACATTTCAAATTATGATTATAATCAAAATATCAATCATTTTTAACGATAAAAAAAAAAAATAAATGAATCATAAGTAATTAATATTATTATTTTATCACATTTCAACAATAGTCACCGCAAGCGATATTAAACAAGGGTCCAGTATAATAAAATTTCTCAGAAAAAATGAATCAATTTAAGGTACACATAAAAACAGGAAATACTTGTAATAATATTTGATGTGAATCAATATTTTTTGGAATGATAATCAATAATAGTAACATCAAAAATCATATTAAAAAAAAATATTCAATATTTACACCAAATATCACACTTCACAGAGAAAAAAAATTCAAATGTTGACATAATTGGTACATGCACCTTGCTCACAATAATCATAATATTATTATTTTTAATTATGTTGTACAAAATATGTTTACATTAAACACTTAAAGGTCTTTTATTACATGATTTTCATACAAAATTTATCAAAATAATGAATTAAGGTCTGTAATTAACACAAAAAGTAATGAAAACATCATTAATACCACTAATTTTAATGTTAACTACCGTTTTATTGTCTTTGAATATTAAGATTAATGTTCTTTTAATTAAAAGTCAACTAATTCAAGTGGCATGTGTAATATTCATCCATATGTTACCATTATTTTAAATTTATGTAAAATATTTTGTTGTAAGATGTGGCGCTGATTTGATACATGTTAATTTGAATGTTACTTTCAAGGTCTTTCAAGCCAAAAAAAAACAATTCAATAATAACATAAAAATGTCTAATGTATGAATGAGAAACGAAAATGACAATAGTTTTCACGATTGAAATGAATGTAAATGTAATCAAAAAGATTTGGATCAAAAAAACGTGAATTAGGTAGTTTTTTTAATAAATTTTAACGTTTTTAATGTAAATTTTTAAGGTTTAACTAAATCAATTGTTATGAAATTTTGAAATGGATTTGGAATTTACAATGTTTTTTTTTTGGAAATAGTTGAATCTGAGACGGTTTTCACTGAAAACTTTTCAGACTAATGTCATTAATAGGACTCATCGTGATTAATTTTAATGTTTCATTAAAACTTAATCGTACCACTAAATAAAAATTTAACGGGGAAAAAAAATAATAAAATGTAATCAGATGAAAGTGAAATTTTCGATTATGTTCCAGTACTTTGAACTTCCTTTATATGACTTCATACTTAATTGTACATTAACTTTAATTTTAAGAGGTAATTTTATGATAAAATTTGAAATTAAAAACAAAATAAAACATGAAGATCAAGTGCACGCTCCAATTGAAATTTAAACAAATATAATTTTTATTTCCTTTCAAGTTTTTAATGTATTTTTTCATTTTAAATCATGTGCGAATTTGAAAATATTATAAAATTGATTTTAAAATTAGAAACACTTACCATTAATGGTTTAATGAAATTAATTTTAAAAGTTATAAAACAAAGTTTCAATTGAAAAAAAAACATTTAAAGCAGATGAGAGTCTTAAACGCTCTTAATATCTTTCACTTTTATTACTAATACGAATCAAAGGTTTAATCATTTTACTTTAATAACACTGAATATTGAAAGACCACAGACAGAGTTTGCGAATTACCACAATATTCGACTGTATTGAAAATTCGGCACGAAATCCCTGGAAGCCCCAATTCGAGGACTCTGATTCAGATTGAACCAACTTGCAGTGCATTAATTTGTTTTTCTTATGTAATTTGAATTACAAAAAAAAATAATTTACCATTAAACTTGAATTTCAAAACTAAGTCCCGTAGTGAAGTCTTTTAATCTCTAATTTACCTTGAATCTGAGAAAATCATTAATTGAGTGAATGTTAAGTGCACAATAATTACAATAAAAGTAAATTACACAAAAAAAACATTTCTCACACCTTTGAAATTCTAATACAACAAAAAAATACATCGAGTAAAGTGCAGAAAAAATGTAAAGCTGAACAATAGACATATTTTTCGTATGGTCATATTTCAAGTGCTTTTTTTCATAACTTTTTATTCAAACCACTTGAATACCTTAAGCTTCAAACATAAAATAAGAGAGTTGTATGGGAAAATACAAAAAAAAGTTCAATCAATGAGGGATTTGTTTTAAAAAAATAAATTGCGGTGTCAAAAATTGTTGCTGTTGTTTTTACAAGTTTTATATTGCAGTCGCTCCTTTTTTTTGGAACCTCTGTAACGTCCGAACGGTTCATCTGAGACCCAAAGTATGTTCTAGACTTATGTTCGTATTCAGTGTGGGAATGTTTATGCATCAAAAAAATGTAGGGTGTCCATACAAAAAAATAGGGTGACCAGGTGGGATTTTCCAAAATTTTCCGGAAAATGGAAAATTTTTATGCCAAAATTTTCTTCTCATGATTCTGAACAACTTTGCCTAAGACACCTCATATCTAAAACGTACAGGAAAAAAGTTTTTCATACAACACAAAATTTTCATTCACATCACATACATCGCTTAAAGGAATGTGCTTTATGTTTTGCTTGATTTTGAGTGTTAGGAATCGTAATCAACACTCAAAAATAATAAATAAAAATCACAGTCCAAACTCTAAAGAAATTTTCTTTTCATCTGAAGTTTATCAACTTCAAAAATTACAAGTTTTCGAAAAGTGAACTCAAAAACATAAAACAAGCGAAAAAATTAAAATTTGAAACTTGTACAATTTTTGTTTTGATCCATAGCAAAGTTTTCATTAATTATTAACAAGACACTCATTATCACAAATTGTACAAGTTTCAGATTTTAATTTTTTCGCTTGTTTTATGTTTTTGAGTTCACTTTTCGAAAACTTGTAATTTTTGAAGTTGATAAACTTCAGATGAAAAGAAAATTTCTTTAGAGTTTGGACTGTGATTTTTTTTTTTATATTGTATAGGAATTCAAATTAAAGTCAATCAACAGGTGACTGACATATGGCCCTGTTGCTTTTGGATCATTAAAAAAATTTACCACTTGGTCGGTTAAGAAAAATGCAACTCGATCGGATTTTATGTTCAATGAAAATGTTTTGGACTCAAACCACCCTTTTTGGTCAAAAATGATTATCCTTTAATAAAAAAACATAAATCTTCAATTCAAATTAATATAAATTGCATCGATAAAGCGTTAAATTGATGTCAATTAAATCAAATTCCCACATAAACCATTAAATAATTGAATCAAAAAAAAGCAAGCAATCACTTTGATCAATTTACGAATTTGCATCTTGCATAATAAATCCATAAAATGGAATGCTCTTAGATCAAAATCAACGTATTTTTAAAAATTTAAAGTGCTTATTCAAAACGAAGAATTAAAAAAATTGAGAAATAAATCGTTTTTTTATTAATAAATAATTGTATCCATAAACGGAAACTGTTTGTACATGCACTGCATGCATTCATGCGATTATTATTTATTTTAAATACGATGACAATAATAAATCATAATAATTAAAGTTCATTTTTTGAAGGTTTAAATTCCAAGTCAACTTAATGGAAGAAGAAGGTCAATTGTAAGAATTGTACGCAGAGTATTTTTACAATTATAAGCCTTCAAAAAACATATTTGAGATGTTGTTATTAGAATTGAGCCCGGCACCTATGAAATGAGATGTGATTCGATTAAGCTATGAAAAGCCAGAAAAATTTGATGTCATACTACCCACACTGATTTTGAACCTACTCAAAATTTTCTTAAATTTCCTTTTTTTCAATTAAAATTGCAAGTCATTGCTGAAATTTGTGTTAAAAGTAAAAAAAAAAACCTTATGCCAATGCTCTTAATTCAAGAACTTTTATGTAATAGGTTACGACTCATTTACCTCAAAGTGACTCATCACGTTCATTTTTATCTCATTATCGTGACTATCGCTTAAATATTAAAAAATTATCTTTTCATCTTCATTTTTTGATACATTGAAACATGAGAAAGCACAACAATTTTTTATTTTATTTGCCTTGCAGTTAGTTTAACATAATTTTATGTGTGTAAAAAAAGATGCTCAATTTAAATAAAAAAAAACAAAACTATCAAACGTGCAATCCCTTATAATAGATTAAATTACGAGAAACTTTCACCTTTTCATTTTGTTTCACGAACTTATAACAAAGCATTGATAATCTTCATTCACTTCATTGCATCGTAAAATTGCATATTTGAAATGTTTTTTGAATTGCAACTACCTACTTAAAATAATATTCGACTTTTAAAACTTAAAACAAAAATTTATGCAATACTAACTTGAAGCATTTTTTTTTGTCAATAATTGATTTAATTTGATTTTTTATTTATGTTGGTGTTTTTGTTATCACCTTTAAAATTGTTGTTTTGATGTTTTTACCTATAAATTCATTTTTTTACATAATTGATACATGACTGACATGATGAGCAATGAAAAAAATAATAATCATATCAGCAGTTAAAGTGAAACGTGACTCAAATATTGATTCTCACCTGATATGTTGAAGTGTTTGACGTTTTAAGGAAACAGTAGCGATGATTATTTGATTACAGATTAGGAAATGATGGTTCGAACAAAGAGGTTGAAATTTTATGAGAAAATAATGAGAAATCCTTGAAATTGTGATGGAATTACGGATAGAATATCGAATGGTTCATTATTCAAATAAATGTTTGATATCAAGATGCCATGAAATTTTAATATTGCTCTATGATTTGATTAAATATGAGCAGAAATAATAAAAAGAAAAATAAATTAAGAAATTTTGCATAATTTGAATGTTATCACTCTCGTATCTCATGTGTGAGATAGAAATCAAGTAAAGTCAAATAAACATAATTCGGAGAAATTTTTTTGATTAGCAATATAACGTATTGTTATTTCTTCTCATTATCATACTTTCTCAAATATTAACAATAAAGTAAAATACTTAAAATGATAATTAATGTGTTAAAATGTTGAAAGTGCATGTCATTTCAAAAGATACATGTTAAGATTTGAGTTAATTTTTTAAAAATTTATCATCTCAGACAAGAAATTAAAAGTTAAGGGTTTGAGCGAGGTTTTACAAGAGAAAATTAAAAAAATTCAAAAATTGGTCGATCTGAGATTTGATCATTCAAAAATTGTCCGGTGGAATTTTCGTTTTATGAGTTTTTCGTTCATTACCACACACTTTAAAATTTTCTTAAATTCTGGTAAAAAAAAATATTACGTAAAATTAATTATCAATTGAAGACATCAATCATGTTATTTTACTTACAATCGCAATATGTAACATTAAAATTTTTCAACATTTAAAAATAAAAAAAAAATACCAGAAATAAAAAAAATCAAAAACACTTGTAAAAATACAAATTGTGTACTTACTTTACATTTACTTAATATTTTGTTAGTTAACATTTGCATGTCAATGCGACACATATTTCATTGTAATTTTTCTTTATGCAAATAGTTATAAAAACACATAAAAAAAAATCAATGGACAAAAACAATGCAAACAATAACAATAGAAATAGCACTAAAAAAATTATTCGTTACAATCATCATTTTGATTCAAAATAAATAAGTAAAAGTGAAAAAATTGCATACATTTTGCTAAAATAGTAACATGCATTTCAAATATAATTTATAGTTTTCAAGAAAACATATCGGAGATGAAGCGCCATGTTCACTTATGATATAAAAGTATGCAACATTAAATTAAAATTAAAACAGAGAGACAGGAAAATGATGAATTGTTACATTTTAATTGTGGGGTATGAATGAAATGTGATTGTTCAAAATACTTCAATATGATTTCCTTCTATTCATTTTTTTATTAGGTTTCTTGAACGAAATTGCGAAATTTTATGCTCTGTGCATGTTTTATATTTTTATTTAGGTTAGATGAGTAAAATCTGAAATTTCATTTCTTATTTTGATTTTATTTGCAGAAAATGGCAGACACAACAAAATTAGATTTAGTTCGAGTTATTTACTTATTCAGTATTATTGGTAGTTGTATGATAAGTGATGTTAAAGGACATGGAAGACTAATTGAACCACCTAGTAGAGCATCAGCTTGGAGATATGGCTTTGATACACCACCAAATTACAATGATCATGAGTTGTATTGCGGTGGATATACCACACAATGGGCTAAAAATGAAGGGAAGTGTGGTAAGTTATTGAGATGTTTTATTTTAAAAACTGTTATTTTAATCAAATTTTTTCGTTAAGGTGAATGTGGTGATGCATATAACTTACAAAAGCCTCGTCCTCATGAATATGGTGGTAAATATGGACAAGGTGTGATTGTTCGATCATACAATCCTGGTTCAGAAATGACAATTCGTGTTGAATTGACCGCATCCCATATGGGATATTTTGAATTTAGACTCTGTGATAATATTAAAGCTGATCAATCTTGCTTAGATAAACATTTATTGAAATTAATGGGAGGTACGCCAAGTATCCCACATCCAAATGACTTGGAAACGAGATTTTATCCGAGAAATGGAAGTAGAATTTATGAAATTAAAGCTCAGTTGCCGAAGAAAATGGAATGTTCTAGTTGTGTATTGCAATGGAGATATGTGGCTGGAAATAATTGGGGAATATGTGAGGATGGTAATGGTGCTGTTGGATGTGGACCACAAGAAGAATTTAGAGCATGTAAGTATTAAAATTAAATGTTTTGAAATAACATTTTCATATTCATCTTAATATTGCAGGTTCTGATATTCAAATTGGAGAAGGAAAGGGCTCACAACAACCATCTCGTCCCTCGAAACCATCCATTCGACCCAAACCATCTGTTCCACCACAAGGTACCGATGTTACCGTCGAGCCCGTACCTGGAACAGGAGAAAACGAAATACCACAAGGACCCTCATACATGGGACCAGTGGTGGCACTTTTCTCGCTTTTTCTGGTCTTATGTGGATTTGCTGCGATCTATCTTTACCACTATCACGGAAAACGTTTTAAGCTTTTTATGAGATGGAACAAAAACAAGCCTAGCCAAACAAATGCAATGCCAACTCATCATCAAGTTGTGCCAATTCCACCTGCACCAACTGAAAATCCTCCTGTTCCTCCTCCACGTACACGTAGACCACCTCAAATTACACCAAGCAATATAGTGATAGGTAGTGATAAAAATTTGATGTAGTTAAATTGAAAATGAACTGATTAAACTCTGATATGGAAAAGAAAATAATAAACTGAACTGAAATCTTCGTTTCACAACAATAAATGATCTGGAATAAACCACTGCCATTTTTTCCAAAATTAATTCAAAATCTTTATTTATATCAACTTCTATTTCTTATGAACTTAAAATGCATAATTAAATTAAATCTTCCATTTTCAAAAGTTAGGACAAAATTTATACATTAAATAATTAAATTAATTGTAATCTTAAGAACGATAAAACTACTGATCGATGAAATAAATATGAAAATCTAAATGATTGTGTTCTGTGTTTTTTACTATTCCTCAACGATTTGATCTCCTGAACATGAAAAATATACTAAACGTTCCTCATTTAATCTGCTTTCCTTTTGAATCAACAAAAAATAAGATAAGAAGACGATATACACGCCATTTAACAGTGATGCATTTATGTGACGTCATGGACTTGTGGTAAAGTACTCATCTGTTTCTTTTTTTTGTATTGAAACCTGTTTCAATTTATTTTAATAACATGTACAAGAAACATTTTTATTTTAGTTTGTTTTTATTGATCATTTGACATGGTTCTTCTTCATTTTGCTGTAAGAAAGAATTAAAATTTTACCTAAAATTGTAACACGTACACTTTTTTTTGATAATTTTTGTTTTTTGGATCGGTATAATGGAGTAATGATGATGAGATCATTAACAACTAAACCGGGCATATTAATTTTAGTTATTTTAAGTCTGATATCATTGATTGAAGCTCAATCAAGTCCCTGCCCTAATTACTTCCGATATGAAAGTGATGGATATCAAACATACGGAGTTATTGAAGTTCCACCAGTTCAATTAGGGACAAACCTTAATTTAAATGTTCAACTTTCAATAGGAGCGAAATTACCAAATGTAAGACGTAATTTAAAAAAAAAACGAAATCGTAAAAAGTCATAATAATTTTCTTTTGACAGAATTACTATGGGTCTTTAGAATTACTTGGATCGCAAAATGCTGCATTACAAAATATACTCTCAGGCAGAAATATTTTATATAAAGTTACTTTTCCATTGCAACGGCCTTTACCAAAACTGACACAAATATTGTACAATGGTAAACTAATTTGCTCAGGATTTCCAGAACAAAGTGGTTACGTTACTACAATTAAATTACAACACACACTTAAAACTCAGAATCAACATAATCAAGGATCTCATCAATTTACTCAACAAAATAATTTTGGAGTGTCAAGTAGGCCGATTTTAAGTAACAATAACTACGTTCCTCAAAATTCTGGTGCAAATCAAATCCACGAATTTGAAATTGTATTAAGTCCTGAAGGTGAAGTGAGTGTTCGACCACCATCCTATCAAAATACAGTTGTTAACAGTAAGCCACTGTCACCCACAGTTCATGAAATTGAAATTGTGATCGCTGATTCAACTTCGAGACCACAACAGGTTTATCCAGGTACAAGTGTAGGGTTATCAACTACCGAAGCCCCGTTTTCGCCAAAAACTACAACAACAACGACAACTACTACAACGAGACCAACAACAACAACAATGAAACCAACTACAACAAGTCGGACAACAACCACTACTGAGAGGTATGAAACAAGTACAGAAAATGTAACAACTGCTATTCCAATGCATTCTGAAAAACCATCTGCATCAAGTAATTTAGATGAACTTTTAGAAGAATTGTATGGAACTAATTTAGAATCACTTTATAACAATTCTACAGAAAGGTGAGAGATAACCTTTCTTTGTGTGTTTCTCATTTGAAATTTGAACGAAAATATTTCTTGTTAATTTAAAAACTAATCAAGATGTAACACATTTTTCAAGTTTTCGATTATTTATCTTTACAACACATTAAATGACCTTTAAGTAGTTTAACGACCTTTAATGTAATTTAAAATTCTGTTTACAATTCACATTTCCAATGAAAAAATTTGTTTTTTTTATAGTTTTTCTGAAGAAACGTTACATGATGACGTTTGCGGCAAACCAATTATATCTGGAAATCCACTAGTATTAAGTGGGGCACCAACAACGAGAGGCGAATTTCCCTGGTATGTGAAATTTATCTTGAATATTTTTTAATTTATTGTTATTTTCATTTTAAAATCAAATTCAAGGCTCACAGCAATTTATGTGAAGAAAAAAAAGTCCCTCAATTTTCATTGTGGTAGTTCGTTAATTTCTGATAAGGTCATAATTACAGCAGCTCATTGTATGAAACCAGATGACTTTGATGTGTTATCCGTTGATGAAATTGTCGTATTTGTCGGTAGAAATAATATTGATGACTGGACTGAACAAGGATATGTCACGCCAAAAGTACGAAAAGTTATTGTTCATCCTCAGTACAAGGAAAAAGATCAATTTAATTATGATGCAGACATTGCATTAATTACACTGAAACAAACTATTAAATTTACCCAATACGTTCGTCCAATATGTTTATGGGATGGAAGTACAAAAATAACTGAAATAATTTCACAAGTCGGAATAGTTGTAGGATGGGGTCGAGACGAAGCTGGAAGTGTTACAAGTACACCGAACAAAGTTGAAATGCCAATTGTATCGGAAAGTACATGTTTGAGATCTCATGAAAGTTATCGTTATTTGACATCGAATAGGACATTTTGTGCAGGACGCAGAGATGGAGCAGGTCCATGTAATGGTGACTCAGGTGGACCATTGGCATTATTCAAAAATGGAAGATGGTATATTAGGGGTATTGTTAGTACAAGTTTATATGATACTGAAACAAATAGTTGCGATGTGAAGAATTACGTTGTTTTCACTGATATTGCTCAGTTTTTGCCGTGGATTAATTCGTATTTATAATCAAAGAAAAGCTGCCATAAAATATCAAATAAATAAAGCAATAAACTGTATTTAATATGATAAAAATAGGTTTATGCTGAATATTTGATTGATCTATTGATCTAAAATGAATAGAAATATATTTAAAAGAAAAAATCATCATCAATCAACAATTTTGCACTAATAAAAGTCTAATGATCTTCTTCTTTTGATAATCGCTGAATGAATGTTAATAAAAAAAAAACTATGAATAAAAAAAAAGAAAAAATAAACATATTTTGTTTTATAGTAAATATTATTTTGTGTTGATAGAGAAAACTATTGAGTTAGTAGCATAATTGTTAGGACAAAGTTTTTTAAAATGATCTGGACTTTAAAGAGTTAAGAATTTGGTTTTAACGATTATTAAAGAGAGCTGTTTTCACGACTTAAACAACTTTACAGAAATTGAAGAGTAAAATAAAACTTATAATTTGCCTCTTGAGCGTCAATTCAATCATTTTTTTTTATCATATCACACCTCTTGTCCATAGTATTTTTTTCGATTTGTACGGGGTTTGTATACGAAAACATTTATTTATTCATATGAGATAGGTCAGGTACCGAAATTTGTTTATTAAAATTTATTTAAGAGTTCAGTAATTAAAGAGAAGTCGACAAGTTTAGAACATAAACAATATGAAAAGTTTTGTGAAATAAATTTAATATTTATTTTATCTAATTTAAAATAAAAAAGTGATAAAAAATTAGTAAATAATAAAAAAAAATATAAACTATCAAAATATTTAATAAATAAAAAATAAAAGATTTACAATGGATTTAATAACGGGTTTATTGCTAATAATTGGAGTGATGTTTTGCTCATGTCAAAATATACAAACACCATGTCCGGAGTTTTTTCAATACAAATATGATCAGCAAGAAAGACAATATGTTGGGATATTGGAGCTTCCGCCACCGGAATTGGGTCAGAATGTAAAATTAAATGTGAATTTGCAGATACGAGTTCCATTGCCCGGTGTAAGTTAAATTTTATTTGCAATTCAACAATTTTATTGTAAATTATAAATATCCGTATGAAAATCCGGAAGTTCTTAGAACACTCTACCGACTTAATTCGAATCTAGTTTTGAGTAGATGAAAAATCTAGAGTATTTATAAATTTTTTATTTAATATCCTTGTACCTAAGTAGCTGAATAAACAAACAAGGGCAAATAATCGGATCCCTCTTCCTTTGTTATCGTGAATTATTGTACCTGCACTTTTGTCAATTTGCATTGTAATTCATTCATGTTCCTAAATTGAGATGTAAAACAGGCGCCAAGTGCACTTGTTTCTTTAAAATGCAATTTTTATTGTCCTTTTGCAACAAGTGTAATGACATTTTATTTTCTACCTGGAATTGTCTTGATTTTTTTCGAATGATATGAAATACGAGCTGAACAAGTTTCTTGAATATTGATTGCTGTATTTTGCATCAAAGTCATAATTTTAGTTCATAAAAATTCAATTTCTATACATCGAATGAAAATTCCATGATATAAAATTTGAATTTGAACAAGGGTTTTTTTTGTTGTACACAAATAACAAAGAAATTGTTTTTATCAATAACATTTCTTGTTAAAAATCACCATAAATACAAAGACTCAGTAACTCACAATGACTCATCTCAGTTATTGAAATTCATTTTTTTTTATTTGCTTCTTTTATTTGTTAAATTTATAAAACGCAAATACCATTAATATTGAAAGCAGAAATATTTTTCGAAAGACAAGAGTTTAGAATGTACAATAAACATAATAATACAAATTTACATATGAAACACTTGAATGAACGCACGTGCTAATGATTCTTAACGTGAATACCAGAACATAATTCGTTATACAAAATTCCCACGATTTAAATACTTTCACAATTCATCAATCAAAAGATTTTTATTTATTTTTTTATATTTATTCACAGAAATATTATGGAACATTAGAAACAATTGGAACAAGAGAATCAATCATTCGTGACATTATTGCGAGACGGAATGTGAGATATAAAATAAAATTTCCACTCCAAAATCCACTTCCAAGGGTTTCTTCGATAATTTATGACTCGCGAATCATCTGCACTGGATTACAAGGTAAATTTAAAATTCCATTCTTTTTCGCACTTATTTCAATGATTCAACTCGAATGAAAAGACACGTAACTCAGATCCAAATTATTTTTTTAATCTTTTCATTACAGAATTTGGAGGTGGAGTTGTAACAATGATTAAATTAGAACATACCTTATATACAGCTGCTGCTGGTAGAGCACTCCTCGCACAATTGAATAAACAAAATCAATTTAATCATCAGAATAACAATGAAGATAAATTGAAAGCAGCAATTCAACCAAATAGACGAATCAAAATCACATCAACAAGCACAACAGAAATTTATCAAGATCAATACAATAATGATATTGATGATTATTATGATAATGATATCAATGAAAATTTTCGTACTCAAACCACAGCTGATGTTTGTGGCAAACCAATTTTAACAACTCCACTAATATTTGGTGGACATGAAGCAACTCGTGGACAATTTCCCTGGCTTGCTGCATTGTATATGAAAAAAAAGAAAGGCAGTACAGAATTCAAATGTGGTGCAACTTTAGTGTCAAATAATGCCGTTATAACAGCTGCTCATTGTGTGAAATACGATTCATATACAATGAGTGTCAATGAAATTGTAGTTATATTAGGAAAATATAATCTAGATGACTTTAGTGAATCTGGATCACAAACCGCTTATGCTAAAGATATCATCGTTCACCCAGATTTCATGTCAAAAGACACTTCATTTGACGCTGACATTGCAATTATTTTGCTTAAGAGACCAGTTCAATATACGCAGTATATTAGGCCATTGTGCATATTTTCGGAAATTCTTCGAAATTCACCGGGTGAAAAAGGAACTGTCACAGGATGGGGCAAAGACAGTCTAGAAGGTACCATCAAAAGTTATCCAAGTTTAATTGAAATGTCTTTAGTGTCAGATGCGACATGTCTTAGGGCACATGAATCGTTTCAATATATTACGTCAAATAGGACATTTTGTGCTGGCAATGCTAATTGGACGGGACCTTGTAACGGCGATAGTGGAGGTCCATTAATGCTCAAAAGAGCAGGAAAATGGTTCTTAAAAGGAATTGTCTCAGCATCGCCCATTAATGTTGAAACAAATTCATGTGATTTGAGAACTTACGTTGTATTTACAGATGTAACGAAATTTCTGCCATGGCTGAAAAGGCATATAAGAGAATGAAACACATTCTGTGCATTTAAAAGACTGTTAATTTTTTTTATATATATTTTTTAATTTATTTGTCTTTGGATCATCATCTTCATAAACTTAAAATTACTGTTTTTTTTTTTCATTTTAACTTTAACGTTATTATTTTAAAGATAAATTTCATTTTAAGGATAAAATGTTTTCTTTTATTTTTAAGGAGCAATGTGTTATGTAATATATAATTTTTTTTCATAATATTAAAATTTCAATGCACTATGATTAAATACATATTTGTTTTTTTTTTCTAGTATTTTTTTAATAAACTTTGTTTTCTAGCATTCAAATTTTATTTAATAATTATGAATAATTTTTATTGTGAATATACCTTGAGAAAATGTACGTAAAATGTGTTATTGGATCATTAAAGATTTTTTTAAGCTATTTTTTTTTAACTTTTTTTTGAAAAGTTTCTTGTAGAATATCACTTTTTAAATTTTTATTTCTGTTAATTTCAAATTCCCTAAGTGTTTTTGATGAGTTCTAATATTGTTTTGGATTATGTTTTATTTACATTCAAATTGCCTCTCAAATCTTATACAGAGCCTCACTGAAGTCTTATGGTATTTTTCTCATAATTCACTATTCTTGAAAATTTTATTACTTTACTTTACCAAAGGGTCATATCGTAAAAAATCCACCAATGCAATCTTCACTCTTCCATCCGAAGTGGTCTCAAACAATTTTCACAATTTCAAACTTCTTGCAAATTTTCCTCGAAATTCAATCAGTGATGAAAAATCTGCTTTAAAAGTTAATTAATTACGATGGGTTTTTAATAAGCTAATTTTTTTCTAATATTTTGCTTAATTTAATCATGAACCTTTAAATATTTTTAGTAATTTAATTTTTTTATAGTAACATTCGGATTTCATGGCAATTTTTTAAGAATCCTACTTTAAAAGCTATCTCAAA
The DNA here is from genome assembly GCA_900002565.1 of Culicoides sonorensis. Lineage (NCBI taxonomy): Eukaryota > Metazoa > Arthropoda > Insecta > Diptera > Ceratopogonidae > Culicoides > Culicoides sonorensis. The sequence goes on along the minus strand of LN483456.1, from coordinate 470,351 downwards.
GTTTCATAAAAGAGTGTTTTTTGCTGTAATGAAGTGCAGTGATTGAAATTTCTCTATTTTTCATTGGTTCATTCAAATTGACCATTATTTTTTATGTTTTTTTTGCTCCTGTTAGTCTTCTCATTTTCCTTTTTTCATTTAATGTTAGAATGAAAGATCATAAGAAATAATTTAAAAATATTTAATATTTTTAATTTTATTATAAAATATCTTACTTCATATCTCATAACATATGAAATACTAACGTTTTTCCCTACGTAAATATTCTTTTTTTTTTAATTTTATTTTTAAGATTAATGTTAATTTTTTTTATAGAACAGGCTAAAATAAACGCACAAAAAAATATTTTTTAAACTTTAACTCCTACACCGTCTTTTAACAAGTTTTCTCCAAAACAATCACTCAATATTGTATTTGATTTGGTCGTTGGGATTTCCTGTAAAATTATTTTTAAATATTCAATCATCAAATTTAATGTAATTTAACTCACATCAATCGTAGGCAATTTACCACAAATCAAACTATTTGTGTTATTCATAACTTTGGCATTAATGGTATTGTTACTTTCCACGTCATTTTGGGAAAGTTGTCTTTTAAGCGCCTTGTATTTTTTGTATTTGCCCAATGCTGGTAGAACAAGCAAGAGCATGCCAGATATCGTAATGAAAAATCCAGCTACGTAAAATGACAAGTCATATGTGGTGGTGACATCGTAAATCCAACCTGTAAATGTAAATATTTTTAGCTTATTTGTAGAAAAAAAAAAGTTTTTCTTAAATATTTACCTGCCAGCGGTGGTCCAATCAAATTAGCAATTCCCTGTACTAGTAAGAGCAGTCCATAAGCATTAGTGAACTTTTCAAGTGTTATTAACTCCACTAAAATGATGCTTGTGAGAGAATAATTTGCAGCGATAAAAAGTCCAAAGAATCCTGACAACGTGGCTAGAGACTGCAAATAAAATTTCAATTTAATTTAAAAGGTTTTCAATAAAATAATACAAAAATTACCATATATGTTTTACATAAGGGAACTAAAGCTGTTATAATGCCACACATTCCCATGCTAATGGCATAGATGAAATTTGAACTAACTGATTCTTTGTCTCCCGCCCAGCCGAGAACAATCTGATAATAAATTTTAATGTTTTAAATTCCATGTAAATTTTAGTTATGATAAAAATTTACCTCTCCAACCATGTTAACAATTCCTATAATTGAAACCAGCATGGAACCATCAGTTTCACTGTAACCCTTCTCGATGGCATAATCTGCAATATAAACATATGGCACATCGTACCACGTATACAATAGAAGATTCGACAATGCGAATAAACAAAACCGAATATCGGTAAAATAACTAAAGTCCAAAATGTCAACAAACAGGTCTTTGAAATCATCAATGCCCTGATACCACGCTGTCTTTTCCTTTGCAATCGTTGTCATTGAATTACGATAAATGTCGGGGCATGATGATGCTCGTAATCGATACCGATTTATATTTAACATTGCACCACGATATGTAAGGGAATGTCGATGCATTTTTAGGTCTTTTAGGTAAGCGGCAGTGGGTGGTGTACGGATGCTTCGATGATGATGTGGACGACGAAGCCATGGAAGTTGATTGATATCAACGTTTTCGGTTGTGTATGCAAATGATTTACTGCGATCTGTGGGACTGCTTGCTGGAATTACTGTACCACCAGGTGATAAAATGTTATTTTTGGAAGAAAGAGGCTCACTAAAACTCCTCGAGTGACAAAGACTGGGATAGTTGTGCATTAAAACACTGTGAACGTTCCGATTGCGAGATAACAGTTCAAGAACTTCAACTGGTACCTGTCAATTATATATTATTGTCATATTCAAAATTAAAATAAATAAATATTATTACCTTTTCTCCGTTTCTAACATAAGTTGGAAGTGTAATCAGAGAACTAAAAAGTCTCGGATCATCTGGTTTCATATTATCAAATTCTGGTTCCTTTATTTCGGGTATCGTAGTATTGAGATTTCCAATAGTTCCCGCAGTATTTGTACTGTTACTCACTGAAAACGAATCTGCGGAAATTCCAGTTCCTCGCTTTTTCTTCCGTTTAAGTTTGGCTCGTTGTTTGGTCCATTCAAGATCTTTCATCAACATTCCACAAACGCACATGTTCAAAAAGATTCCAGCGAGAATGAGTGTTGTGCCTCGCCATCCATACTCATCAAGGAGAATTTGAATAAGTGGGGCAAAAATGAATGTTCCAATTCCACTGCCACACACTGAAAGTCCTGTTGCAAAAGATCGACGTTTATCAAAGTAATATGCAACAATGACAACAGCTGCTACATAACAAAGACTCAATCCAAATCCAGACAAAATACCAAATGTAAGGAAAAGGACTTCCATTGAATCGGCTACAGATGAAAGAACAAATCCTAATGCAGCTAGAATTGAACCTGCAATTGTCACTTTACGACAACCATATCTGTCTGTGAGAAATGAAGCAATTGGTCCTGATAACAATGGCATAGCCATAAAAAGTGAACCGATCCATGCAGTTTTGCCTTTACTTTCTTCAAAATAATTTAAAAACTCCACAAAAAGTACACCAAAACTAAATGTGATACCGTCAGCAATGAGATTTACCATAAACGAGGCAAACACAACTACCCATCCCCAACCACCATCAGGAGCCTCTGAATACTGACTATCTTCCTCCGAGCTGCTACTCGAAGAAGAAGATGATGAGGATTCAGAACCTCGAGACATGATACTGCCTGTAGGAGTATTCGGGACATTATTTTCATTATGTGATTTTTCATTATTCGACAAATAACCAGGCGTTTCCTCATTTTGAGAGAATTGAACATGCAACGTTGGACGTTCATGTTGTTGTGAATTATTCTCAAAATTTTCCTTTACATTCTTCTGTTGATCCCCAAAACTGTTAATACTACTACTCTTAACAATACTTTTTGGTATTTTATTACTCTGCTCGGATTCTTTACTATCCTCACTTGAAAGTTGGATGAGCAAAGGTTGTCGCAATCCTTCATCACAATTCTTTTCATCATTTTCTGTTGAAATCCTTTCTATGTTATTATCTTTAGAACTACTATGAATAATATCATCTAAATCACTATTAATTTTACTATTAATATTTAAGTTAGAATTAACTGACGCAGAGTTTATTATTGAATCACATTTTTGACCATTACTAGGAATTATAAAGCCATTTTTGCTACTACTTTTTAATGGCTTTCTCTCATCATCATCATCGTTTTCATCCTCCTCATAAATATCATCATCTTCACTATTTATTAATTTATCACTTGAATTATTTATATAAAAATTATCACTTGATTGATGATCAACAACGACACCAATTTTCTTTTTTAATTTAATTTTATTATTTTTTGAATTATTATTATTACTTTGTTGTTGTAATAAATCATCAGTATTTGATGATTGGCACTCATTTAACAAATTACTTTTGATAATATTTATATTTTTATCAATAACTTTATTATTTGAAGTCTCTGGATCATCGACACTACCACTATTACTTGATTCATCAAAATTATTTAATTGGGTCGTTGTTGTTGTTTGTGTATTATTTGTTATAATTGAATTTAAATTTAAACCATTAACACTTGCATTGCTGTTATTGAATCGATTATTAATCGAACCATTATTAGATTTGTTATTAATTGGAGAACAATTAGCACTTGAATTTCCTGATTTATTGATGGAGCTGTGTTGTTGCTGCTGCTGCTGAATGGAAATTCCATTTGCTGATTGTTGTATTGCATTTGAGTAATCCATTGAAGTAAGTTTTTACTTTTAAAATTATTACAATTATTTTTTAATAAATTTAAACAAAGTTGGCGATAATCACGCCTAAATGGATCCAGTTGTGGGGCGAGCATACGGAGCAAAATCTGTTAAGAATGCAAAATTGAAATTAAAATAAATTGACAATAAAAAAAGTTCATACCTTATGCTCTAAAATAAAATTTAATCCCTTTCGATTAAATGTTGGATTACACAAATGATCAGTCCTTTGTTTGACTGTTTGCGTAGAATTTTTACTTTCAGTAGAATAATTGTTTCGTTTACTTTGCTCTAAGTAGCCTGCCATGCGTAAGTTATTCAATTGTTAGACCAAGTCTCACAAAAAATCTGAAAATATAAAATAAAATTTAAAATTTATTATTAGTCATTAAATAAAGAGAGAACAAAAAAATGCAATTTTTCTGTGTGTTCTACACGAAGGTACATTTACGAAAACTGAAATATAAATCGATATATTTTTTGTTTCACCTCAAATTTAATTTTGAATATATCACAAATTTAATGGTCTTATCTTTTCTTCATGCAGTTCAACGAATTCTATGTATCTTGAGAGAAAATAATACTGTGAATTACATTTTCTTTTTATGAAATTTTAACGATTCTTATCATTTATTCGACCGTATGCATGGAAAAAGTTTTTCTCATAAATATTTCTATTATAAAGCATGGTGAAATAGCATCATATTTTACAAAATAACATCGTCTTTTAAAATTAATTTTTCAATTTATCACTTAAAGTTTTTTTTTAGTTAAAGTGCTTTTATTTTAATGCTTCATATTTTTGGAATTCAACGCAAAACGAGGCGATTTTTGGCGAAAGGTATCCAATGAGGGTGAAGAACTCAACTAAAATAAAGTTTAATGTATTTGTTAATATTCCACTTGCCGCGAGTGTCTTCATCCTACTTACATGTCAAAAATAAACATAAAATTTAACGATCAAAGCAATTCTAAATCAGATAACAAAAGATTCGAAATTTGGAAATCACATGTGGAAATCACATTCACAAAATTCAGATAAACAAATTATGAGGAAGTTTTTTACGAAATATACCAATTGATTCTCATTTAAATGACAAAAACCGTAAACATTCAAATTAGCTTTCATTCACGAGCATTGTATTGAAAATCTTTTATAATAGCATTTCCTACGTTAATTTATTTCTTTATTTATTATTTTGTAAAAGGCATTTCTTCTGTCATATAATTTGATGAAATTCATTCTTTTGTTATCTAATTGTAAGCGAAATTGATGACATGAAACATGAGACGATAAATATTTATTATGATAGTGGTGGTCAATGTCAGGTTGTTGTCATAGGTCTATTTATTAACTTTTGTTGACTATTTATATGTAAAATAGTTGATACGTAACATATTTTCGATTTCCTATATATAATTATAATATTCTTAGAAATGCAATAAATTGTCATGAACTTGAAATGCCATTCTAATTTTATTAGAATTGATATTAAAATGGACGGTTTATTAAAAATTGTGTCAACTATTAAATTTTAAATCGACTAAAAGAGTTAAAAGTTATTTTGAAACTAAAAGCACCACCGTTTTTGGATGTCGCCTTTTTTTGTAAAGCGCTATCTATATTAATATTTCTTCTCCTACTCTAAAAAAATCGATAACAGACAAAGTTGAATGAAATTTTTGAACAAGGTCAGTTCTAAATTTTGCATCAACATTTATTTTTTATTTCAATAAATAAAGCACCGGTCAGTTATTTATAACAGCAAATAAAAACAAATCGATTCTTCTTCAAAAATGCAATACAAAATAACACAAACAAAAAACGATTTAATGTTAAAATTTATGCATAACTAAACTGCAGCAACAATGAACTTGACCTTACGTGCACAAATATTTTATGTACTGATGTAGACAAACTAAAATTTTATAGACTAGCTATTTATTTGGCAATCACTCACCGAATATAATTTGACTTCATATTGTAGCTGAATTTGTATCACACGTGCCATCAATTTCAACAGAAAAAAAAGACAAAAAAAAATAATTTTAAATGAATTTTCTTCGTGGTAGAAGTCCCAACGTTATATCGATACTGATATAATAAAAATTAGTTTTGCACACGATTTCCATATCTTGAATTTTTTTATTTTCAATTCAAAATCATATCAGAAATGGAAGACATTGAACTTGTATATAATTTTCTTATCGTTCAGTTTTATTTCGCCACACACATGTCTGTAAGCAATTTAATACATAAAATTAAGAGGCATCCCCAAATTAAGCCCACTTGTGAATAATATTATCATCAATTTTTATCGCCTTTAATGAATTGAGATAAAACATGGAATTATGATAAGATATGAATATTCTTTAGATACAGATGAACATTCAATTCTATTATCTTATATCATATAATATAGGAATTGGAAGTCAATTAAGTGTAATCACTAAGGAAGGCTAAATCGATGTTGTGCGATTATTTTTGTATTGAACGTGAATGGTTTTTATAATTTTTTAAATTTGTCAGTATTTTCAAGGCTACAACTCTTCTAGAAAATTTTGCTGATTAGATTTCATGACAATAATTCGATTAGAATTAGAAGTAGATAGGAACCGTCAATATTTGGCTCTCGAAGTCTGTTGTTGGCAGTGAAGCAGGCTTGAAAGACAGATTTACACAAACTAGGCCATTTTGAAGGAGAGTCTAGTCAAAATAACTTGCATTAAATTCATTTGTGCACCAGCCATTGAATCTATGCGCTTTTTTCACACTTTTATTAAATCACATTGTTGTTCTTTTATTTGCACTTCATTTATTCCACTTTTAAATAAACTGTATAATTTTTTTTATTTTATACACACTCAAAATAAGCACAAAAGAAGCAATTGTACGATAAAATTTTATTCATTGCACTTGTACTTTTTTATATTCTAATTTTTTTTTTGTACTATCCAAAAAATTTGTTTAGTAAATTCTGTCTGAATAAAAATATATTGTACAATGCTCAGACTAAGCATCACAATGCAAAAAAAAATGAAAAAAAATATCCACTCATAGAATGCAGCTTTTTATTTGTTTATCTTTCAACATATTTTATGATTGGCACACAAAAGCATTAATTCTGGCTGTTTTTTGTGTTGTGATGTTTGGCTGGATAATCTTCGATGTTTTTTTACGATTCTCATACATTTTTTTATTATTTTATTTTCAATGATATTCAGTTTCAGAAATAACAATAAAATTTATGAGAGTTTTATTATTGAAAGTACACAACAAAAAAAAAACCATAAGCAATTAAATGGTTCAATAATTCGTAAAATTATGTTCTTTAATTTTAATTTCAGTTTTATTGTTATTTTAAACTGGCATGTTAGCCTTAATTTAAAACAATAATAAATCAAAATACAAATTTTATGTTTAACATCTCAGTGGACAATTTATGTCATTCATGTATCACACATCTGTCACCAAATGAGGACCATTTAAAATTAACGACATGTTGAAGGGAAATGTAACTATCCATTCATTGATGTTCCAAAAAAAAATTAATTAAAATACTGTTTTTAAGGAGAAAATAAAAAAAAAATCGATGATAACTGAAAATTCATGAATTTTAATTCAGTTAAAGTGCATCCCAATCGAAATTTGTTATTCAATTTGCACATGAACAGATGTTTTTAACAATTTAAATGAAAATAGTCGTGCTTTGAGCATGAAATACGAGACATATAAAACAGAAAATGGTATCTCCTGTTTGAATAATTTATGAAATGTATTTCAAGTGCCTTTTATTGAAATTTGTTATGTTGAAATGTAATTAAATATAAAAGATTTTATTGCTTTGTTGTCCTGATTTTCTTGGAATTGTACAATCATTGCCAAGGTTAATTTGAATTTAAAATGCCACTCAATCTGAAGCGACAATGCAATTTTTAATGAGTTTATTATCCATTTTTAGACATAATTCCAATTTAATCTGTCTTTCATTTGAAATTAATGCAAATTTTCAGTTGTACAGAGATTTTCTCTGAAATGCATATCAAATTTAACATTGATGACAGATTTCATATGCAAAAAATTCATATTCATGATAAATAAGAGCAACAATAATGAAATTTATTCATTTTAAATTAATACTTGCAAATGACCTGAATGAGGTGAAAATGGGTGGTTTGTGTCAGCACCATTCTACAATGAAAGTTCATGGGTGGTGACTTTAATTATATGAGATGTTTGTTTGTAATTGTAAATAATGAAAAACATAAATTAATATGAATTGACGTCATTTTATCAATTTTTATGGTGTGTGATTTCATTGAAAGGTGCTCTTAACTTTAAAGCACACTTTTCTGCAGAACGAATTTGATGTTAAAAACTGAAAAGGAATAGAATTCAAATTCAAAACCGGTAAAATTATAAAAATGTACGATAATGACCCAATTCAACCTTCCTAGTACAAATAAAAAAAATAAAAAGCTTTTCTCATAATGTCTTATCAATGTATAAATACAAACATCAAACACACATTAATCATTGAACAGTAAAATTCAAGTAAAAAAAAATATAAATTTATTCTAGAAAGACGTTATCACTGACTTTACACATTTGTATACCGTGCTCTACGGTGAATGTGACATCAATTATTTCAATGTGAAAAACTTTTGTGTTGATTCAACTGATAATTTTGAATGTAAATCATGACAAGTCACCCCAGTTAACGGTAATCACACATTGGTGTCATTGTTCAGAGCACTATTTACAAATATTTACTTATTCATATCTTTGTGTTTGATTTTTGATAACATTTATACTACTATAATACCTAATAAAACTTTAAATACACATAATCCAAGTAACAAAGCAAAACTTGTACAGAAAAAAGTATATAAGGAAATTTTTCGAGTATACAAGTTTTTTTTTTAATTTTATTTTATGATCCATTCCAGTCATTTATTGTGTATACTTTTAATCGCTTTGTGATAACAATTTAATTGTGTCATTTTTTCATTTTATAATTCTTGAATAAATTCAATTAGATATGATTATCATTGCAAAGTGAGTTCATTAGCACGTTTCAGTTGGGTCTTAGCAAATATTTGCATAGGTTTTATCTCAATAAGTGTACCTTTGTCATTTTGGTGATAGTTCAATTGCAGCTTTGTACGATATTCAATGTAAAATTGAATTTTAACGTATTTCCTTGTACATTGTGCTTATCACCCTGAGAATTCTTAAAACTTAAGTTGATTCTTATACAAATATTTGAAATCTTTGTCTTTTTTTCTATGTAGTTCAGTTAAATCATAAATCTATTTCTTTACAGATAATGCCGTATAGAAAATTCTTTTTATTTATTTTTAGAACGAACAAATGCAAATTAAATTTACGCAGTAGCAAGTGAATCTTAAAATAGGAAAAGTCAATGACACTCTTATATTTACACTTATATCACGAGAATGAAAGCAAAATCATTATACTTTGAATTATTCTCACTCACATCAATTCAAGCTTGAATTCTGTATTTTTCGGTTAAAAATATGTAAAAAAATTAAAACACGTGCATTTTTAGGTCAAGGTCGTTTTTCATACCTTTAATTTTAAATCACAAAGAACGTGTAATAAAACAATCAAAAGAAAGTAAATATTTGTAGAGGAAATACTGAGAGTATGAGGTCAAATTTAAAGGAAGGACTCTCATTTTGTAACAAAATACTTAAAAAGAGATTTTCTCCTTTCACTTTTATATCCGTTTGTTAATTTAAACATCAAAAATGATGACTTTTAAGTTGTTTGAAATTCAAAATAAGCAGTTTTAAATAAAGAAGTCTGTATAAATTGAGGTTGTCAATGTGATTTTCTTTTTAAATAAGAAAAAAAAGTTAAACCTAAGTCAAAATCAGCATTTGGTGACAACAAAAATTGACCAAAAGCATGAATCACGTTATTTTGATCGATTAAAATAAGTGCATTTGTTCGGAACGAATTAAATTTTTGTATACATTTTTTGTATCAGGGTTTAATTCTCTCCGAAGACTGTTTTCAGCTAAGCGGGCTCATGAGGATTAAAAACGTTTCTAGTACTAGGTGACTCACTTCTAGATTCTTTCTAGGTCAAAAATTTCTTGACAGACAGTGCACAATCTCACAATTTGCATATTTTTCGCTTATAATGTCAAATTGTACATAAAAAAATAACTATTAAGTTTAAAAGGTTATCGCAACAAATGTTTGAATAAGTCCTAATATAAAATTCAAAATTTCTGTACAAATTTACACTCTCTCTTTCTTTTAACGCTTGTTTTAATCGTCACATGAATTATTTATTCGTAGAATCTTTTGAAATTTAATTACCCTATAATTTCAAAACATATGTGATACGATCGCAATTGATTATAATTGAATAATAAATAAACTTATATAACACGAGATAATACACAAAATGAACGATTTTGTAATTAAACATCAATTTTCTCATCATTTTATCGTAAGATGCTATTAAGAAATTTACTCACATGTCATCACTTCCTATTTGTTTTATTTATTAAAGATAATTTAAACTACAAATTTTATTGTTTTAATTGTTACGTGACCCATATTTTTAATCATTCATTCATAAATTGAATGTCATTCAGAAAAGTAAATTAAAACCGTAATGATGAAGGGACTTAGTGAGCGCATTTTGATAACTTTTTGTTCTGTTAAGAAGATAAAATGCTTGCTAACTTCGTTCTGTGAGTATATTAGCTTAATTGTCCAATTTTTCACTGGAATCAAGACTTGACCTTCATGTAACATTCATAGAGAAGATGTAATCAAAACCATCCAGAAATTTCATTCGAGCATCAGCTGATTTGTGGCTTAAGTATTAATTTCTATTAACTTGAATTAAACTTGTTAAATGCTCATGAGTCGCTTCTGCTATATAAAGATTCAAAGTGACTTTGACCATTAAAAATTTAGTTCATACAAAACTTGTTATACCTGTTCAAAAATATTAAAAATTATAAATTCATGTAAGTAGAGTAAATGGAACATTCTTCATCTTCACATTTCATGTAGATCATATTTGTTTATGTCTATGTAAATTTATTTTTTTTTCATAAAATTACGCAATTCCTGAAAAACATCTGATTTCTGTTTTTGTAAATCTTCTTTTTTTTTGTTGTTATTCTTTTTTTATATTTCATGAATGTTTTTATTTATTTTTAAAATTAATTTCTTGAGGATGATGAATGTGTATGAACATACAAAACAAAACAAATACGACTCACAAACAAAAAATAATTCTGGCAATCAGTCAGTTTAGTTGTTGAAATTCTCTTTGCACACTTTATCGTTTGTTCTTTTTTATGTCATCTTATTGCGTTTTTCTTTTTGATGTTTAATTTTTCGATGGTTCTCGTTGATATTTTCGTTGTCATTTTCATACAATCTAATTGTCTATTCAAAATAATAGAAAGTCTTTTATCTGATTTATTAAAGATTTATATCATAATCTTAAGAGGTTTATATTCAATTTATATGAAATTCACTCAATTTTCTTTTGAGATAAATTTTCATTTTAATGTGATTTGAGAGGATTAAAAGGCGACACCATAAAACCAACATAAGCACCAGACAGTAATAATCTCTGATTTAATCCTTTCATTTATTAAAGTAATATTTGAATTATCTTATTAACGATTAATCTCGAAATGCGATTGGCACACTCATGAGCAAAAAAAAAAATACCTAAAAGCTTTCAACTCATAGACATTCCTTGATTTTAATCGAGGTGACCACAATAGGACTCTTCGAGACCGCGGTGTGCCCTTGTAAAATCTAACCTAAGCTTAGGCAGCTAATTTTTGGAAAAAAATCATGAAATTGTATTTTAGTAGCTAATTGAAACATAAAGATAATCCTTATTACATTATAATACAATTACTAAACTAATATTATTAAAACATTGAAACAATTTCGGGAATTTTCCATAACTTAATATTATTTACGCACAAATCAATATATAAATAACTCATCATTGGATTATCACTGGAAAAAGTTATTTGGCTTCAAGATCAAATTATATATTTATATTTCATTCACAAGCTTGATTATTTTTTCAAAATTACAAGTAAAAGTGAACGCCTGGTGTTTTGTAGAAAAATATTAGCTTTTAAATGAAAATTATGATTACATACCCATATGGTGTCACTGCTATCGAACCATTTTCAATCATAAATTTATAGATAAAATTTCTTGAAAGGGCCAGGTAATAATTTTTAACAAGATTAGGTTAAATATTTGTTTTGTTTGTAATGAAATTTTATTTTTGAATATGAGCCTTTTTTTTTATTTTCGATTCTATTCCTTTTTTTTCTGAAGTAAATTCTCTTTGTTTATCAATTTTATCTAGGTCAATATTAATTTTTTTTTGCTTCAATTCATAGAAGCACCTTAATACTTTTAATTTTCTGTTTATATAGGATTTTTGGTGGGTGTTGGATTATAAATTCTATTTTCTCACTTTATACAACAAAAGATTCATTTAATATTTATAATCAGTATATTAAATTAATTTTTACTTTTAATTTAAAAGAAATAAGTTTCTTTTCTTTTGATAACAGTCTTAAATGCAATTCTTTCTTGAATCAGACTTTAAATTTACTTGCTTTGCCACGCTTTATCACACTCCTTTTTGTTTAATGCACTTAAATGGGATTTTTTTTTAAGGAAAATTCATCAAACTTTTATTGGCAAAAACGAAAATAACACCAAACTTGTATTATTTCACTTTTTTATTTTAATTAAAAGACACTTTCAAAGTCACTTTATCCTCTTGTAGCTGAAGATTAAAATCATATAAATGTTAAATCAAAACATTAATCTCATATGGCAGGTTTTGTACTATCGATCATTGTTTATCTGCAATATGACAAAATTTAACAAGTCCGAATATTTGTTTTTTTTCACTGATTTTAAACAAAATACAATTATTTATGTTTAAATTAACTTGGACAGGTACTCAATAAATTCGTATCAAAAGTTAATACTTTTATTCGATTTCATTAAACTGATTTAAGGACAAAGCAATTCAATTTTTTGTATTAATTGTATTTAAATTAAACAAAATTAAATAAACCAAAACGTTTTTATCGTATTTATGTGTGAATTATAATTTTTTTTACTACAGTTATTTTTTTATGATAACTATTAAAATTGAACAAGAACTTAAATTTTTGTGTATACAACAACAAAAAAATTAACAAAGAAGAATAAATTATATACTTTAATGTCTTTCGTTTAATTGAGTACGTAAAATTAGTGTTTTTTTTATAACATGATTAATTTTGTTATTTATTTATAAATATTATAATATTTTTATTTTTAAACACACATCAAAACGATACAACGATTAAACTGAAACTGGCGTTCTCAATTTTACACTTTTTGTGTATCCTAGAAAACGAAACTCTCGTAAAACGTTTTGTGTAGAAACTGGAGTATCTGCAAACAAGAAATTCTCTGGTTGCTATCACACCAAGTACAAATTCGATTGTTTATGTGCATTTTTTGTTATTGTGAATGTGAGAAAATTGAGAGAACGTGAAATGTGTGGAGAATGAATTGAATATGAAAATGAAATAGTTGTGTTAGCAATAACCCGGCAAAATGCTGTATTTTTTTGTTTTAAAAGTGGTTTGTTTCTATGTTGGCAGTTTTTATCAGAATTGAAGTTTGTCAAAACGTAAAACTTGATTGTAGAAAAAAAAATAATGGATGACCTAAACCAAATACTAGAGAATCAAAGATTATCAATATAAATTAACTTTAGAGTAAGAAAATATTTGGTTTTATCTGTTTTTGCCTTTCAAGACTTGGTCTGTAGAGCTGAACGGTGACAGTTTTTCGTTTCACCATTTCAATTGAATGCCAAATTAAGGAAAAAAATTTCTTTGATAATTTAAGGTGTTTATTAAGCTATGAATGCAATACTGCACTCGTTAACTCTAAATACATTTTTCATTCATTATCATATTTAGCACTTAAATAAGGGTGAATCAGCTGTTTTTTGTATATTATGTCTCTTGAAATGCTCTGATGAAAATAAAAATAGAGCAATGCTGAAATTGAGAAAAAAGAGAGTAACTGTAAAGTTAGAAATAATTATCTCCCATGTACGTAAATAAAATCAACAATACAGCTATACCTTGAATAAAATCACAATGATGTTTTATGAATCAAATTTTCAATCAATTTAGAATACTTTTGGTCATTATTAATGAATATTGAGCTTGCTTTACATGGGATGAGCACAGAAAAAATTCTTGATTGACTAAAAATTTCCTGAAAATTAAATAACAAAACTTTTATCACATAAACATTTGTCAAAACTCGATTCTAAACTCAATTATTTTAATTTACAATCGAATTTATTATTATAATGAATTTGACATCAAATTGTTTACTCTTTCAACATACTCAGAAAACTTTTTTTGAAAACAAAAGAAAATCCCATCACATGTAAAACATTACATTTTAAATGTTTTCATCATATTTACAAGTTTTTTTCTTCCTTTTCAACTTTCCTTCTTTATTTGTGATGATACATACTGAGATTTATGTCAAGGTAATATTCAGATGATGAAAAAAGTTAAAAACTCGAGTTTTTCCTTGAAACTTGACAAAAAAGAAACTGAATCTAACTGACATGTGAAGAAAAATTGATTAATGTTTTGTTATTTGAAGTAAAACAATCAAATAATCGTAAATATTAATCAAATGCACATTTAACATTTTGTGTGAAGAGATATTTGGAAATAATTTGACATGATATTCGCAATGCTCGTCAATTTTCAAGGATGTTGAAAAGAAATGGTACAATTGATTAAAGATAACGATAATCCACCTACATTGGACCCTTTTGCGTGGATCATTTATAAAATCGTTTTTGTTTTTGTTTTTTTTTATTATAATTCACAAATAATTTAATTCTTTTAGATTCACAAACAAAACAAAGTCTTCCTTTTAAATTACACGCTTGTCATGAAAACAATAAAATTATGTTTCATCCTCAAATCATGTTAAGAAGAAAAAAAAACATTCACGCAACATAAGCATTAGAGAGCCAAATTGAAAAGAAATAATTTAAATGGAAAATCCTCCTTATTGTTTGTTTTTTTTTAACATTATTCTATAATTTCGCTCATTTTCTTTTTGAATACGAAAACAAGATAATCTCCAATATGTACAACGGTTGTCAAAACAAATATTCGTTAACTATGGGATTGAACCATTTTTGCCTAACCTTGACTTTGAATTTAAATACTAAAATTAATTTTTAAAATTGAGCCAATGTTTTCTCATTGTTTAAAAATAATTATGCTACTTACGAATTTTCTTTTATTAAATTAAAATGTTTTTTTTCTTTCCTTTTTCATTTCAATTTTAAATTAACAAGAAAAAAAGCGTAATAATGTAAAAGAAAAACAAAAGTATTAATGTCAAGCATATTTACACTTTCTTTTGATACAATTTAAGCATCTGTGCATTGTTTTGCTGCATTAAACGATAAAAAAACTTTTTTTTTTGGCATTTTCCCTATGGGAAAAAATATAACTATATAAAAATTTCAGTGTAAAAGTTGAGATTTTTTTTTTTATAGAATGACAATAACAATGAATGACAATAATGTTTAAAAAAACACGTGTTTATTCGTATTCAGAGTTGTTCAACTTGTTTCAATGATTTTTTTTTCAAATTCAAATATTTTGATTTTTGAATTCTCGGAAAAGTCACATCACATAGAAGTAAAATTTTACTTAAGTTTTCCATAAAAAGTACTATTAAAATTACTTGAAAGAACTTTTTTATGCTGTGATGTAATTCAAATAAATTGCATCATTAATAAGGTACCACGATATTTCTGTTTATTTATTATGTAATTCAAATAATGAGCACATCCGTTTAATTCACACTGTAAGAAATGAGCAAAATAACCTTGACCTTCGTGTCAACAATGCTTTTGGTTAAAAAATGAAATTATTTTATTGACTGTAACCATAGCAATCAATATTGTTTGTTAAAATAAATTTGGAGTGAGTAAAAGGAAAATATCACGTTGACTTTCATTCATCAAGCTTGAAGTGGATTCAAAGAAACATTTTCTTAGTGTTTTCTTGGAACTCATTTTTGGTTCAGATAAATTTTATTTTATTTGTTTAAGAAATTTTCTTTTTATTTCATTCACAAAATTTGACATGACATTGCATTTTTATAAGCCACATAGCAATTTATGTTCAAAATAAAAAATTAACACAAATTTGTATGAAACACAAAAGCGCATTTCCAAATTTCAATTTGTATTAGTAATTTTGCATGAATGATCTCTTTACTGGATAAAAGTATTTCGTATTTCAAAATAAAGTTTGAAATTGAATTACAGCTTTTGAATAAAAATTTCAAAGCAAACATCACTACAAACAGACATTAATATATAATAACTTTATTCACATTTTTCAGTGAATCGACAGAAAATTTTCTTAAAATATAACAAAATTAACCTAATTGGAAAGGAAATTGGACACAATTTGATTATTTTTTTCGAGAAACCAAAATTTAATTTTCCTTATGAACTCATTTAGGCGCTGCGAAACAATATTTAATTCATTTTTCTCATCCTCACTGTGGTAATATGCTCATTTTATCTTTAAGAAGGTAAAACACACGACTACAACAATTTTCGTCTGGTAAAGATAATAAAAGAAAAAACAAAATAATTATTTATGTCTGTTATTTTTTTCTTTTTTTGCAAATTTCGTAACTAAATCAATGTCACTTTTCACAGGAGGACAGTGAAACACAAAAAATTGTTAAAGGTAAATAAATATTTTATTTATATTTTTTATCATTTAACATTAAATCGACCCAATAAATTTATGGATTGCAATCAAACAAAAAAAAAGGGCACGTGCTATATATTAAACACCATTCATGTCCTTACCCACTTAATATTTTCGTAGAGATGATGTGCATGGAAAAACTAAATAAATTTTCTTAAATGACACGGTAAAATTGATTTTATTCAAATAAACCTACAAATAAAACAGATAAAAGAGCGCCAATAATTTGAAAGATTTTAGAAAAAAAAAATCAAATGAAATCAGTGAATACAATAAACGGGTTTTGTCGTTACAATTTTTTTTATGGCGCCTTCTATCTTGCTTCCTCAATGTTTCCCCGTTATTGTTATTTCGTGTCTGTAAGTGATATTTCAACTGCTATGTTATACATAATGTGTGACAACAAAAATTGTAACATAAAAATTTACTATTCATCACATATGTGTGTTAATTCACGATGCAAACAAAGAGAAGGATAAAATCATACAAGTGATTCAATGAATAGTAACATGCAGTAAAACAATACTACTAACTATGCCATTAAAGAGGAGAATCAATGTTTTTTTTTCTTCTTACACTCGTATGATTTTATTTTTAAATAAAAATATTGACTAAGTTTGAATTTGATTCCTTTACTACGCGTCTTTTGTACTCGTTTCATTGAATTGATTGCAAAAAAATTGAATCTTTTGATAGAATTTACGACACATAAAGAAGGTTCAAAAATAAATTGTGATATTGAAAGTCATTTTACTACAAATTATCTCTATTAATTCATGAAAGTGCGACTACATGTCTTGATGTGCAAATTTCAAATGAAAGTCATGAACTTTCAATAAGGGTTTGGCTTAAAACAGCGATTAATTCTAAGAACCTTCTTTGCTTTTTGGGAATTCAATCAAAAATAGGATGATAAAAAAAATATTTGTATAACAGAAGATAAAAACAATCAAATCAAGAAAAAAAACAATTTACCTTTGTTTAAAAAAACACTCATATTTCATATTGTGAAATGAAACGTTTTTTTTTTGCCAGAAAGCAAAACTGAACAAAGGCAAGTGATAAAAATGCTAAAGTGTAAATGATTCATGTTAATGCGACGCATCTATAACATGTGTTTTTTATTTAATTGAAACCTGAACTGAGATGATTCATTAATTGACTTTTCTGAAATGGAGTTGTGAAGAAGCACAAAATCAAAGTGGGGTCTGCTTGAGATGACAGGATAAGAGCTAAAGCAATCTGATGATGATAACAAACATAGCACATCGAAATCTAAGACGTCACCGTTTGTGACCATGAACATTCTCGACTTTTTATTTTTAATTTTTCTTTTGTACATTCATACACTCATACCTTTAATTTTGTCGTATCGATTACAGAAAAAAAACCTTTTATTTTTTTCTAGAAAAATCCAACTCAACAAAACAAAATAGGATTATACTAATTTTGTAAAGTATATTGATTTCCTAATTTATTTTTTTTTTCAAACAATATACATAACAAAATACTTATGAATGGTACCACTTACCTCAAATATAAATATTTTTCTTTTAAGGGTGCTAGAAAACACGAACAGCTGACATCGTAATACCTTTGGATAATTTTTTATTTAACAATTAGCTTTTGCTATTTAATGAGATTATTTTTTTTCGAATCTCAATCACTTTCAGTATGTTAGTTCACAATTTACTTTTAATAAGTGTTCAGATACTTTTATCACAAATATGAATTTTATGTATTAATTTGCTTTTAGCACTTCTCTTTATTACTTTGATATCGGGTAACGTTAATTAATATTCATTCCTTTGATACAAAGCAAGTTGTATTTGATGTCACAAATTGATAAACTTTATTGATGTAACAAAGACAGTAATTTAATTTAAATATTTTTTTTTCATTGGGTGTTGTTGTAATTTTGCTTGATGATAATAATAATATTTTGCAAATGTTGATTTTTTTAGTGTAATTTTCTTTAAAATTATCTTCCTGATTTTCTCTGATAACCTTTTGACTTTTTTCAATACAGTTGTGTATTGTTATTAAAGATTTCTTTTCAAAACTAATCAAATTTCTTCACTTTAAATGATTTTTTTATCACCATCGACTTTGTCTTTGGAACAATTTATTATAAGTATATTTTAGTAACAATGAAATATGAATAAAAAACTACGCAAGCGCTAATATTTGTATATACTCATATGTTTGAGTCACAGATGTTTTTGCAGTCTGTGTGTCTCTGTGCTAATTTGTATGTTAAAATTATACCGTATATAGAAAGTTTTTGCCGACCAGACGTCTCCATTATTGCTATTTATTTTAATTTTTTATTGCTTTGTGATTTTCACTGATTTGATTATTGATGCTGATTTAATGATACAAGTTGTGATTTTTTTTCTGTTATATTTTGCAGTGGGGAAGGTTATGAAATAATTTTCTGAGTAAATTCAAAAGAAAGTAAAATTCATATGAGGTTATTGATGTCTCTTATTTGATAGCTTATTGAAGGATTCTGCTGACTTGATCAGATTGAGCCTTTCGAAAATGAATTGTTACCCAAATCTATTCGAACTGGAGTGTGTGCCGCATCTCCTTTGTATGTGTCCATTTCATATCAGTCTGTGAGATATCCTATTAGAGAAAAATTTCCATAAAAAAATATTAAATGGTCTAGCCATATTAATTTCCATAGAGAACTTTTAGACTCGAGCATAAGCTGAGCTTTATCTCTTGTGTCATTAATTTTTATGTTACTTTAAGTTTAAATGATGACTTTTCTGTAAATTTGAGCAGTGGATCTTTCTTTTTCAAGGTTCTGGTTAATCATTCTTTTGTAAATATCATTTGTCAGCTCATTTTTAAATACGAATCATCTCACTAAATTTAATAATTTTTTTAGAGTCATTTCTTATTCACTTCTAAAACATTATTCAATGTTTAACGGTTCTAACCACATGATTTAAAACATTACGTACGCGAGATGATTATGTTAATCGTAATCGAATTCATACGGAAACCAAGTTTACAACTATCTCATGCTTGGAAATGTTTCCCTAGAGAAGCATAAATTAAATGCGTTTTTTTAACCTCTTTAATGTCTGTTATTTGTTCAGTGTCAATGTGTAAAATAATCTTTTAATTTCGCCTGAAGTTTCAATATGTGTTTTTATTCAAAAATTTTTATGATTTTAAATGTCTTAACCAAATAAAAAAAAATAAGTTGAAACCGATTTCTTTCAATTATTTTTCAACAAATATGCGCTCACTCACATTATTCATTAGTACAGTTCATTTTTTTATATTCAGTTATATTTGTCAACGGTGTTCAAGTCATAAGTCGTAAAATTTATAGTTCAGGTAAATAAAAAAAAGAATTCTAATTGAATTTTCAATAAATAATAACCAAAAGTTATAAAATATAAAAGTTAAAATCATCGTGTATCAAATAAAAATCAAATTAAAGCACTTACGGTTTATTAAGTGCTTAAAAAAAGTAAAAAATATATATCTTGTAATTCAGTTTGAGGTCGTTTCTTGATTCCGTCTCAACAATATTTTATTACAATTTATTCGTCATATGCTTTCTGTACGGCAAGATATTGTAAGTGTACAAAATATTTTGTGAATTAAAGGTAAAAATAAAGTGAATCGACACGACCGACATATAAAAAGGTCTTTATATCGCATCGATGAACAAAACAAAGCAATAGAATTTCAGTCATAAGAGTAACCAAGGATTTTCCACGTAGAATATCATGTAACATTTGTGGAAAAAATAAATTATCATATGAGAAGGCGGTTTTGCAGCTGTTTCATGTGCTTATTTAGAATTTACTACAATTGTGTATGTGGTTTTCCTCATTATTAAATACTATAAAGAATATTTTTTTATTTGCATTGTATTTTTCAAGTTATTATTTGTGATTGTTAAATTGAATTAAATGCAAAGTAGATTATTTTTTTTATATATATGCGTATAATTTACGTCATGATACCAAATTCGATTTCAGTATAAAATTAAATATTGTATCAGTTGCATTTTACAATCAAAATAAAATGTTTCCACAATCGAAACAATAGAAGTGTTCAATAGTCTATTTTAGATCTAAATTACATACATTGTGAGTGCATACACATAATAAAATGTTAAACAGCAGCATTATAAGAGATTTGAATATTTTGTTGGTGATGCGAGAGATGCATTCAATTGGAATAAAATTAAAAAGTGTATAAGAAATGTAAAATATTTAAATTAAATTAAAAATATAAGAAAACGAAAAATGTACGGTTTGTGTATCGTTACAAAAAAGATCGAAATATAAAAAGCGACTTTTATAAGAGATGCAAATAAATAAAAGAAAATGATGTTGTATAATATACGACAAGATGAATGCAAAAAGTATCAAATGCAAAAAAAAAATTAAAATGATATTCAAACAAAAAAGAGTAAAGAAACAAATGAATTAAAAGTGAATGTCTTCTTATGTTGTCGGTACATAGCTCTAAGGTATTTACGATTTTACAAGATGTTTAAATTTATAATGTATTTGATTGAAGTAAAACATAAACCACTATGTGAATTGTAAGTAGAACGTTCTATTGATTTTTATCACGATAATTGACTGCTATATTTGGTAAGAGAACAGATATGGATTAAAATACACAAGATTGAACTTACAAAAACATAACAGGTGTGATGGATTGGATGGTTGCCCTTCATATTTTAATTTTTACAGTTAATGGTTTTTTCATGGAATTTTTTTCAAATTTATGACACTGAACATATCAATTACCACCTTAACACGAAATTATCGTATAAAATTGTGATCTGTTCATCCTTTTCAGGTTTGAACGATCTCAGCCATCAGTATGGCTCATTGTCGATACCCGGTTTCATGATCAAAGGACCTTGACCATTATCCTTGCCAAGCAGTCGCTACCTTTATCTAGCCTTGAACTCAAACTGAGTAACCGGAAAAAAGGGTCATTGAAGCCTGTAATGTTACATTTCTGAAGTGACAATTAAATTGTCAACCTTTAAATGTCCAAAGACAGTGCAGATGATGAAAAAGAATGGTTTTTAAAATCAATTAAGATAATCCTGTGCTAAAATCCATTAATGCATATTCACTATTCACGTCCTTGTCAATGTCATTAAATGAAATCTCTTAAGTAACCGTTAAAATTCTGTCATTTTAATAACGAGACAAATCAAGAACGTGCGACAGAAAGACAAATCTGTTGAATAAAATCAAAAATTTATTCAAAATGTCGACATAAACAAAAAAACCTTGTATTATAAATGATAATTAATTACCCACTAATACAAAATGTTTCACAAAACTTTAATATTAAAGCTCGCAAAATATAATTCAATATCTTGTGTGCGGGTAACACATTAAATTTAGTTTGCATACTCGAGAAAGAGACGACATTTAAGACGTTATATTTATTGTTGGTTTGTTGTGATATTTAACATTAAAAAAAATACAGAAAAATAACATTCAGTTAAATCACGCTACCAAATTTGGACAAAACTGTATTAAGTGGAATTTAATATATAAAGGTAAAATTAAAGTTTTCTGTATGTGAGTAAATACGTTTTAATTTGCATTTATAGTCATTTTAATAATCACTCAGTTCAATGATATGACCCATAAAGTGCGTACCATCGCCTGTCAATTCGATATTATTTTGAGTCAAGTGCGTGAATGTTATTATTTTTTGTTTTTGTTTGAAGACTTCAACTTGAAAAACGTTTTGGGTGCCAATCAAAATCATGAGAAAATCGTGATGTAGTTGAATTTGGTTATTTTTGACAAAAATTCACAGGACCCTCATGGAACACGGTGAGTCGATCCATCACGGATATTTGAAGTGTTGTTGTGAACTAAATTTAACACCACATTACAAATTTAGCAATTTCTCATAACTTATAGCAAACCGCTTTGAATTCAAATAATTATAG
The DNA here is from genome assembly GCA_900002565.1 of Culicoides sonorensis. Lineage (NCBI taxonomy): Eukaryota > Metazoa > Arthropoda > Insecta > Diptera > Ceratopogonidae > Culicoides > Culicoides sonorensis. Next base: position 447,676 of record LN483456.1, on the reverse strand, counting down.
CAATAAAAAGTGAATGAATTCATTTAAAAGTACATCGCTTAAAAAATTAGTATTACAAAATTCATTTATTTTTTAAATATTCAAACTGTAATTGAATATTCAGTATTGAACTTTATAAAAGTTTTTTTTTAAAAAAAAAAGAAGGGAAATTCGTGAAAATAGGTTTCTCAAGTAATTTTGTATTGTTACACGTTTTTATGATAATGACTTGTGTGTAGCTTTAGCAATTATGTGTACTATTATTATCGTGTTGACCCCATATACTTAAGCATTGTAATTCACGACGAGAAAAAAAAAACAATAATAACATATAAATTGTAGGTGAAAGACTGAATACTTTTACCTATGAATGTATTTTGTTTGATAAAAACCTATTTTTACACTACCAACTTTCATACTTTAGCTGTAAAAATGATATTCAATTACAGTTTTAACTTTTTTTTTTGTTCAAACCGTTTCATAGCAACAATTCTTATACTGTCATGACACAAATGTCACCTTATCCATTTAAAAGAAGAAAATTATTTATGTACTTTTTTTGTCAATCATTATTCTCTCATTAAATCATCATACAAATTATTACGGAATCGGTAAATAACGTCTTGAGATATTACTTAACAAATGGAAAATATTTATTTTGGTTGTTAAGACGAGAAAAAAAACCGTAAATTATACTCATCATTCTTTCTTTTGTTTATTCTTTAACTTAGACTTGATTAATGTTTTACTGATTAATCGACACCTGTGAAAATAATTGTGGCTAAAAAAAATTAATTGAAATTTTCATTCATGAATTTAAATTTATAGCAAAATACACACTTTGTTACAAAAAACTTACCGTAAAAACAATCACGGATTATTATTTTTATAATTTTTTATTTTATTAAAAGCCTCTTAAACACAAACCTCTTATAATGAAAAAGAAAAGTACGTCGAATTAAATTAAATATATACAACAACAAAAAAATCGGTATAAGAGGTCATCGTACAATTGTACATTGCTTATTTAACTGTGGTGTGACTTACTTACTTCTCGGATAATCTTTTATTTATTATTATTATTTTGCTTATGCATAATTTGTTGTTTCTTTTTTTATTTTTGTATTTCTTTTACATTTATTATTACTATTATTACTTTTTTTCTTTATCATTATTAGCTTAAACATTGGTTCACATTAATTTCATTCACAGATTTTATTGTTATTGTTTGGATTTTTATTTGTATTTCGTGAAAAAAATTTGTTAAAAAGTAACAAGGAGAATGAGATTGGTGATTGAGATAAAAATTAAGGTTTTCTGTAATATTAAATGGAATGAAATGAGAGCGATGACCGTCAAAAATTTGCTTTTCATTATTGGTTTAATGGTAAAAAATAAGATTATCTTTTTAATATCAAAATGCATATTCGATGCAAGACAAGGTCTGTGACTGGAATATATACTAAATTTTTACTAAAATTTGTAAGAAGAGCAATTTTTCACGGTACAAAGCCGATTGACTTATATGAGGCCTTATTTGTACTGTAGGTTCAGGGCCCCATATCGGTAAATCCGTCACTGTATCCATTAATTCTTAATAAAACTTCTTCAATCTTCGTTTAAATATATTCAAAAATTCCTTGAAATTAATACTGATAACAAAAATTAACATTTTATTTATTTATTTACAAATTGATTGATCTGTAAACATTAAATGATCTCACAGTTGATCAATCACTTTAAGAATTAAATGTCAAAATATCATATCAGTAAAATTTTAAGTGAATGTCGTTCGAAAAAAATGAATATTGCAAACGGGTTGTCCTCCATGGTTTCCGTCATTATTTTAAATTTTTGTGAGAAACCGAGACAGGTCAGGAAAATATTTTAAAGATGAAAAATAGCGAATCGATTCAAGGATCGATATTTTTTAGAGTTCATTACATGAGCTTAGACTATCAAACCCAGAAATTTAAGAACCAATCAACTCGATCCCATTGAAATGCACTTTTATGAATTCCATGTAAGAATCCCTTATGAATTTTGAACCTGCATTTAACTTTGTTAAAAGAATTTGAACTCAAATGACAGCGTTTGATAACCCCATTAATTTTCTTTCAAACAATCCATTTTTTTATAAAAAAAAAGAAAACAAGAACTAAAATTCCCATTCAAATAACAAAAACAAAACTCAACACATCTTGTGCACAAATGGAGAATTCTTCTAATTTAAATTTAATTCATTTTTTCTTTTAAGACAATCAACATAAACACAATAGACATAAAACTGTTGCATGATCGTCTTATACGAAAAAATAATTTTTTTTTTTTTTATTTTAATTTAACATCTCTTGCATTTCATAGAATGATGTAATTTTCGTCTAAATTTTTGTATTGTTATTATTATAAAACAATTCTATGTATATACAATAGTCATTATGTAGATTTATTACTTTTGTTTTATTTTTTATTTCTAATGTATATTTTATTGTATTACGACATAGATTGATACACTTTTCTGGTACAAAGATCCGGCACATGCTATATTAAGAGAATCTATATCGCATCTTTGTTATCTCACGCGCTCATTGATGTTATTGTACATTTCATTGAACATTTTATAGCGTCTTGTTATAAAAAAAAATGTTTGTATACAAACAGTGCTCTAAGTATATATTGTAAAGTTTTTTGTTTCAACAAGATTTTGTGTTAACAGTTGTGTGATGTTGAGGAAAGACATATAAATATGTATGGATACCCCACACCAGGTAGATGCAAATGTGTACTAGACTGGGATATTTCAGCTTATGATGAATTTAATGTAAAAAAAAATCAAACGGACACTATTGAGCCCTTTCAAGGAAAAATAGTCAGTGAAGTCTTCGTATCAATTTAATTTAACATTAAATTTAATTTTAAATGTTGGCATTTCAAGTCCCTGCCTAATAAACTATCTTTCATACCATACATACAAAATGATTAGATTATTTTGTCTTGAGTTCAATTGTGTTGACGTTGTTAATAGCAAACCAAAGTAAGTACATCATAGTAGATCAACTTAAAGAGACTAACTGACTCAAGTTTAGTCGTTTTCTGTGATTTGATCATACCGGACGTAAAGAAATCAACATTTAAATAAAAAAAAAATTCAATACAAATAAAAAAAAGTAAACAGAAAAGGTAGCGCGATATTTTTTTATTCAATGAAATTTCTGTGATTTATCATAAAGTGATTTAAAATAGTTTAATTTATTTATTAGTTTTTAAACTATCCGATTCATATCTTGATACGAGTGGGCGGTGATTGAGTAGATACTTTGTGTCAGTTTTTATTAATTTATAAATTCAAAAAAAAAAAGAAAAAAAAACATCTTTGATACATTTAAAGTAAAATAACAAAAAAAAACATGCGATTGATATTATTTTGTTGTTGTAAAATCAATTAAGGTCTGAAAGATTTAGACAAAAATATAGTGATTGTGTCAATAATGGACTAGTGATGATGAATCAAAGCAAATATTGAATTAAGTGTCTATTAAATAAATAAAAATTTAGAAGAGAAAAATTTCCAAGGAACATTAAATTAGTATCTATGAGTCAGTTCAAATACAAAATTGACGATAGAAGGGCACCTTCTTAATCTTATCGGTATTTAATCCGGCATATAATGCTCTGTAAATAAATAAAATAAAATAAAACAAGATTAATATGAAGATGTTTACTGCGAAAAGACAAATATGGTGCAAACACACCTACAAGATTGTCATTGCAATGAGTTGTAAAAATAAAATGAGACAAAGAGAAATCATCTGTGTGAATAAATAGACTTGACAATGAAAAATTGACAAGGTTTTAAAACAATTACATCAATAAAAAAAAAATATAAAGAATATTGATTTTTTTTAATCAGAAAAAATGCTTTCAACGAGTATTACAATAAAAAAAGTTCAAATACCCAGACACCGATGTCGAAATTCAACCAAATTCTCCGTCAATTATCTTTAAGCCCACAACAAATTTCAATAAAAGCATGTTCTTGTTTGTGCTTGTATGTGAAAAAAATACCTGATTTATATGTATAATTTAATGGTACATGGCGGCTTAAATCGAACAATCACTATGACTGAATTTTATATTTGAATTTACAAAAAAAAAAAAAAATTCTAATGAAAATGTACTTTACTGGTTTATTTTAAATTTATGTGTTTGGATGAAAAAGTGCAGTAAAATTAATTGATTTATAGATTCGTGGAATTAAGCTCATTCATTGTATAATACCGGGAAATAAATTTTTTAAGCCTTTTCAAAAAAATTTGGATTTTAAATAGAAATTTGTCGAAGCCTAATTCAAAGTATATCGGTATGTGTACTTATAACTTTTGGTTGTTATTGTTGATTGCCTGTTATCGAACAAACATTGGCGAAAAAAAATACCTTTGCAGTAGATTGTTGTAGATGAGTGAGAGGGTTCAATGAAATATTTCTTACTAAATATACATTTTGTGTCTATTTAAGTTAACCTATTTTTATTTGTTTAAATCAGTCTTTATCGAACATCACCCCATTTAGCTTGTTAAATGAATAAAATAATAAAAAAATACATCAATCAATAATTTGTTCACTTCAAATGTATTGATAAGGAATAATAATGTAATAAAAAAATAACAAATAAATTGTTTATTGTTTTTTTTCGCAGATATTGTGATTGTATAGTAATTAATAGCATAAAAATAATTGTAAAAAAAAAAGTTGAGACAGTATCGAATGTAGTAAAATAATCTTTATATTTTTACTTGTGTATTATCATCAAAGACGGCAACAACGACCAGAATAATTGCGCATCAATACATTAAACGTCAGCCACACACCGTTAACAATCGGGTGGCAACCGATGGTGGAATGGTGATGGCAGGCAATAATATATCGACCCAAGAAATATGTGAAAACACAAAATTGGCTCGTGAAATGGCCTTGGTTGGCAATTACGATTCAGCTGGCATTTACTATGAGGGTGTTACACAAATGCTGAACAAATTGTTAATGACATTGCATGATCCAATTAGAAAAGGCAAATGGACAATGGTGAGTTTGCAAAAATATTAAGTTTTGTTTTTTTTTTTTTGTTAATTTGGATTAAAATATGATCTAATAATAATAATGACAAATTAATTTGACAATTTATCCTAATTGTAGGTTTTAACACAAATCAACAAAGAATACACACAAATGAAACAAATACAAAAGACACTTATGGAAATTTCCATGGATTTGAAGAATGCTCCATTGTTAGCACGTGCCCAACGAAATGTTGGTGAGGCCTCTCGACCAGGTGATCCATCTGCATTTTTCCGTCCCGAGCGTGACGATTTTTACTATCCCCCATCTCATTTAATGCGTGATCCCGATGTTTGGGATCCTCCTCCTCCTCTAGAAAATAAAAATCCAAGAAATACTCGAGTGAATACGGCGAATCGAAAGTCAGAAGTGAATCGAAAAAATGCAGCTACAAAATCTGCGGCCAATGGTCCGCCAGGCATCAAAGGACGACTTGGTAGCACGACAAAACAAGTAAATGGAAAGGGAGCACGCGCTGGAAGTAGCAAAAGTAATGGGACAAGCAATAAAGATCAAGATAACAGAAATGGTGATAATAAGGGAGGAGAAAAGTCTGATAAAGATAAGGAAGAAGAAGAGGATCAACAATCTGAGCCTCCAGAAAAGAAATTCGAACCAGCAAGTCATTGTGATGTAGACCTTGTTGATATGTTAGGTAAGTCACAATTTTTTTTTTTTTAATATAATATCAACCATTCACAAACAAAAAAACAGTAACTTTAATCAACTAGTTTTCAAATATTTAAAAGAGGTCTTTTGTTTTTGGTCTAAACAATCTGACCTATAAATTTTAAGATAAATCACTTAAAGCCATATTTGATTACAGTTACAACTTTAAACCACGCAAGGTTACACTTGATTTTGGTGTTTTCCTCTTAAAATGTCTGTTTAACATGATCATATCTTGTCGGTATTTTTGTTTTTAATTTATTTGTAAAGTATGTTATACAATTCAATGCATACATAAATATCAGCTGACCTCTTATTCTCAAATAAATCAAATATTATGTTATTTTATAAATAAATATCTTCTTATGTTAATTTTTTTTTGTATTCTTATTCAAATCACGACGAGACTGAAAATAAATGCGAAGCACACAATTGATTATTATTATTTTTGATGGAATTAAATGAAGAAAAAACCAATTCAAATATAAATATTACAAGTTTAAAGCTAATATCAAAAAATAAATGAGTAAACAGGTATCAAAACATGTGCAAGCAACAAAAAAATGACATAAGACTATCTTTGAATACAAATAAATAAAGATAAGAGACAATATCTGTTAGTTTTATCTCTTTTCTAGTATTGAACTTGTAATAAAATGTTTAATAAAACTATAAAAATAAACGTGAAATGTAATATTTGTAGACTTTTAATATTTTGCGTTAAATATTTACATGACCTTGGTCGGTTAGGCATTAATGTGTAAAATTATCGCAAAGTAAACGTGAACCATGTGTGTGTATGCAATGATTTTAAGGTGAGGATGCGTAATTTGATAGTAGTTATTATTATTTTTTACATGTAAAAGCAAGTTCAAGCGTGTTTTTTCAATTAACATCTGTAAGTGGGTCATTAATTTTTGATCTTAAGTATGTTTTATTTTTATTAAGTGATGATAATGACTTTCAAGGTACTTGAACTATTATTTATCGGTAATTAACACGTGTAAGTCGGGGTTTAATGGATGTAAGCCGGGTTTAAATTGAATAAAAAGATCGTGAACAAGGAAAATTAATAAATTTGAGCCTTTGGGTCACAAATTCGCGTTACTCACCCAATATTTTAGCTGTAATTGAATGCGTTCAAACAATTCATACGAAATATTTGATAGGTGACTTATTTAATGGATTGTAATTTATTTAATAACAAGCTACTTGAGCTGAATTTTATCTAATTGTGATGCATTTAAAGTAAATATTGATTTTCAAATCAGCAACTGAAATAAATGACATACGATATAAAGATTTTTAACAAGTGCATTTAACGGATTTTTAGTCAAAAAATGACTGAAATTCACTAATGAGTGTATTGGAATCGGGTTTCATTTTTTTTAAGATATTAAGAGCTGCCGAAAAATTCGTTTTAATCTCAATTTCTTTTGAATTACGCTACAAATTATTAATAATGTAAAATTTTCCAAAGCTTACCAATTCCATAATCTAATCAATACACGTGGTACTTATTGTATCTTATCTGAAAGTGCATTAAATTTATAAATTGTAACAATTTTATAATTTTCCTTCAGTCTCTTTTAGTCTTTTCAAATAATTTATTGAATTCAACTCTAAATACAAAAAATGTCAAAATCGATAATTTTCGTGACTTTAATTACCTTTGTAACATTTTTACATAATACAGAAGCCATTAAATGCCTTAAAAATCTTGATCCTAATTCAACAACAACTGAAACTGTGACTTGTGATTCTAAGTTAAATGAAACACATTGCATGAATATATTTTTAGACGGTAAAACGCCAATTTAATTTTATTGATTCAATTTTGACCTTTTTTTTTCAAATCACAGTTCCAGGATTAATTTACATTAACGCAAAAGGATGTGCCTCGGAAAATTTCTGTAAAACACTCAATATAAGTGAAGCAGTGTCAAACTATAACTTATCATGTTCCGTGTGCAATACAAGAGATTTGTGCAATTCAGCGAATAATCATCTACAAAATTTCACAATATTCTTCGGAAGTGCCTTGATCATACTGTTAAAAATGTTAAATTAAAATAATATCCAATTTACATGATCCAAATTTATATTCAAATTAAGTTCAAGATGGTTAATTTTCACTCGGAAATAAATGTATTATATTGTCATGTTATTACACCTCGACCTTTCCCACACAGTTTTATTGTCTTCCGAATTATTTTTTTTGTTACAAAAAAAAAATAACACACTTCCATTATTAATCATACTAAGAAGCGAAACAATACCAGTTACACCTGTGTAATAAATACTTATTTTTTTCCCCGTTGTTGTAGTTGTTGTTGTAATTTCATTAATAAAGACATAATTTAAAAGTTTTTTCATTCTCTTTTATTTAACAATTTAATTAATAATATGATTAAAATATTACATTTTAATTAACACTTTATGCTTAGTCAATTAAATATTTCATATTTTCTACCTCACAAAACAAATATTTATTCCATTCATTCACTAATAAACCAAACCCCAAACCAAATCAATTAATACATTTTATTCAATTTCAAAAATTTTTACCATTATTATGTTAATAAAATTAAAAATTTTTTTCTCTTCGGTTTTTTCTTAATTGTGTGCATTTAATAAATAATAAAATTGTGGCTACAATTGTGGCAATGGTGCATAAAGATATTTATTATTTTTTTAAAGTACACACCTAAATCGTTTAATGCGCTTTCTTTCATACATTTAGTTAAATAGGAATATAATTGTATTGAAAATTAAATAAAAAAATAGATAAATAAGTACTGGGGAAACCTTTCAATGATTAGATAGAATTGGAAACTATCATTTACTTTAATTCTGTTGATTCAATCAAAATAAAAAATATTTCTAAACATCACTCCCTAATAGCGCACGGTAAAATTAACGTTATTTCACCGGTATTTTTCTTACTCTTTATTTATTTTTACCTTTTACAATGTTAATATTAAGTTATAAATTTTAACTTAATTAATTAATTAATACCTACTACAAAACTATGACTATCATTAAGCCAAACCTGTCTTAACCCAACTAAAAATTATATGATTTATTTAATTGAACCGTGATACAAAAGAAATTTCTATTGGATATGAAAAAATTAACATCTTTTGCTTATCAAGTTGAGTCATCTTGTAAAAAAATAATTGGCAGTGATTTTATTTTCTCAATAATTATCACATATTTTGTTTTCTATTACGCATTTTCTGTTTGTACCGGATCTTGGAAATTAAATGCGCTTTTGGTTAAAGTCTGTTTGTCGGTTTATTTTTTTTGGACCAAAACACTGATAGATTTTAGGGGGTCATACGACGGTCTTAACATATTTTATCCAGATTATAAGATTTTTGAAAGTTTTCATACATTTTTTCGGCATTGGTGTATTTGGTGTCTATGTCTGTCAAAATTTTCATAGATTCATTCTAACATGCCATAAAAGAAAATTTCCTGATAACTCAATTTTTCTAGTCAAGGAGTTAACCGAATTTTTCTTATATGATACAGATAAGATTTATATTGTTTTTAAAGTTAATCTTTCATTTTTCTTTCTCTTTAATTAAAAAGAAAATCAACTTCAAATTTCAAATTAACAAACACATAAATAACGCGTTATCTTTTCATTGTAAACTTGAAGATGTTAATCAAAATAACTGAAATAAAATTATCAAGTTTACTATTAAAGTGAAAAGAAAGTGTAAGTTGAATTTCAAGTCTTTGCCAATTTTTCCTGTCTTAACAATCATAATCGTTATTAAACGGCGAATGATGAAATTTTACCAAATCACAACAAGGTTGATTGATTGATGTTAATCAATGAAACATTTTTCTGCTTTCATTACAAAATATTTAACAAAAATTATGGTAGCTAATCCAATTTAATTAGAGATTTGTTAACATGTGATGTGATGTGATTAAAATCGAAATTTGATATGTAACTGTAAAAATAAGAGAAAAAAAAATATGGGAAGCTCAATCGATTCAATTACTTGTGGTTATGATTAAATAAATCAACACAAAAAAATAAACACATCTTTTATTTAATTACAATCATTTATTTCCTGTTTTATTTTTTTGTCTCACGTGTGGAGAAAAAAATTTATACTTATAGATAAAATTCAGGTTTTAGCTCCCATGCTAAATCGTATTAATGTTTATTATCGTTATTTATCAATGTTGTTTACGTTTTTTTTTCTTGATCAATTTAAGTAACTGGAAGTGGTTTGTCATCTGTGTTTTAGCAATGAAAAATGAGTAATCGTAGATATTAATTTAAAAATAATAAAAAAATTACCTGAAGATATCGCATGTTTGCAGTCTCGTGCAATGTTTACTCTTTGAAGGCGTCACACATTTTATGATTACTACTGCAGATAATTCTGATAAAAAACCGAAAATAAATTTATATTAAAGTGATATCTAATCAGTTCAAATTATCATGTTAATTTGTTAGTGATATAATTAAATTTCGATGATTCATATTAAAAACAGAATTTTGTAAGGCTGTTGATTTTAATGACCCCCAAAACGATAGTTGTTTGATTGTAAGTGAATGGAGCCTAATGAGAAGTAATTAGATTATTTGTGGCATAAAGCCCTTTTATTGATATATCTTTTTCGTTTAAACTTGATGACTCTTGGATGCTCAATTCTAATTCATAAATAGTGGGTGAATTTTCCATTGCCGAGCTTCGATTTTTGAGTATCAACCAGATTTCTGTGTTTATTGTATTTTTTTATGATTTTTCTAAAGTAATTTGTTGTTACATCCAAAAGACACTTGTCATAAAACAATCATCTGATTATAAAAACTTGTTGACAATTAAATAATAAAAAAAATCCATGTAATAAAAGGGAAATGCCACATCAACAACATTATACAGGTTTTCTTTTTCTCATTAAATTATGAATCGTAATGTGACATCTGTTGATTTTTACCTTGTTTCTAAAATTTTCTATGTTGTAATAATTACTTCCATCAATGTTGTGAAATTTTCACCCTCTGTATATAAAAATACAATTACTAATGTGATGAGATAAAAAAAAATTTAGTTTAATGTCCGGTGATTAATTTTTTTTTAGAGAAATTTCAATTATTCTCTTCAAGTTGCCAAAACTTTCCCACATTAAAGCCAACTTTAATAGTTTTTTTTATTAAATTAATTATGGTGATAATTTGTGTTATATCATCATTTGATATAATTTAATCGCCATTAAGTTTTACATAATTTCATTTAAAAATGTTGCTTTGTAATTATTGAATGAAGATCTCATTATTCTTGGTACATCATTAAATTTTCTTCTTTTTTCCTGTTCCATTTCAGAGCGTGACATTCTACAAAAGAATCCGAATGTAAAATGGGATGATATAGCAGAATTGCATGAAGCTAAAAGACTGTTAGAAGAAGCCGTGGTCTTGCCAATGTGGATGCCAGACTTTTTCAAGGTATGTTATAAAATTTAAATGATATGACAATGAAATTATTTTTTTTTATTTATAATTTTATAGGGAATTCGCCGACCATGGAAAGGCGTTTTAATGGTTGGTCCACCTGGTACCGGTAAAACGTTACTAGCTAAAGCGGTTGCCACGGAATGTGGAACAACATTTTTCAATGTGTCCTCATCCACATTAACATCAAAATATCGAGGCGAGTCTGAAAAATTAGTTAGACTATTATTTGAGATGGCTCGTTTTTATGCACCCAGTACAATATTCATCGATGAAATTGATTCACTTTGTTCGCGACGTGGTTCCGAGTCCGAACACGAGGCATCACGTCGTGTCAAATCTGAACTCCTTGTGCAAATGGATGGTGTTAACACTGAAGAAGGAATTGTCATGGTTTTGGCAGCTACAAATTTCCCCTGGGACATTGATGAGGCATTGCGTCGTCGCCTGGAAAAACGTATTTATATTCCGTTGCCAAACGATGAAGGTCGTGAAGCATTATTGCAAATTAACTTGAAAGATGTCAAAGTTGATCCAACGATGGATCTAAAACGGTTTTCACGTAAATTGAAAGGATACTCGGGAGCCGATATTACAAATGTGTGTCGTGATGCAAGTATGATGTCGATGCGTCGTAAAATTGCTGGAATGAAGCCCGAAGAAATTAGGTCGTTGTCACGTGAAGAATTGGATATGCCAGTTACTGCCGAAGATTTTGATGAAGCAATCAAAAAATGCAATAAAAGTGTTTCTGAACAGGATTTACGGAAATATGAAGCATGGATGAAGGAATTCGGCTCATCATGATGAAATTAATTTCGCAAAATAGAAAATTACGTTTATTTTATACAAAAATTTTCAACTATCATATCAACTGCTATTATTATATTTTTTTGTTAAAAGTTGTCTTTAAAATAATTTACTAATAATATTATATAATTTGTGACTGTCCGTCTTTCTATAAAAAAAAAATTATTGTGAAAATTAATTGATATTTTTAACTGTAACAACACAGATGTGCTGCTCAAAAAAAGACGCTTTGATTCATTTTCATCTTAAATAATCAACTTAAAGACGTAAAGAAAAGACATAAATAAAATATGATTCTAAGATACAGTGCCCCATAGGAATAGTGTAAAACACTTAAATAATAAAAAAAAAATCATAATTGTAAAGTCAAGCAATTATGAGTGATATAAAGGACCATTTTTCATCTAAACTTGTTTTTTGGTTCCTTAAAAAACTGTTTTTTCATATTCAAGTAATTTTGCATGATTTTTTTCACTTTTATTTGTTAAATCATTTTCAAGTTTGTTAATTTCTTTAAACGTTTTTGTTCAGACTGAAGCCATATTTAATTCAATCAATTCAAAAAAAAAACTGCTATGTATGATTAAATTAAAAGTTAATTATTAATTTAAAAATAAATAAAAAAATGCTCCACCAAACTAATTTTTAATGATATAATAGTTTTAAATTTTAATCGAACAATTCATAAAATCATTTAATTTAAATGGCTCTCTAATGCATTCAACTTTTTAACCCATTTTAATTCAAGACAAATCATGATAATTTTAAGATTTAATAAATTAATAGGAAAAAAAAACACAATAGATAGCTAATACAAATCGTTCATATTATTATTATTATTTAGTTAAATTACATTTCAAATCATCTTTTTTATATACAATTTAGTTTTAAGCATACATTCTCCTGAGTTTGTGATTAATTAAAAAAAATAAAATAAAATTAAAAAAATTAACATTAAAAAAAGTTATTAACGAAGATTTGTTTTTGTTTTACTTAAGAAATAAGAAAATAATTTAAAATAAAAAACAAACAACATAACACAATGAAAAAATACCTATAATAAAACAAAAGACGGACTATGAATAAACGTAAACTGTAACATAAAATAAAATAATTACTAATCAATAAGCAACAAACAAACAATAACCAAAATAAAATAATATTAATGAAAAAAAAATACTAATAAAAATCCATAATATAATAATGAAAAATGTTTTTTTTGTTTTATTTCTTTCTCCCAAATCTTTTTAATTATGTGAGAAGATTTCTTTTGATGATATTGAGATCCCAATTTTCATTGATTTCAATCTCAGACACAGTGAAAATAACGACCAATTTTTTTGAATGCAATAATTGCTACGCAGCCATATACTTTTTGGTTGATACATGTTTTAACTTTAATTATATTTTAGAATTTCAATTCTTATTATTTATTGATGAAATAAAGCTGATTTAAGAAAAAAAAAGTAAAGTAAAAGAAGAAATTTTGTTTTTTAATCAAAAATAATTATTAAGCATGTAACGGGTTTTTTTAATTTAAATTTTTGTTAACCCAAGAAGCATTAAAAACGGTTTAGATTGAAGACTAGATAGCTTTAAAAGGTATAAAATTTTTCATTATTACTATTCAATGAAATCAATTCAAAATAATTAACAGTAAAATGTTCAAAATCTTGTAGTGTGTTAACGAGCACTCCAATTTTAGAAAAAAAATACTGTCTGGCCTGTAAAACTTCATCGATTTGTTAAAAACTAATTGACTTTGGATATTTTTACAAAAATCAACAACTAAACTAAAAGAAAGTAAAATATCATCGAAACGAGACGAATGACATTTTTTGTGAGCTGAATCGATATAAAATTTTATAAAAATAATTCATTTTTCCAAAAAAATATTTAACGGTTATCTTAACTTGAAATCGAATAAGCAACGAAGAATAAAGACTTCTTTCAGCAAATATATGCTACTTGGGCATTGAAACTTTAGTTCAAAGTGTCACCGCAGAACAGTAGCGACAATCGGCACAGTAAAATAGACTCGGGCGACAAAATGTGTAAATCGCAACAAAATTCGTAAAAATCTCTATAAAATGTCGTGTTAACAAAGAAAATTGCGTGTCAAAGTAATAGTTTACTATCCTGCCAATTCAATATTGTGTTTTTAATCAAGGAATTTACAAGATTTTACTGCAAAATCAAAAGCTTCAGAGCAGGAAAAAGCCGAACAAGAAAATCTTTAATATAAATGCGCTTTGTGGACGCATATATCTATCTATCATATAAATATACATGTATGTGTTGTGTATACAATAAATGTAAAGTTAAATAATACATATATAGAAAAGAAGAGAAAAAAAAAGAAAAAGTTGATAGAATTATTTAAAAAAATCAATGATATTTGTATATATTTTGTACAAAATGATATAAAATTGTGTAAATTAAATTTATATAATTAATTTGAATGTGTGGTTTGTGTATTTAACATGAAATTTATGTTAGTTTTGATAAAAAAAATAACAAAATTTTCGAGTGTCTGTAGACTCCATCATCATCATTAAAGATCATTGACAAAGAGAAGCGTAGTCAATTTACTTAAATCATCGTTTAAAATCGAAATATTAACAAAATAACATGAAATTCAGAAAGTATTGAGTCAAATTCAAGTGAAAAAGTATCAAAAAATTACTTGAAACTTAAAAAAATACATAAAAATTACAATGAAACTCGTAATGATTGTAATGGCTGTCTCGTACACAACAAAAAAAAACACACACATAGATCAAAAATGGCTTACAATTTTCTGTGTTATTTTTAAGTGGAGTGAAAATAATCTTGTGGAAATTTAATGCAAAAGCCTTAAATATGATAACAAAAGTGATAATTTAATTTTTTTGAAAACACATCCACGTAGACTGAGTCGCCCATTTTGCGCCATACTTTTGTGGTTTTTTGCTCTATTCAAATTATTGTTCGTATTCGTATACATTGAATAAAAAATACATTCGTTTTGCTTTTTCATTTCAACAACAACAATATAATAATAAATATATTTCTTTTTTTTCATTTCAAGCAAAGTCATAAGAGAGCACACAAATATTTTTATTTGTAAGACAGAATGTGAATGTAAAAAAAATAAAACAATACGTGAATGTACTTTTGCTCCATGGATTAAGAGCGCCTTATTTCGCTGGATTATAATTCTCACTTAAAGTCGCAGCATCGATAAAAAAAAATATTTCTAACTTAGAAGTGACTTTCAACAAGTATACTGACCGTCAATTTGAATTTTCGTGAATAAGAAAAGAAATTAAAAAAATTAGAAGTGATTTAAAGCTTGTGAAAGACTTTCACGAGATTTACTTTATTCAAAATTTAATTTATTTTATTTTATAATTTCAAACTACGAACTTAGACCACCGTTCACAAAAATTTAATCGTTTACATCGATTAGGATTTATGAACATTAAAAATACCATCTAACAATCACATGGGCTTAATTTTGACCATAAATTCAAATAGCAGATCAGTAAACAATCTCAATGGTCAACATTTGAAATGTCAAGATTTGTTTTTTTATGAATTCTAAGATGAACATGCATGAAGATGCAAAAGTGAGATTTCGGATTCAAAAGTCACTTAAATCTCCCCCTCTCAGAGGGCAATTTTACAAGACGCCTTTGCAGAATCTTCTGCTCACCCTGTGACTTTTGTACCAAGATCACTGTTGTTATTTTATTCCTTCATTTAGAGCACATTCTTGTTTACTTATACACTGAACTGACAGAGTTAGTACATGTTCTCTTCATCTACCTTTTTAATATTGTTTACTTGTTACTTTATTCTGCTTATTCTTCTTCACACACTCGTTTCTACGTTTATCTGAATTGTGTTTTTTTTTACAGTTTATTTTATTATAAACCATTCAAACTACATATGAAGGTGGTGTGTGTATGTTTCTGACTTTAATACCTATCACATTCATACATTCATTTAATTCTTATGTTATAAATTTTTTTGTTGTGGTCTCGTACTTTTTTCGTGTTGTTGTTGAGTTTAAATCTCATAGCTTATAGTAACTAAAAAGCTTCTATAGCTAAATGTAAGTTCAAGAATAGGCAAAATAATAAAAAAAAAATAATTTATATCTTGATGCTTTTAAACAATTTTGTGTTTAACGAGGCAAAGATCAAATTTTCGCTGTGTATTACATACGTGATTGTACCTCACAAGTTCAATCAATTGTGTATAATTTTTTTGAAATGAAATAAAGAAAATCAAATTGATGGGTTGAAAAATATTGAAAGTTATAATGATGATGATGATGAACTCTCCAGGCATCTTATGAAAATTTTATTTATAGAAAATTATGAAATTTAATTATTAATGTATTATTTTACAGTGTATTTTAATCAAAAATTATTATTATAATTATTATTGAATATCTTAAGTAATAATTAAAAGATAAGAAAATAAAATCTTATTCAATGAAAAGAACGAAATGAAATAAAAGTCCTGAAATTCAAATGGGCACATTAACTGAAAATTGAATAGTAAAAAACAGACTTAAAATTTAAATTATATAAAAATTAATTGCATAGGAAATTTCGGTTTTAAAAATTTTGGTTGAAAACTGGATTAGAACGAGCCTGCTCGCTATTTTACTATGGCCCTTTCATCAAAAGCCAAGAAAGATGGTAAAAAGGGCCAAAATAAAAAGAATGATTTAGCTAAGCAGCAACAACAACAGCAGGTACAAAATGGAACTGATAGCTCATCACAACAATCGCAATCCAGTCAACCGGAGGGTTATACAATGAGCAATGAGCAAAAAGATGTTAAATCACCAAATGGAGGTCCTGGAGGTGGTCAGCAAATGCCACAACAAATGCCTCCAAATACCATGCCGCCACATCCTCATGGTATGATGGAAGGTGGTCCTCAACAACATATGCCTCCAATGCATGGTGAATATGGCATGCCACCACAAGGTCATATGCCAATGGGACCTGAACATCATCACATGCAACAAGGTCCTCCATTACCGCCACAAAACAAAGATGATCCCAATCAAATGGGTCATCAACAATCAATGTATGGACCACCACCATCAATGCATCAACAGCCCCCATATCCGCCACGTTACCATCATGATCCAAATCAAATGCCACCTGATCCGTATGGGCATTACAGACAAATGCCTCCAGGTGGTAAGCCAGGCTCATCTGGAATGATTCCTCCAAATAGACCGCCACAACGTTACATGCCTGGTCAAGGACCTCCTAATCAGGGTCCGCCACCACCACAAGGTCCTCCACAACAACAAGGTCAACCTCAACCACAACAAGGACAACAACAAGGTCCAACACCGACCTTAAACTCGCTCTTACAATCTCAAGGTAATCCCCAGCATCAACGTTACCCGAATAGTTATGATCCGAATCAACAAAATCCGCCACCACCACCACAAGGATATGGCCAACAAGGCTGGGGACCTCAACCTCCAAGACCATACAGTCCTCAAATGGGACCACAACAATCATACAGACCACCACCGGTAAGTACAAAAAAAATTACTTTGACATTTTTTTTTTATTATTAAATATAAGAAGAAAAAATAATAAAACTCTCATCATACATCAATATTAAACTGCTGTAGGCTACTCATAAAATATTATTGCTTAAGTGACTGGAAAAAAACAGTTACATCGTATATTAAGGTACACAATATTATTTATCATTTTGTCGTAAAATAAAATGAAAAATAAAATAAAAGCGAAAAAAGATCTATGAATGAAAAGATATAAAAGGAAACAGTAACTCACATATTTCCGATATATTAATATACGCTCTAAGTGCACGTATGTTAACGATAAAACAATTATGATGATATGTAGCGTAAATTTATTATTATAAAAAAAGTACGTATCAGACTTAATTGGAATGTGAATTATTAATGATACCGGCCAATAATTAACTTTTCACGTTTATTTTTTCTTCTGTTCTTTCATTTTTTTTTTTATTTTTGTTTCATGAATGAATGTAATGATGATTTTGATGACAGTATTTGCCAAGTTCCGGAAATGATTTAATCCTTTCACAATATTATAATGTATGTCAACTACTTAATGATGATGATGATGATATTTTTTTTGAATATCAAGTTAATAATAGAACGCTTATTATCATTATGCATGCGTGAATAAATCGATCCCAGATAATTTTCTGAATATTAAGTTAGAAACCACCAACCCCATTTTCTACAAGTGAATAATGCACTTTAGGCATAAATAATGTTTTAAAATGAAATTTAACTGAAAGGAGATGACCATTTACTCCCACTCATCCCATTACTTTTAAACGCATA
This sequence comes from Culicoides sonorensis, assembly GCA_900002565.1. NCBI lineage: Eukaryota > Metazoa > Arthropoda > Insecta > Diptera > Ceratopogonidae > Culicoides > Culicoides sonorensis. The sequence continues at coordinate 429,257 of LN483456.1, read as the reverse complement.
TTCGCAAAATATCAATTACATCTTCATTATAATTAGATTCATGTATTAAAATCCAAGAAATCCACAGCATGGTCTTAAACTTATTATGCACATCAACGCACAATAATAATAATAATTTTCCCATACTAACAAATATGAAAGATTTGTGGGACCATCATTATAATTTTCTGTATGTTTGTTCATCTGTAAATGCTAATGATGAGGCTTTTGTTATATAAAGGCGATGATATAATATTTTAATGTGAGTATGTATGTGAAAATGTAAATTAAGGTACATGATTCAGAAATATTTTATATACATATATTTACGGTAATGGAATTTCGGCGAACATATATAATAATAATAAAAAGGAAGAGGAGTATATAAGGAAACAGATAAATAATGGCCAAAATGAATATGATGAAAATGTTTTAAGGGTAATTATTGTTGTGTTAGGTCAGTGTTTTTTACTTTTTTGGGTTTGTTTAAAGGATTTTACGTGAATGAATTTAAATCATTTAAATCTTTAACAATTTCAATGATTATTTAGTAAAAGGTTTGATCATTAATGTTGAGCCAGTTGATTTTTATTTTCAAAATTAATCAACTAGAGTTCCATTTTTGGGAATGATTACATCGAAATTTATGAGAAATTGTTAAAATTTATTAAATTTGTGAAATTTCTTCAATCAACTCACACATCAATGAATTTCACTTAATTTTAAATATCAATTTGCATTGCACCACCAACTCACATCACACCAGGGCATATTTTGTGGAAAGAGAATACTCGCACATGTCATAATCACTCTACATCGACACAGTTAAACATTTTACACATAACACACATCACTTTGCACAAAAATCCATACAGTGTAATTTAATTAACACACATGCCATTAACATATTCTCAATTATTTACGTTAATCTTAAAAGCTGCTACATTCTTTGCGTGCTATATGTTTGTCATATCACGCTGAAAAGTACATCGATTGTGATATTAATGGAATTTTGTGAGGATGAAATGTATGCGTTTTTAATTATGCTTAAATTATATTAAAAGAATTTTTGAGTTTTATTTTTTTTTTAAATATTTTCATGGAAAACAGTGAAATTCATTTTTATGTAATGTGTAGCATTTGAAAATATCAGACAATTAGCATACTCACGTGGGTTGGGAGTCGCGTTTTTTTGACTTTTTACTTAGATTTCAATTAAAAATTGCATAATCCTTGTTACAAATTCAAAAATTTTGCCAATACATTAAAAATTCTCTTTACTTACCAATTTGCAACCAATTTTAAACTTAATTATAATTAAATTACCAGGTACGTTTCCCACCATCATAATCCTCTTTCACACACATTTCAAAGCACTTTTAAAGTTAATTAATCAATTTCTTGACACATCAATAAATTATTAACAAATCATTTTTAGATTCACTTTTGCAATAATAACAAAAATAATTTTGTCTTTCTCTCTGTTGTTAATCCATACGTTGAAATGAAATCATAATTATTGTCATCATCAGAGTTGAAAATCGAAATCATGCATATATAAAACAACAACAATAACTCCTATCACCGGTTATAAACAAATCATCAAATTGTATTTGTGCATGAAAATTAAACAAATCACTAATCAGTTCAATTATCCTTAATTAAATTTTTGAAATTGAAATTTTCATTTTATACTGTGATGATTACGAATGAATGTGTGTATCTTGTTTTCTGATAATAATGCATTTTGATATTTTGAAAATGAAAATAATGTTTCGAATGTATGTGTATTTTGTGTTTTAAGATACATAAAAACACCTAATTTATTATTAAAATGTAAATCAACAAAATAATTTTATGATTTTATTTTTTGATTATTATGACTTTTAATTGAATATGGATAAAAATTGGTGGAAGTCATTCAAATTTCAAATAAATATGAATTTTCCAAAAACTCTTCAACACAGTTCACTTCATTTCACTTATTTGCAACGATGCATCATCATCAATTTTATATTTTACTAACATTTACCTCTTTTATTTTGATGATAAAAAAAACACATAAATCATAATTCAATCCGCATAAATTTCTCTCTTCATACCCACTTGGTTCATAGAAGTGCATACATAAATTTGATGTTCACTTTTGCAATTCGATATATTGCTCTTATGAAATTCAATTGAATTGAATCCAAAAGTGTTTTGTGTGTGTGTGTGTGTGCATTTTCATATTAAAAGCCGGCTTCTGTCTGTGATATGTTGATAAAATATTTTAAATAAATGTTCGATTTAGTTCAAGTCAATTTCAATTTTATTATGAGTTTAGATTTCATATTACTATTGTGATCATAGGAAAATTGAAAATGATTTTTGTTTTTATGTTTCATTTTTTTTTTTATTTATTTAAAATATCCTTTTTCAAAACAAACCAATTGAATGTTTAGTATTTTCCGAGCAATTAAATCAAATTGATCAATCAAAAAGTGAAATATTTTATTATTATTTATGAAACAATATACAAAATTTGTGGTGTTTTTGAAAAGGAAGAAGAAACAATATTAAATACAGGTATTTTAATAGGATTAAAAATGTATTCTATGTTTAAAAAGAAATTTAAATTAATAGAAATTGTTTAGGATGAATAGCTCCTTGATTTATCTGATTAGATATTTCTTTGCAAAATTATTTGAACAAAACTGTCAGATTCGGTCAAACTGTAAGACCATTTAGCAAGAAACGCACGCTTTGTATGACTATTTTTCCTTAATCTCTTAATGCGCGCATAAAAATGTAAATATCGCTCATATATAGTAAATTTATTCATGAATAACTTTAATTGTTTTGCTAAAAAACATCAACATCCACATAAGGAAAATAAGAAATAACATCTTAATTATCGTAATATTTTGTTTTCCGCATTTAATGCAAACCAGTCCTCTCTGCACAAATGTTGCAATCATACTAAGTTCGAACAATATTTTCAATCCTGTGCGCTACAAAATAAATGGAAATTGGAAAATTTGTTTTCCATCTAAAACTTGCTCCTCCCCAGATTCCATTACAAATGCATTCAATTTTGTATAATATAATGAATGGAATAAAGTGGAGGACAGGAAAGGCAGATGGGCAGTTGGAAGTGCATACACTGAAAGAGTAGTAAAATTAAAATGACGTCAATGTTCCTATTATTGATATCCTGCTAAAGTAATTTAGTGTAGGATTATTAAATTAAACTGGTTTTGATCTAAATATATGCGTTTATTAATATTTTTTTTCATTCTTATTCATGGAACATTTATCATTATGCATTTTCAGGAAAAAAATCTGTTTAATAATGCAATACTAGAATAAAACTTACAATTTTAACTTTCCAAATCTACTTTTAGTATAAAATGAAACTGTCCAATTTAATGTAGAAAAAATAGACTCATTTTATTCAGACGGCAATCTATTTAATTTTGTAAAAGGCTTACAAGGGATATAACATGCTTTTACTTAAATACCTGACAGAACGTATAATCATTTCAAGTAGAATGTAGCAAAAAAATGAATTCTCTGTAATAGACAGACAGGAAACATAGAATATTAGTGTGGAATGTAACACAAATGTGCTAAAAATTGAGAAGTATGAAAGAGGAGTGCCATTGCAAAAAAATATGTGTATAAAATTTTATAAATTGCATTTTTGTTATAAAATAATAAAATGTTATATTATATAATGGAGTATCATCATGGTAGTGTGTGCTTAAATTTTTTGAATATAATTCATTGCAATGTGATGTTATGTGTGTTATGCATAAAAGATATAAATTTTGGATTTTAACATTTAAATGTTACATTATCTAGAAAATGAATTTTAAATCAACATGACTTTAGAATTAAAAAAAAAATATATATATTTCATCAAAAGTTTGAATTTAATAATTAAATTCTTTGTTTTTTTATTACAGGGTACACCTCCACGTGGTCAAAGTCCTTATCCTCCGCCACCTGGGCAACAACCTTATCCAGGTCCACCTGGGCCAAATCAGCAATCTCAACAACCCGGAGGACCACCTCCAATGCCTCCGTCATCGCAAGGACCTCAAGGTCCAAATGCACCATCGCAATATTCATATCCACAACGATATCCAACGCCACCAAATCCACAACAACAAGGCATCAGAGGTCCTTATCCACCACATCAGGTATGTATTTTTTTGCTTATTTTTATATTTAAAATTTTTATCACATCAAGAAATCTTTTTCCGCATATCAATCAAACTGAGATACAAACATAATATCTCACAAAAAGATAGAAAATGTAGTTTTTTTTCCTGTTCTTTTATATATGGAACACAGTCTTCTTCAAATAAGAATGATTTTAATATAAAAATTCAAAGCGAAAAAAAAAAATTCAAGGCAAAACATTCAACAAACGAAAAGGAAAATATTTGACAAAGTGAAAAAGAAAAAAAAACGTTGAACAAGTAAAACTTTTACTTTCATTTTTCCTTGAATAGTGCCACCAGCTTTATTGTGATAACTATAACAATAATAATAAAGTGGCATGGCATGGCATGCAATATTCTGTCTATTCAACACACACAATTCTTAAACACCACCAACAACAACAACTATTTTATCATCATCAAGAAGTTTATGTTTGTGGCAGTGGAAAATTTATATGTGGTACAAAATATGTGTGTGTGTAGGGGTTTTTGTAATAAGATACGAACAAGTAAGACAAAAACTGTGACGGAAGTGAAGATAAATGGAGATGAATTAGGAAGAATGTTTATTTAAGAGAACGGTTAAAAAAAATTAAATGAAAAAGCGAGAAAGTTGTAACACAGAATGGTTTAGAAAAGTGCATTGTGGATTTTTAAAACAATTTTTTGATCATTTTAAGTCTTTGAGGCCAATTCTGAATAAAATTTGATTAAAAACAAATCTTCATGAGATAGTCTTCGCTCAATTCTAGAGTTAAGGCCGGAGTGACGGAGAATAAATAATCTTTGGTAGCGCATTTTCCTCAAGAAACTCACTTAGAATCAGAGACAATGACTCCTTCAAGGCATTAGTTCACACACATTATTGAATTTTCTGCCTATGAAAGTGTGATCCTCTTAAAATAGTACTAAGAAGGCATTCGAAGTAAAAGAGAGTTCTACAAAGTAATGGACTGTGACTGACCAGATAAATGATCTTTTATCTCAGAATCCTGCTCATTAAATGATCTGTAATTTTTTTTTCAATGTGTCATTGTATCAATCAAATAAATTAATGTGTATCAATTGAATAACGAATGCGATGAATTTCTAATGATGACGCTGATGATGATAAAACGCATGAAATCGAATTAACCGGGCAAACATCAAAATAAATTATCTAAACCAAAATTGAGGAAGAAAAAACAAGACAATAAAATATCAATTTCGACATGATACGTCTCTCTCCTTCATTTCAAATGAATAATTCACTTTCACCTTCATCCTACATACCTACTTTATATCGTTTTTCCTCATTTTTTTGTTGTTATTTTTCCAAATATACATACAAACATACTCCCTTTTATATTATTTTATTCCATTTTGTTTTCACGCTAATACTTTTATTTTCTATTCTGTTCCATTCTATTCATCATCATCAAAATATGCGAACGCCTTTCATTGTGTATTGTGTGTACAACTAGTTTTATATTTTTGATGTACTATATTTTAATATAAAAGCATCACTAATGCCAATGCCGGTAATGTTTGGATAAATTTAGTTAGTTTAAATAACATCATGATGATGATGATGATGTGGTTGGAGTTTAAAATGTTTTTCTCTCTCACTGTATTTTATGTATGTGAAAAAGCAAACAATTTCGATAAAATATTCGGAGAAAATAAACAAAAGGATGCAGACACATTAGGAAGATAGATGATGATGAAATGGTTTTGACATTCATTTTTGTTGTTATTATTATTCAGTAAATTATGCGTAAAGTAAGAGATACCGATGTACTCCCGAGTTGAAGTGTACTAAAATTTTGATAAAAAACAATAACAAATAAAAAAATAGACAATCACTTAATGAGGCGCTTTTAGATTAATTAGATGATTATTTAACTGAAACTTTTTTTCTCTCTCTTTCCTTTCACTTGAATACCTCTAAAATTTTTCATAAATTTTATCATTGTTATTATTATTTATTCTCAAATGTAATGTAATATAAAGTTTGTCACTTAGCTCAATGGAAAACAGTATGATAAAATTAATGTAAAGCTATAAAATATTTTATAGATCCGCTTATTTAACTTAAAACGAAAATACCTCATCTGACACACACACACACACACAGATTTATAAATTTCAAATGAAAGTGAAATTTTATATCACTCTGTCATTTGAGGAAATTGTCCTTGTTTTTCATGAAATTCATAATTTTATTTGTTCTTATATTTAATGTTATGAAAATTTATTGTTTATTTAAACAAAATTTTACCACAAATTCCTCAGCTGCTAATCCTTTTTATTCTCATAGACGCAAAAACCACAGTCAACTTATCACTCAAAAATATAAATGGCAAATTTTTCATTCATATTCCGTTATATTTCAATCATAATCCTCTTTTGTTCTGATATCAATCTCATCATAAGCTAAAATACAAAAAAAAATGATATTTAAAACAGTAACATAAACAACAGGAAAATATTAAACATAAAAGAATTAAATGAAATGAATATAATGAACACAAAATAATATGAAAAAAGAATTTCAGTTTTTATATTTTTTTGATACAATAATTCTTTTCATGCTTTTCAAAACAAACCAACTCATTATGCTAGTTTATTGTGAGAGTGTATTATTTTGTGAAAATAAAAAGAAATGGAATGTAATTTTTAATACAATGCAAAGCATTTTCCTGTGCGGTCGCTACTTTATGTTTTTAATTGAATGAAATGAGGAAAAGTACGTTTTTAAAGTAGAAAGATTGATAAAAGTTTGTTTTTAAATTTTTTTATGTTTGAGGCTGTTTTTAAGTACGTGTTTTTATTTTATGAATCGGTCTGAACCCGATATTTAACATAAAATAACTACAAAAACTTTTACACCGACTTCCTTTTCTAAAGGAAAGTAGTGTTTTACAACAAGAAAGTCACTCCACATTCAAAAAAGACTGTTAGTGTTTAAATTTGCAAACTACTTTCATTTTAACCGAAATAAGAGTACTTCACGGTTTTTTGAAAGTTGAAATGTTAATAGAACTTTAGCATGCAAATTAAATATTTCCTTTTACTACTTTAGTACAAAAATAATTTGAATTATTACATAATATTTATCATCATATCATTTATTTACAGTATCCTGAACCTAATCGGACGTGGCCTTCACCAGCAGCAAGTCCTGGTCCTGTCGGCCATCCCCCACAGTCTCCTCATGGAGCTCCATGCCCATCGCCTCAACCAGCTCAATCACCACATCAGGTATGTGAACTCTTCTGTTTTATTTCATTTAATCAGCAACAAAATAAATTGTGGCAAAAAAAACCTCATTAACTTAAAAAACTTTTACACTGTGCAAAAATTTTATGCAATTAAGTTATACATTAAAAAAAAATAAAAAAAAAGTTACACTTTATATGTTACACACCCCTCGTAGTTGAACGTTGGTGATAGTAATGATGTCTAAACAACATTTTAATTTTGCATGTACATTTAAAATATAATTTCATGGTTTACTGTGTGTGTGTGCGTTTGTTTCGAATTTAAATATAATGATAATAATATAAAATAATAAAAAAATAGTGAAAAATTAAATTGGTACACGCTTATTATGTATATTCCTCATTTTTTTATGTTGTTAGTATTATATTCATGGAAATGCGGTGAAATATAATATAAAATAAAATATAAAATAGCAAAACACATCATATAATTCTGCATAGCCTGCAGAATAAATTTTCCACCCTTTTTTTTCTGTTAATGTACTCACACCCATAGCACATAAAAATAATTGGATACAGCTGAAAAAACAAAATACAAACACATAAAAAAAAACCACCGAAAACATGTTTATATAGATGATGTTGTTGTGCGTTTTGCATTATTATAATAAATATTTTTATTATTTTTAATTTTATGCATAAAAATTTTCAATACATTTATTTTGCACTAATGCGAATTCACTTTTCCCTCATACCACATTTTTTAAGGGAATTTCCTGTCAATTTTAATAAATTGTGAATATTGTAGCACTCACATGTCTGTCCGTCTGTGTCAAACCCAGAATTGGTTTGAAAAACCTTTACAATTTCTACAAAACCTAAAAAAAATTACTCAAATTTTAATAAAAGTAAAGAATTTGATTTATGAAAATGCGCTTATGTTTATCGTTCTTGATTACATTTAGCATTTTTATTTTATTATTTTATAATACAGAGTGGGCACACACGCAAACACATTATTTTCAATTAAACACACAGTTCACAGAAAAAAATAACATCACTTGCAATTTTTAAATAAAAAAGCAATTATTGTTTTAAACATTTTCCAAATTTCAAAATTAAAGTTTGTTAAAATCAAAAGTTTGATTCGTTTGATTGCTGTTTAGATGGAAAACGGTGAATATTGAAAGACTTTTATCAATTTTCATTCGTGCTCTGCAAGTCCCGTGAAGATTTCAGAGTAACCCTCTCTCCTGACCAAGCAATAACGATAAGTATAATAATAAAAAATATGACAAATTTAAAATAAAAAAGAGAACAATCAATCAAATATTATTACACAGGATTTGATGTGTCAGATACAATCGAATTTTTTTTGCTGTTTTGAATTTTCTCTTTGGATGGTATGTGACATAAAAACAGTTAAAAGGTGTATATCTGTGTATTTGTATGTTTTGTAACTGAACTAAAATTGTGTGGATGAAATCAAATTGCATTTCCCTTGCTGATATCCTCATGCCATGGTATGTCATTCCAAATTAAAATGAAATGTAATCATTCAATTTCCAAATAAAAAATAAAAACCGTTTTCAGAGAGATAAAACCATTTAATTTAATTTTATTTCGATCATATTCAAATAGTTAGAAACGTAAATATCAATAAATAAAATATGTCAGAAGCATCATTCAAGTGACCGATATACTCAATCAAGAATATTCATCTGCAAATTCAGGATATTTTTAAAAATTCAACATTTTTTTTGTATGTGTGTGTCTAATTTGACAAACACATATCAATGCTTTTGATTTATTGAATGCATTCTATTCAAATAATGCATTTATTTCACTACTTTTTTTTTACCATTAATTGACTATTCATTTATTTGAATTTAAATGCATTTTATCCAATGCTAACTTTTCCGAATTTTCATTTTATTTTATATTTTATTTATTTGAATGAATGGTTTGATGCCGTGCATCAAGTGCAAAAGTGAATTTCCTCGTTTTCAACTAACATAGTTTGAACTGAATTTATTGATATTGTTAATGAAATGATCAGATGACATTAGACTACTATGCAATAAAGTTTTAAGTTGAAATGCGATGAGATTTTCAAGTATTTGGTTTAGAATGGTTGATGCTTCAAAATGAATTGCAGTCATTTCAAACGATAATTACTTAATTTTGTGTGCATTTAACTTCTCTGATCTTCGAGGAAACAAACAAAAATTGGATGAAGTTTAAGATGATGAAAACGTAACAAATATGAATTAAACACTAATTGAATAGTAGCGTCGTTAAGTCTTTTTAATGTTTTATCACAAAATCACGAGTTGTAGCACTTAGAACATAAAATAAAATAAAAGTTAGGACACTGTATCGAAATTTAAATGTCTTTTAATTGTCACATTTGTTCACTATTAAAAGTTATAATTATTGTTTTAACTTTCTGTTTTTATTTTAATGTCCGTTGAAACAGAAATTTTGAAAAACATTTAAGCACTTTGCACTTTCATAATCGATAAAATTTTGGGTGAATCTGGATTAAAATTTTCATCTGAATTCATAAAAAATTTTAATATTATTGTTATTTCAGTATCCACAAAGACCCAGTCAATCTTCAACTCCAGTTCAAAGTGATGGTGAAACAAATATGGGGGTAAGTTGTCACGTTATTGACCCATTTTCACCAAATCACCATCCTTCCTCCTGAATTTAATAATAATACTCATTATTATCATTTTAAAATCACAAATTAACAAACTTTTTCATGTCAATTCATTTGTCTAAATGTAAATAATGTAAATATTTTTGTTTCATTTTGTGTATTAAGAAGAAAAATGCAAATACATTACCGATGAATGTCCCACAGTGCTGGGTGATTCGATGCTTTAACAGTGTTCCTGGTACAGTTGCTCTTCGAAAAATTCGTCGGTATCAAAAATCTACTTGTTTTGTGGGATGGCTTAAGATTTCAAAACTGACTTGCGGTTCTGAAGCTTAAATTGGATATTTCTTGACTTTTAGTCAATAGTTCAGAGGCTAGAATTGATCTTAGTATCAAAATTTTCCATGGCCATACACTATCCTTGTATCATCATTGTTATCATATCTCATAAAAGTTGATAAAAACATCAATAAAATCTTATCTACCTGCAAATTATAATTTGCTATCTTTTAAAAAATGATCAATATTTACCTTTTTTAAAAAAAATCATGAAAAAAAAGAACTTTTTACGGATCAATGAACTTGAATAATATCATTTTATTTAATATTATTATTTATTATTATTTTACCGGCAAATCATGTCATGAAATACACAGATACACACACTTGGCACACTCTTCCATTCAAAAAGATACAATGCATAGATATGTATACCAATTTTATTAGATTATCATTCATTTATAAATAAATATCACAAAATTTATTTATTTTATGAATATATACACTGTGTGTGTGTATGTGTCTCGTGTTCCTCGATGCCAAACATTAGTCAATATATAAATTATTATATTAAAATGTAGAAGAGACACACTAGAAATTTAAGTTTATTTCTATGTATATAGAAACTACTATCAATTTTACGTATTTAATGTGACAAATATTTAAAATTAATGTCAACATTATCTCTTTTGTAGTTTCATTTGAACACACACACGTGATTTTAATAGTACCGGCATGCCATTAAATGATATAATAAATCATCACTTTTGAAATATTTCTTTGGTATTATATCGTTGGACTTACATTTGAACAGTCTACAATAATATTTCACTTAAATTCATGATTCTTATTATTTACATTTTCATTGAAAACTATGAGAAAAAAAAAGAAAAAAATATTAGAGAACATGTGTAGAAAAAAAAATAATAATAATATCAAAACCCGACCTTGACAATGACCCATATTTGAGAATGATGTTAAAAGAAGTGTAGTTTAATATTAAACATTATATGGTAATAATAATAAAATGAAACATTTCTGAATATAAAATAAGAAGAAGGAAAGCAATAAAAAAAAGTTGAGATACAGAAGAAAAAAATACACTATCACTATTATTATGTGATTTAAGTTTATTGTAAGATGAATGTGTGGTTTAACATCTTATTGACGGTATGTCGTATCGTAAAAATTTATATAATTTTATATACATGAGGGTTCATTGATAGCAATGTAATTTTATGAAGAATTTTTATCCTTTCCGGTTGATCTTACATATGTGTGAATGTGATTACACCGTTCTTGGCATTATTCATTTGATTCCTAGAATTATGATTTTCATGTATGTCTTTTAACAGGAGTCGACCTCCTTTAACTAGGAAATAAACATTTTTATGAGTGAACGCGAAACATTTTCAAAATATTGATATAAATATTTATGGAGATAACAGCCGTCGGCTTTGATTCTTTATTTTTGTTGTTATTATTTTTTTTATTTGAAACCCTTCATGTACTTCTATCGCATATTTTTTTATCAATGAATACAAAAATGTTTTATGGAAATAAGTAAACAAAACTTTATCTATTGGTTGCATTGAATGTATGAATGAATGAATATCGTTACCCATACCAATTTTTTTTGCTCTTTTTTCTATAAAGGTTAAAAATATTTTTGAATAAAATTAAATTAAAGTACACAGACATACAATTTTTCTTGTTTTTTTTTTGATAATGATAATGAAAAAAAAATCAAATCAACAGGTGTTAAAAAGTTTTCAATAACGTTGTTTCACTGTCTGTGATTTTTTTGAACCTTTTTTATTTTAAAGTACTTTACGTATGTACGAGTTTATTTTGATGTTTTGTTTTCACAATCGTCGATTTTGTAAGGAAAATTTTTATCGTTAATATGGATCAGGGAATGAGTGAAAAATCCTCATTCTTAAAATTATATTTATGTTCCATGTCGATTTCATGTCAGCTTTCAGAGGGTCAGCTACCAGTTTTTGGATTTTTATTCCAGGAACGTAGATTTCACAAAAATGTCCATTCCAGCATCCCTTTTAAATTGCATTACGATCATAAAATACGACAAATTCATGTAACTAAGAATTCCATGTTTTTAAAAAAGTTATTCCTTTAACAAATATTCAAGAAATCTGTCCTAGATTGCAGTAGAGATAATTAAATCTTATTTGTCGCCAATTCTATTACAATACAATTTCATTTTCATTTTATTTATTTTACTATACATATTTGTAGTCTTACAATTTGCCAAGAAATGCAAAAGACAAAACACAGAATAATAATAATTTAACAAACATCAAACATGATTTTATATTGTTTTCCTTGTACAACAACAACAACAAAATATTAAGTACAGAACTATGATGACGTTATATTTTATAGAACCAGGCATAACAAAAACAACATCATTTTATTGCATTTTATCATTTCTGATTGTCTTTTTTGTTTAACAAAAACAACAATTACACACAACATCCAATCTCGACAATTTTCTGCTAGCAGTATTTGATTATATTTTATTTATGATTATTGTCTATGGAAAATTTAATTTTATTTATTATTAAATTTTGTATTTGATGTTATTTGTTTAGTTTCTTCTTATAACAAAACTGGGACAATTATCAAAGGAAGCTCTGAGGAGAATATTTTTATGTAATAAATATTGTCATCATGTAATAATAAAAAAAAATATCTCTTCTTTTCTGTTATCAATAAGAGTCACATGTGTTTTTTTACACATCCTTTCAATGTTGCTTATTTTAGATTGAAATAATTTATCGGTAGCAAAAATCTAATTAATTCAATTTGATTATCTTTTTTTTTCTTGTATTCATTTTCTTTCGTTTACTCTTTTCCTTTTTCCTTTAATAAAGACTCGATCTTTCCTGTTGCTTTGGGAAAAATGAGATTTTAGTGAATTTTTGTTGTCTGTGAATCTGTCTTTGTAAAAATCATTTAAATTATTTTCATGAAAATTAAAGTAAATGAAGCATTTCTTAAAAAATCAACGAGAAATTTGGTCTCTCGATTTGCACTTTTGTAAATCATTCACAATTACGTTTCATTTTTTTACTCTTGCATTGCTATTAGAGTTACATTTTAATTCTGTAATCCTAATTGACTTATAAATAAAAGGAGCTTTAAATGTTCGTATAATTTTATTTTTTACCTTCGATATATTTTTTTTCTCTAAGTTAAATACCCATGTTCTGTATATCTATTAGATGCCACTTTGTCTATCAACATCAATAGAACGAAAAATGAAAGAAAGAAGATATTTGAAAAAGAAAAATCAAGCCAATTATTTAATTAATTTGGAATTGTAGGTTGTCGTCAGTGCAATCGATTTTTAATTCATGATATCTCAGACGAAATAAAAATTTATTGTTGAAAACAATATCTTACAAATGAGCGCATTTTCATTTAACATTTTTTTTAAACTTGGAATCGCCTGCAAGAATAAATGATTTACTCCGTTAACGCGGTTCGCAGCAAAGGTCTTGCGAATCGTTGAGAAATTTAAAGAAAATGGAAATAATTGTTGACGGACAACAAAATGTCCTAAAAAGCGTATTTTACTGTTATAATTTTGCATTAAATCTTTTTTGCTAATCTAAGTTGTGATTTCTTTATGCTTCGTCTATGGATCAGATTTTTTTCTTTTAATTTTTACTATCATTTACTTATCATTTATATAAACGAGAAGAAAAAATCTTACTTTTTAATTCACTTTTGTATTCCACAAAAACATTAAAAAAGCTTTATTTTCAACAAAAGAATCAACTTTAAAACAATAGATGTCTTAAAAGCATTATGAAGCAAAGACAAAAATTATTATTTAACATTTCTGTACATTTTCTCCTCAAACCACATTTTGCTATATCCTACTTTTGTGGAAAGTATATTTAAAAGATAAATGATATACATTTTCCAAAAAATTTTTAAAGGAAATCATCTGTATTTATCTATGTACAATAAGAAAGTTCATGTTCCAATATTTATAAGAAAAAGAACAGCAATGACAAAAATCTTTACTTATAAAAAGTGAGTGTATGTATAATTTAAAAGCAGATGAAAGTTTTTCTGTGTCTCCTTAAAAATGAATATCAATTTTGGTTCATAGTTACAGATAAGATACACAATTTTTACGTTATCATACTTTAAGAGCGGGAAATGTTTTTGCTTTTTTGGGAGAGAAAAAGGGAGGAAATTTATCAGAAAAAGACGAATATGACACGAATTTTCGTTTTCTTTCAATTTTAGTTTTTCATTTTAAAATGGTACTGCTATAGTAACATGTAACATGTAGGTGTCTTTTAAATATTTGTACTTGTATTGCTCTTAGCATGCGATTTATTTAAACAACTTTTTTTTTTGAAACATTATATAAGGCAATATAGATAAAAGTTGATTAAATACATCATTTGGATCATAGTTGAGTCTTGTTATATTTTGTCTTTATGTTTTATATCAATGCAAATAGCAAAGTTTTTGTAAATAAAATACAATTGAGAGGGGAAATTGCTTTGTTTTTTGAATAAAAATGATAAAATCAGAATATGGAAATGACTATGTCGAAATTTTCTTGTATGTTGCCTTGTAGGAATGCGAAAATGTTTTATAAATGGGAATGAAGAACAAAAAAGAAGGGAAAATATAATTTTAAAATGTGGCTTAAATGTTTAATAGCTTCTAGTGTTTTGACATTTACTTAAAAGCTTTTATAGAATATTTTTAGATATTTTGTCTACTTAAGGACTTTACTCTCTCTTTTATGAATTCGTTTTAATTGGAAATATTATTTTTATTCCAATTTTCATTGAATATTTTTGTAAATTTATTTTTATATCAATTTTGAATAAAAATACAAATTTCCCACAGTAATAGACTACGATTTCTGACTAACTTGGTTCATGGTCTTGCTTTAAAAAAATGATCACAACGCGGTATTTTGCAAAAGATGCATGTGCAGCTTTGAATTGATCATTGAAACAAATAGACAATGAAGAGCGAAATAAATTTAAAAGATTGTCTGATCAAAATCTAAATCAGCATCTCACGTGCTACATTCAAATAAAGATGAATCAAATATTTTGCATAATTAAGATAACAAAATGTCACAATAAGCTTATGCATCACCACATGACATTCCTTATTATTAATCAACAATATCTTTGTTGTCATACCTGTGGCACAAAAAAAAAATCACAATATGAGACATTCATCAATGTAACACTTTATATAAATAAAAAAAAATATAATAAAAAATAAAATATTATTATTTTCTTTTGTTATAAAATTTGTGTGCACATCAGTTCGGTGTAAAAATCTCATGACAATTCATTCAACTTTATAATATGCCGGTTTTCTATCAAATAATAAATAAATGAAGGAATAAAGAAAGATTATGTAATAACACAATTTTTATGTGTATTCAGTTGATGATGAAATAAAATCAAAATATTCATAATAGTGTCTCGTGCTTATTATAAAAATAAATATTGTTGCTGTAGCTACTTCAGCTCATCACAGATTTCACTTTAAACGACGCGAGAACTGCAAGTAGTTACACTCATTCGTCAGATAATGGATGAGGAAATTTTGCATCTCAAAACATTAGTGATAGCTCGTGAAGTGGAGCTCTGAATTTGAGAAAGTACTTGTGAAACTTGTGTCACGTCATGAGGGGTCCTATCCAACCACATATTGGTCATACGTTGATAAGAGAATAAGAATTCAATTCGACAAAACAAATTTTTCATTGATTAAGTAACAGATGTCTTCGTCAGCTGTTTCAACATTTTAATCAGAGAAAATACCAACAACAACAACAATAATAATAATAAAGTACAACAGCAATAATAGTACAATAATAATAATAAAGACAAGGTCGTTTCTCTCTATTTATGTATTTTAAACAACAACAACAAAAATACTATATACTAATATTATATACTTACCATATCATACTTTTACCACATTAAAATACACTGACCTAACTTATTCGTCTGATTTTATTTTACATGCATAAATAAAATATGTGTGTCGTACATTTCCATTTAAATATACAACAAAAAAAAAGTACAGAAGCGATGCGAGTGATTCACTTTATAGAGACCCATTTATTTGTTTCTTCTTATTATTATTATTATTACATTATATTTTGTATATAAAATGCCGTTTATATTTGAATATTTTCAATGTTCACTTTGTTGTTGTTGTGTATAAATGTTAAAATGATGATGATGTTTTGCTCACATAAGTTCCGATCTTTATAATTTTTGTTATGGTATTTTCCCTTTTTTTATTTATTCCTTGTCTTATTTCTGTTGTTATTTATTGCTTTATTGGATACAAAATTAAGTTTACTTTCGAAATTCAATGAAGGATAACATACAAGAAAAATATTAAATGTTTATTCATTCAATGAGTAAATATTCTATTTTTTTCCTCATGACACAGGAACTTTTTTATTTATTTGTTTGAAATTGCTTCCTGGTTGTTTCCTTATTTTATTTGTTTATCTCTTTTTGTGAAATCAAGAAAAAAACTATAAACAATGAGTATGTTATTGTGATCTGATTAAACAGAGAGTGGAATTGTTTTTGATTTATCAATTGCTTTGAACTGATTTTTCAATTGGGATGATAAAAAATTGTCTGAAAAGAACTTGTGATGATACATTTAAACTTTAAAGGTGACAATTTCACTGCAATTTCTGTCACTGTATGCAATTTTAATTTATTTATTCATTATTCTGAAACTCACTTTCAGTCGCAACATCTCTCCTATTCTAAATGATACATAAAAAAACTTGAAAATCTGCAACTGACTGCATTATTTATATCATTTAATCAAGAAGAAAACTTTTCATTTAACATTTTTACTGCATTAACCTTTAAAAATAACAAAAAATATAAACGCGACAACATTTCATCTTGTATTTTCTTCATTTTTTTCTTACATACAATTTATTTATAAACATAAACAAAAAACTTTATGAAAAATTTAATTTTAAAACAAATAACTAAATTTTTTTCTTATTTCTTTCTCTTTTTAGGTAAGTGCATCTTAATTCAATTATGAATGCTTTCACAAGTGTTTAAAGTATTAAATTAATATCGCGGTAAGCAAATTTTTTTGATTTTTCTTTTAAATTGATTCACAAAAAATGTGTTTTTCATGTGTCGAAACAGTAAAAATAATGAAAATAAAAGTAATTTTTTATTGATGTATTTTTTTATTACCTTTTATTTTGCAATTTTTCAAAGATGTATGAATGAAATGCGAAAATAAAAGGTCATAAATTGATGAAAAATGTCTAAACAATATCGGTGTCTATCCATAAAATATTGAATGAAATCTTTGTTTTCTTTTTTTTTATTATTATAACTAAACTAAAGTAGATATGAAAGAAAATCACGTTTAGGATAATTTATGTCTTTTATATTGTTCGCATAAATTTCCTTTTTCTATATAACGAAAATATCTTCATTGTATTCAAGACTGAAATATGAGAAGAAAATATTTATAAGGTCCATGTATAAATTCCAAAACAAAAAGTTTGTTGAAGTGATTGTACAAAAAAAATGTTCTTAAATGTATTTCAAGGAAAATCATATTAAAATATGTATCTCCTTAGACAAACTCAGAGAAGATGAAGAAGGAAAATTTATTTCAAAAAAACTTAGCCATTATCATTTTTTATTATATTGCTCTATTTTAAAATGTCTAGTTCGATGAATATACTTTTTCTTGTGCGTCTTATTTTCGAATATTTGTTCAATGAAGATGATGTTATACAAGAAAAAGGAGAAGAATTATGTCTTGATAAAATAATTGAAGAGTGTTGTTAGTTTTATGGTAAGAAAATAGAAGAGCTAGGGATCTAATGTGTTTATGACATTTAAACTTTTGAGAATAGTTTTTTCTTCATTTTGAATAAATTTCATTTTTGGTCAGTTTGAATCTAAATTTATAGAATGTAAGTGGAGATGGTTGTGGTCAGATAAACAAGATCCATCTTTTAATAAAATTAGATGTAAAAGTTTTCATCTTCAAATATTTGATTTGAATTTTTGAAAATAGAAATAGAAACTAACTTGATTGAAGAAATTTATTTGTAAATATGGTCAGCAGAAATTTTGCTGCAATCAGCGCCGTTGGTGCATTCCAAAAATATGGGTTTAAAACATTTTCTTTTAAAGAACATCTCAGTTTAAGGCAAAAATTCAATAAAAATCATCATATCAGGTGTATTTTCTTTCTTTGTATGAACATTGCACGTACTTCATTAAATAAATAAAACAATAAATTTTTCAAAAGATAAACAAAATATTAAATGCACTGACTTGTATGTGTCAGAGAGTGTGAGTCTTCGTAAATTTTGATAAATTGAATTAAATTAAATTTAAGAGAAGTGAGAAATGTGTCTTTTCATGTTAATACAACACTTAAGTATTTTATGAATGAAATTTATTTTGCATGAGAATCCACGGGGGATTCTTAAATCAAAATTTTATTATTTATAAAATGAAAAGAGATTATTTGTAACATTTGTTGAATTTCATCATGAAATAATTTTAACTCTTTGATGTTCCATGGTTCATTTGTGGACCTTCAGTGAAATTTTAGAGATATTTTTCAAGGGTTCACAGTCTAAAATTGTGTTGGCTGAAGAAGGTTGCCACTCCACGCCCCTTTAAAGACAAATTCTTTACAAGTCCCTATTAAAAACAAACTATAACTAAGGTTTTCAGATTCAATGAATGAAAATTTCTGAATTGCAAATACATGCAAAAACCTGGAAACCCTGCAGTTAAAAAAAATGTGTAGTCCTGACCTGATACATGTTGTTTACCCTAAAAAATAATAATAAAATTTTAATATTATTTAAAAAACGCATCATACATTCATTAATTTTTTTTTATATTTATTATTATATTTTGTTTTCATGCTTCAATTCTATAAAATCCTATAAATAGGTTTTCGCAACAAATAATTTCTCATACATACATTTTTAATGTTGAACCACAATTTAATGCATCATGGATTTCATATACATATGAATTGAAACATTTTTACAATTAAAAAATAATTGTAAATTCACAATAAATAAATAAAATAAAATAAAATTAATTAATAAAATGTTATGTTATTTTTATTTTCAATTGGGTATAAAATGTACAAAAATGTAGGTGTGAGGGAATTATTTTTTATGAGTTTAATGCATGAATATTCTGAATTATAATTTTGATTATAAATAAATTATGTGTTTTTTTTGAATATGCAATAGAATGCTGCAATTAGTATCTGATTGTTTTTTAATTTTACAAACAATGACAATAATTTACATAAAAATTGTTATTTTTTTTTTATTACCGGTTCAAATCAAATAAACACTAACTTAATAATCAATTTAGCCTATATAGATAATAATAAAAATATTTCAATTGATTTGTGTCAAGATATAAAACAAGAGAAAATCTCATATAAATGAATGATGGAACAAAATAAAATGTAATAAAATATTAATAATAACAATATATAAAGTTTATGATCCATCATTTGCTCATCCATCGTTTTTTCATATGTCAATTCATATCTCACATTACACAACACTTTTATTTTTACCAAGATTATTCATATACAGCCCTCTTGTCTGTCTGATGCCTGTCTCAATTTGATTCATATCTTTTTGCAATTTTTTTTCCTTTTTTTATCAACATATTCTTTTTATTTTATTATCACAATCTTCTCTGTGTGTGTGTGTGTGTGTGTATACGAAACAGGGTACAACCTGATACTATGTCATATGCCATTATGTTATCATTCAGAAAAAAAAATAATAATAGACATCATACATCCATGACTACGGAGATGATAATAATATAATATATAAGTAAAGAAGTGAGAGAGAAAAAAATATTCAAGAATGTAGAATTATCATCATCATCCATATAAAAAAAAACTTGACATGTCTTCTCATACAAAAAATGTGTAGGTTGTTGTTTTTTTGTTCATTTTATTTTATTTATGCCAGTACAGTAAAAAAAATTGTACATCGTTTAATTTTCCTCCCCATTTCTATGTACACACTGTCTCATTAAAAATCTAAAATGCATTAATTTTTAGTTTTATTCGTTTCGCTTGCTTTTTATTTTCACAATACTGCAATCTCTATGGATCTTAATTTGATGTGATATGGATGGAATTTGTACAATTTTATACACAGTATGAGTTTTCCCCTCATTTCCTTTTCATGGGTAGTAAAAGTGTTCCTTCGTGTATTTGATTTAAGTACATGAAACACTAATGATCTCAAATGGAAGGGCTGTTAAAGTGAATTAAAATTAAATTTTGAATGAAAAATTGATTTGACAATTTATATGACGAGAAATTTGAAAAGGTAACGAAGACAGAAATTATGTAATGAATCAAATTAATTCTGATTTCTTTGTTATCTGAGAATTTTGAACCAATTTATTATCATAGAATGAAAAATTCTTGGAAAATCTCAATCAAAATCAACAATTGTTCAACCCTATCCTAGTCCATGTGTTTTTCTTGTTATTTCTTTTATATGAATTGAAAATAACATTAACATTACACACAATAAAAACATGTCATATACACGTTGATAAAATGATATTTTTTATTGTTTTTACATTTTTGAATGAAACATGTGAAATAATAATAACAATAATGAAATAATTACAAAAAAGCAAGAGAACACAAGTGTAAAAAAAACTATATTTAACTTATGAACAACATTCAGTTACAGACATTTATTTATTTTTTTGATCATCATCATCATCATCAAGTCAAAGTTGTCGTCATCAGCAAAACAACATCACATTGCAATAGCATGACTTATTCCTTGTTGTATACAATTATTTATAAGAGACTCACATATCAAACAAACTCCTCATTATACCTTTTTTGTATTATATTATTTTTATTTTACTCAACTTATAATATTAGTGTTTTATTATATTGTTGTTGTTGTTGTTCCTGATGTCTTTTCATTCTACGAACAATTTTTTTTCATAGTATATTTATTTTATTTATTTCATTTTTTTTCATTTCATAAACGTAATTCACAGAAGAAACCATCATATTCGTATCGTATCGTATTCAGACAAAGTATAATAATAAATAAATTTCTTTATGCAGTTTTTATATTATTATTATTATAGAGGACTATTACTTGATGTCTGTTTGTATGACAATCAGTATTTATACAAATGATTTCTATACGACTGTGTGTGTTTGTACGTCATCTATAAACGAGTCAGCATTTATAATAAAATACCATGTGATAAAATATCTCTATTGTGAAATTTTCTATATAAAATATATTTTTTTTTTTATATTCAAACAACAAAATTCAACATAAAAACATTTTTGTGTCGATACACATACGTGTAATAATATAAAAACGCTTAAAACTGACTGGTGTGCTGTTTTTAAAAGCCAACTAAAGTACTACTCATTCAATATAATGTCTGTCTGTATGGAATTTCTATAAATATGTATTTTAATATGTTTATTCTGTATTTCCACATACACGTACATACACAAGCACTTAAATACACACATATATATGGGTTCTCTATAGATATAGTGATGCGGATGATGTTATTTTGTTCGTTTCATACACATTAATTCGTTCGAAAAATATCAGAGAGTTGGTTGCCTGCCTGCCTGCTTTTTATACCCCAAGTTTATTATAAATGTACAATATATATATGTTTTTAGAGATATAAATGAATGTTATACTATCGACCGACCAGCAATTTAACATGAAACAGAGTGATATCATTGTAGATTAATGTTGAAGCGATGGATGTAAATCGAAAAATTGTTACGTAAAAATTTTTTTTTTTATCATTTTCGAAAATAAAATTTCATATTCAGACCTCTGATTGAGGTCCTGAATTTTTGATTTTATGAATTTTTATACATATTCGAAAAATTCAGACCCCAAATTTTATTAAAATGTCATCGAAATTTCAAATAAAAATTAAAATTCAATTTCAAAAAAATTTTTTGGGTTCGAAAATTTTTCGAATGATACCACTAAATTATGAGCACCCATTTGATTTTATGTCGGTCGCATATATTGAACGGCTTCAAGCAACCCAGCTATTTGCGCCGTTCCCTTGTGTTTCATCTACTCTAAAACTCACAGAATATTTTGTGCTGCATATATATTAATACATGTTTGTTACGTTCATTGCCTGCTTACGTTATTTCTATAATATGCCTTTTGCATATGGGTCGTTCGGTCTCTGCTTCGACATTTCAAAATAAAATATATATTTTACCCTGCATATACGTTTTTTTGTTGTACAAGTTTATATTTATATATGATGATGGTTACAGCCTGGCAGATAATATGGTATTTATAAAAGCAGAAAGTATATTCTTCTGAAATTTTGCTTGCTTTTGCTTCATATTATTCTGAATTCATCATCATGGGTTTTACTGTGCTAAAGTTGTTGTTTTCAGATTGCATTGAATTTCCCTCTATATTCTGTTTTCTGATATAAAATAACACTGAAATTTGTTCTCTTGCTCGGGTGATAGTGTGTTATTCCATTACTTTTACTTTATACCAAGTTTTTTAAGTAGGATATATACCATTTGCCACAAAAAGAATTTTTGAAAACTCTCATGTAAATGTTGAGAAATGTAAAAAGATGGGACAAGTGTGTTGTTAAATGTTGGATATATCTATAGAAAAAGGGTACTATTCAGATACCCCCCAAAAAATCTTGTTGAGAGTGTTTTTCTTCTGCAAAGCAGATATTTTCTTTTTTGTGTCATATTACATTGAGAAATTACTATGACAGAGTCATCCACAGATATCCAGTTAACTTTTCTTTTCATATTCATTCACACACATTTTCAATGAAATACACAAAATTTTATCTTTTTAATGTGCATGTCTCCACTTTAAATGATTCTGAAATTTATAAGTACACACTCTGATCATAAAATAATATGAACTAGAATAACGACATCATGTGAATAAATGAATGAATGAATGGAAAATTCTTTGCCGAGTATGTTACAATAATCATAAGCATCATCATCATCATCATGCATGAGTTTTGGATTATTCATCTTTTGCTCTCATCTCATATACAGAATATATAAATTTATCCTAATCCATGACTTTTTTTTACCATTCAGATACCGAGAGAATCATCATGCAAAGCAACAAACCCACAAAGTTTACTATTCCAATTTTATGACATAAGACACAAAAGAAAATTAATTCCATGAGATTGTTTTCTCCTTGCGTTTATTCTATCACATTGTATATTATGAATGTATATTTAATGTATAACAAAAAGCACGTACAGGCGGTTTTCTAATTTATTCTAGCAAAAATTAATTTGAAATATCTCCATATGGAAATGTGTCTGACTTGAGGGAAATTGTTGTACTCACGAAAAATTTGGTTGTTATTAAAAAGCAACGATAAAATACAGAAAATATACAAAGTAATTATTAATGTAGGCTTTCTTCTTTCGTTTGATCATAGCAAATTTTTTGAGTTGAGTGTAATTTAAATATATGTATTTTTGAGAAAACTTTGTCTGTGTTTGTATGCGGTGAATGATTGCTCTATTTTAACCAAATTTTCTTAAGAAAGTTAAAGGAAATGGATTATTGTCATAGCAATTAAGTGGGTAATTGTTCTATTTTTTAAATGAAATAATGGAAAGTTGAGTAAATTTTACATTAAAGCCATATTTTGGTCGACTAATTGTAAATTAAATACCCATGTCCAATGATCCTTAAAACAGATAAATTCTGTCCTTGAATTCTTGTCTTAAATTTCTCACATCATCATTCTCTCATAATAATAATTTTATATCAGTTCAAAAACCATGCATGCGGACAGAAAACACATGACATGATACAACACATCATCAAATCTGTTCGAAATTACACACGTGCTCAAAATTGGGACACAAATGACATATCAAAATAAATGCAAATACATCACATTATAACACAGAGAAAGAGGAATATCCAAGAAATAAAGTTTTGTATTATTTTGATCATATAAATTCACATAAATCGTAACTAGATTCTGAATATCAAGAAGAATGCAATAAAAAAAAAACAGAAAAATTACGTAAAGTAAACACAAAACACCGCCAATATTATTCATGATCATGATATAAATAAAACGTCAAGTTTCTATATGTAAACACATAAAAGAGAAAAAAAATAATAATATTAAAACTCTAAAGGGGAATGCCGGCTTTTTTTATATTTATATATATTTTTTTTTGTTACGAAAACTTAATGATAATAATATAAAATAAAATGTATGCAATGCAAAAAGAATAATACTAAAAATAATAATAATAATAATATCATCAACGCTTCAATTTCATATTATCGTATGTTTATTTATTATCATCATCTTTTCCTTTATTTTTTTATCTTATTTCAACATTTAATTTTATTAGTATACTTTACAATTCAAAAAATTAAATAAGAAAAACAACAACAATTCAATGGTGATCTGAATTCATTCATTCATTATCATTACCGGCTTTTTTTGTGTGTTTTTGTTTAAATTCCTCTTTGAC
The DNA here is from genome assembly GCA_900002565.1 of Culicoides sonorensis. Classification (NCBI taxonomy): domain Eukaryota; kingdom Metazoa; phylum Arthropoda; class Insecta; order Diptera; family Ceratopogonidae; genus Culicoides; species Culicoides sonorensis. The sequence continues at coordinate 404,275 of LN483456.1, read as the reverse complement.
TTTGTTTTTCTCTTTTTTTTCGTTTCATTATTTATATTCATTAAATTTGTTTTTTTTTAACTTCAAAATAATTTAAAGTAAGTTAAAACAAGTTAGACTGATTGTTAATTATTATTATCATCGTAATCTCCTACAGTTAATGTTACAAATACGAGGAAAAAGTAATCATAATGTTTCGCAAATTTTACAAAGTACAATCATCAGAAACAAATATTGTTTGTAAATGTTAGAATACGATAAAAAAAAATATATAAATAAATAAGAACGGAAAATAAATAAAAAAATGCTAATTACAGGATGTCATGACAATAAAATGTAACGAGTGTATTCTGTCAGTGCAATTATCTGATAAAATTATAAGGGTTTTCATTTTTAATATGAAAACATTTCTTAAAATTATAAAATTAAATTAAATTTTAAGTTAAATTCTTGTTTATTTATGTTTTTTTTTAATTTTTAAATAAAAATTAAACTTTAAAATCAATTTTTTATAAAAAAAAAACACTAATAAAACATTAATCTATACACATATTTTTAGCATGTGTGTATTTTTTTGTATTTTCTCACTCCCTTTTTTATTGTGATAAACTTAACATAAAACATGAAAAAAGAAAAAAAATATATAACAATAACAAAGCACCTGTTTGAATAGTCTTTATAAATTATTATATATAAAAAAAGGTAACATTATACGTCATCATAATAATTTATTGCCAAGAAGATTGTGTGTAGATTGTTGCAATAAAGTGTAATATAACTTTATTAATGAATTAAGGGAAATTTTTTATAAAATTTTGTCTGTGTTTTATTTTCAAACAAAAAATGACAAAAGTTTTCAGTCATACAATTTTTTTTTAAATTTAATTTCTTCTTGTTCCGTGCATAAAAGACATAAACCATATGATTATACACAACCAAACTGTCTTTTATGTTCAGAGCGAGCCATATGATAACTTCACTGTGCTGAATTGTTTCATCATCATCCCCCAGTATTATTATTATGATTATTTCTTTGAACTCAGATTATACATTTATGTGCATTTTATATTACATTTGATATTAACATTTGATTTTTAAATGTTACATTGTATTTTAACTCATGTATTTTAAAAACACATTGTCAGTTGTAATACATTTATTCATAAAATTATTATTATAAATGTAAAGTACCAGGATAATAGCAATAAAATTGAACATGAAGTTTTAATTCTGCATTCCTCATACTCCAGCTGATTTTTATGGAGGAACACCGTATAAGTTTCGCAAAAGCTGATAGGGATCTCAAATGGTATCTGAATTTTTCATATCCTGATTTGTTGATTTCATTTCAATTTCATCGAATTTTTAATTTTATCAAAATAAGATAATCTTACGATGAAATGTTATCAGTATGACCCAAATTAAAACAATATCTACGAAATTTTTTTTTTACACCAATACGAATTTAAACATGGATTAATAATAAATAAAAGGAAAAAAAAACAATAAAAACAAAATGAAATGTGAGAGAATTGAAATTAGGTTGATAAATTGATGATGATGATGATGAGTCATACACAGACACATGCAGGTGTTGTATGTTTATATTAATTTAATGATCTTGGGGAAGCCTCTGGAGAAATAAAACATATTAATTATCTTTATTTTGACTCTCTTTTCATATCATATTCGTATTATTTTTTTTTTCCATTTCATTCATCTTAACATTTTTATCATTCATTACATTGAATTGGATTCCCATACTTACTCACTAAACATTCATTTAATTATATTTAGTTCTCTTTACTGTTTTTTTTTGCCTTATTTATTTCATGCACTGTTTTATTTAAAAACATGACTAAAATGAAATAGAATAATACGATGGAAAAACAAGAGACCACACACAGTCATATTCGATATCGTTTGAATTTGATTCACATTACATAATAATCAAAGAATTTTTACGATAAAATATCGTTTCATTCATAAATGTAAAAAGTTTTTTTTTGTTTTGGTTTTTTTTTCTGTGTGTTATTATTATTATTTAAAAATAAAAGGAAAACAACAACAATCAACGATAATAACAAGTGTGTATGAAGTATTAAAAGAGCGCCGATATATATCTTGATCAACATCATCATCATCACCATCAAAAACATTTTATTTTATTTTTTTTTATATGATTGAAAATAACAACAAAAAATAAGAATAAAGCAAATTGTTGTGTTGTTTTCGTCATCGTGGTGGTATAAATAAAAATAATGTTTCCAAAATATAATATAAAGTGTGTCAGCGACAAATAAACACATTTGAACTTTTCGAATGAGATGTATAAATATCTAAAAGCAGAAAAATAATATTATTTGATTATGTTTCAAGTCAACATTTTTTTTGCATACATACAAAAATGTTTAAAAAAAAATAATATAGAATAACAATCAAAAACATGAATAATAACAAGGATTCCCAAAATGAAGTTGTTGTTTATCACGATGATGATGTTGATGATAATAAACAAAAACAATTTTTTGTTGACTACTTTTTTTGCATCGATTTTGGCATCAAATGTCCTGAAATAAAGAAATAAGAGAAATTTCAATTAAAATTAAAAGAATTCTGGTCAAATTCTATAAATTCACTCAAGTGGTGGAATTGGCAAAATATGCAAGTAACTTATCTTTCAAATTGATAAAATTAGATTGTTTTTTCCATCATTTTATACTCACTTACATCCGTTCAACTCCCGATTATTGAAACACACAGACAATAACAACAAATTTGACATTCAAATTGTAAATCAATTCTAATGCGAAAATTTTGCCATGTCTACCTTTCATGTTTCAACCATACATTTACATCTATTTTTTGGATTGTTGTTGTTTTTTCATATAGGTCTTATAGTTCAACTTTTATAGCATGAGTAATATAATGTGGCGCCAGTTTTACCTATTCAAATGAGATGTGTCTGGTGTTTATATGAATAGTGTAAATTTTTTTTGTCCATATTATTTAGGTATGTTATTCTGGGAATAAATGTAAATGTGTAATGTATATATTCGACAGGTACAGGTATGAATAGGTGGATTATGTATAAACAAAGGGTAGAGGATCCTTATTGTTTTTGAATATTCACGAAGAAGAAAATAGTATAAAGAGATTGTTAATGGTATTGAGAGGTGTAGGTGGAAAACTGTAAGATATTTGTTTGATATGATACTACTTTGGCATGTCATGACCTATGTCATTAACAGAATTGAAAGGTGTATGTGTGATATTTGTGGCGAGACATATGAATTAGGATACATAATACCTCTTCATGTAAACAATAAGACGCCAAAAATAGCAAATGTATTGTAACAGATAGCTTGAATTGGGTTTTGAAATAAGGCCAAAGTAAATTTTGTTGGCTCAACAGACATTTTTAAGCCTAAATTAGTTGAGAACCGGGAAAGCAACAAGCTTTTCGTCAGCATTCTTTATCTGAAACTATTTTAATTTAAATTCTGTTTCATAGTATTGATTCCTTGCATTCTAGACCCCCGAGTACTTGATATCCAATTTGAATACCCCAATAATATTTTCATTCATTCACAATGATCCAAGTTATTCTTAAAATTAAATTCTCTTTTCATTCAAACCAATGTTAATAAAAATTGCATTATCTCACTTGATCCCTTTATATTTCATATCAATTTGTACTCTTCTATTATTCTGACAAGTGACACGCGTACATTTTTCGGATCCCATTTCAATTTTAGTTGTAAATCCACATGCAAAAAAAATAAGATACAAAATAATATAATATGAAAAGAAAAGTTCAATGCAATAACTGTGCTAAATTTTTTTTTTGTATATTTATTATAAAAATTTTTTACATCCCACATGTTAGAATTTACGATAAAAGTATATAAAATAAAGTTCACATGGTTACTTATATACAAGAATAATAACAACAACAATATAAGCAAAAAAATGTGAAAAAAAATATAAAATCATATATTCGTCGTCATGTCGGTCGTGTCGGTTTTTAGATAGTAGCATTTTAGTATATAATATAAATAAAAGTAAAAATACCGCACAGAGACTTTATCTATCAAAATCATCTGTTTTATATTATTTTATTTTCTTTTTGAACTTGTACTTGTTATAATATATGCAGCGAGTACATAATGTACATATTTATTTGTTGTTATTGGAGTACATAATACGCGGGAGTACTTGATACACATAAATTTTATTTTACTCTTCTTTAAAATAAAAAAAAAACATTTTGCTATTATGTTTTGCTTTTTTTATTAGTTTGTTGATATCAATTGAATGAGTTTTACAGATGAAAATAGTAAACAATGTGTCTGTTAAATGAAAACGAATGCAAATTGATTAGTTTTTATATTAAATGTAACATCTATTGTGTCTGGTCTGCTAAAATATCTTCTGTTTTTAATCACAACCATTTAATTTAATTGTGTCCTGGCAATTTTTTTTTATTATAATACACTCAAAATAACATTAAAAAATTGTTAGACCAATTAGAAATCATGATGGAACAAAAAATATTTTTCTTTTGTTCATTTACTTGAATTTAATATTAATTTTATTGAACAATCTCACATACAATAAAAAGAAAAGTCTAATTGTGATATGATATTTAAGTTACATGAGTGGAAGAAAAGCTAATATTGCAAAATTTTCTAGTTATAAAAAGTGTAATTTTATATCATACATTTTTTTATACGTCAAGATCGTTAGCAACCAGAATTGAGTTTAATACGAGAGGTTATAACAGGGTCAAAAGTAAATGTTGTACTAGAGTGGGTAGAAATGGAAATTTTCAACTCGTTATCATATTATTAGTCATTGGAAAATTAACTGATAATAATATACCTCAAGTGAGACCAGACATTATCAAATATTATGAATTCAAAGAGACAGAGAGGAAAGAACCCTTATCAAACGCTTCTATCCAGAGATTGTTTTGACTTTTGAATCTCCTTGTCCCTGCTCATTTCTCAACTTTTGCTCTAGTTTTTGATTTTAATGTTAGTAACATGATTTTTATCAAATAAATTGCTCTTCAAATACAATTTTTAATAAAAAAAACCAACTTCAGCTCTTAATATCCAGTCAAACGCACCATAATTGAACCCCGTGCCACCCTTAATTTTTTATTCCATTTTATTCATATTACACATTGCTACATTTTTTCTTGTATAATATTCCAAATAACATTTTCTGAATCAAGTTAAGCAAAAATATAATACTCCAACAACAACATCAACAGCAAAAAATATAATTTTATATTATACCAAGCAAAAAAAAAAACATATAAAAAAGAAAAATTGGAATGGAACGGATAAAATAAAATACATCAGCAGCAGCAGTAGTGAGTGAGTGTATACTTGTATACATATATCTTGCTTGCTTGTTTTTTTTTCTATAAAATAAAATAATTTTATATATATTTTTCATGTTGTTGTTACGTACTCTCTCTCTAGCATGCTATCATTATTATTATAAAATATGTGTATGCACGAACACAATGTTAAACACAAAAAAAAAATATGAAAAAAAACCCACAGAGATACTGAATTGAATATACATTCTGAAAATCAAGCGTACAATGTACCATTCCATTCCACTTCACCTCGACTTAATTTTCTACCCATGTTTTTATATCAATGATTATGTACAGAAAGTTTTATGTGTGTATGTGTTTCTATGTAAATATACGTGAATGTTATTATTATTACAAGTAAGGCCATTATTTGAGTGTGTTAGTTTCATGATACACACACATTCAAACATTTATGTACGTGTTTGTATGAGTACAGTATTTGATATATTTTGAATGTGTGTGTTTGACATGAAAATGGTTGATAAATCCAACAAAATATCTCTCTAGTTATATGTATTTGTATGTTTTTTATGTGTGTGTGCGTAAATGACTGTAATATGCCGGTCTATACACCTAAAAGTTCAAATATATGTAAAAATATATGTATATATAAAATAATAATGATAGTACACCGTTTCTATACACGTTTTATATACATATAAATATTATTATATTTGCCTTTGCCTGCTTGCTTGCTTTCTGGCTTATGAAATGAAATACACAATCTACCTACTCTACTCGTATACATCGTCGTCCGTCGTCGAACAAAATATAATTTTGAACAAACGGAGCAGCAAGCATTCAGAGTAAAGCAACCAACAATTTTATTTTATATTTCACAGAAGAGACTTTTTTCTGCAAAATTACTTGAAAAAATACGCTTATAATAAAAAATTTTATTATCAAAAAAACGACAAAAAATTATAAAAATTGTGCTTGACAAATTGAATTGAATTGAAGTCAGTGAAACTAAGAGAATTGTCAAGAAATTGTGGAAATACAGTGAATGAAATAATAAAATTGATTAAAAAATTGAATAAAAATCATAATAAATTTCAAAAAAAATATTGAAATATTTATTTAAATAGTGAAAAGTATATTAAATAATGAAATTTAATAATAAAAAATAATTTAAACATCAAAACAAATTCAAATCTGGTCATTTATTCATCGATTCTAGTGAATAATATTAGTTATCAAATTAAAATTTATAACAAATTAATATGAATTTTATATAAAAATTACATTTTAAAGTAAATATCAAAAACTAAATGAAATATTAACATTATATTAAAGATTATATAAGGAATATAATAATAATAATAATCTTAACTTTATAATTAAAAATACATCATTTCATAAGGTGATTACAAGATTTAATAATAATTATAATAATCAAAATACAAAAATAAAACATTATAATAATATATCAATCAATATCAGATCATCATTTTATTTAAATGTGTAACAATTTCTTATCATTAACATCATTTATATCATTAAATATAACTTTTTCCATTAAATATTATGACTCTTCATTCTAATCCAAACATTTTAGTGAAAATATTATCAATTTCCGTGAAGTTTTAGGCAATTTGTGACTTTGATTATTTCTATGGGTGTATGAGTTTGTGTGTATGACCTATATACAGAAGTGAAATGACGTAAATAAGCTAATTTCAACATCAAATTGTCCTTAAAATGCATCATTTAAACATGATACTTTTTGATAACAAAAATTCAATCAGAATTCATTCAAATTTACCGGGTTAATATATATATGAAAAATATTTTGTGTAATAAATGTTGTTTTTCTTTTTTTTTCTTCTTATATACTGATGATATGTATGTTATTACATTGTATACGCGATATATGTTTATATATTTTTGTGTTTGTACAGAAATGTGTATAAGATGATAAACATGTGTATATAAAATGTATTATAAATGAATCCGCCGCACATGTTACTTTCTGAAATGTAATTTTTTGTTCTTTTTTCATTGAGTTTGATTATTAATTGGGTATTTTTTATTTATTTTCTCGGAAAATGTGGGAAATGCATATGTTTAATTTAATCAATATAATGTATATTTTTTATAAGAATCGAAGCGTTAAACTTTTAATAACATGATATTGATTTCAAAGGTTTTGTTATCAATTTAATATTCATAATATTTTGTTTAAATTATAAACATTATACCACAATAAACATAATAATGTTAATCTTTTTAGACAAATAACAAAAAAAAACACATTCTTATCAGATTAAATTTTGGCGCGAATTATTTCACATATCACTTCACATTTAAAAATCAAGTAGGTTGGTCGATTGTTCATTCATATCTTTATTTTCACATGACATGCCGGTAAATTTGTTCAGATGTATATAAATAACCACACATATACATTCTATTATTATTATTATTATTATGTTCAGAAACCTTAACTTTTTTTAGTCATACATCTGATTACACAAACAATGTTTTGTACATAAAGAATTGAAAATATCCAATTTTATTTCATCCCGTCCTTTTACACAACATCTTTATAATATACATGCATGATGTTGATGATATACTTTTACCGTCATCATCCTCTTTAACATTATTATTATTGTTATTATTACTATACTTTTATGTATTTATGTATATAATATGATGATCATCTGCCATGTGTTGTATATTTTACTACAATTTTGCCTTTGAAATTTTAAGTTGGTATAATAATGCGGGTGTTTTATATTTTCTTTTTTTTTTATTTATTTAACTGTATATATGTAAGGATAAGCAGGAAATATTTAAGTATGTTCTTTTTATTGTTATTATTCTATACACACATTTTTTATGTTATTTTATGTGTCTGAGTAACTTTTTTTTCGAATCAGGTACATTTATGTTTATTTTCGTATCAGTGATTATCTGTACATAATATTACTTTAATATTAAAAGTAAAATAAAGTAAAAAACACATGTTTATAATTGTGTATTATTATTACTATTTATCAGCGAAATGTTCTTTCTTTAGAATTTTGCTCTGTTTCAATAATAATTTCATACATACAGTCAATAAATCACGTTTTTATAACGCGACAATAAATAATATTTATGTGAAATTTATTGCTTTTATATTGTGCCGTCTTTTAAATGAATATATATTTTTTTTATTTGTACTGTGATTCTACAAGAACAGAAAAAAGTTAAATAAATAACATTAGTGACGTTTATATGACGCAATCTGTTCTAGTTTCCTTATATTCATTCATGTGTAATAAGATCATGATTAACTTTTATATAATGATAATAATTTTATTATTAAAAGATTTTATCGCAAACAATTATAATACAATCCTTTTGTTATTATATTATACATTATTTACATTTTCTGCAGAATATATGATTAAAATATGAATATTAGGATAATTATGTTAATCGTTCAAATATGTAAACAAAATATTTTATGAAAACATACATGTAAATAATAATGATAATAATAATAATTATACAAGGAAAATGGTAAACACATTAATCATGTACTTATGATATTGATTTTACTAACAAATATATATGTTTGTATTTGTGTGTGTGTAAAGGATTGTTTAAGAAAATTCACATTAAAACAATGTTATCATAGAAATAACTTTATTTATTTATTTTATAGTATATGTTGTTGATCAATTGTTTGTTAAATCCTTTTAATAATATATTATTAAGTATTTACAGTGTTTTATCCATGTTCATTAAACTTATTAAAAACATTTACTTCTACAATCGATATGCTAGTTCTTGGATTATGTTAAAATATCTCTTCAAAAACTAGCTTTTATTTTTACTGATTGTAGTTTCTCACCTGCCAAAGAGTACAGATGTATAAGTTTAACAAGCATTATATGCGTGCCTTTCTAATTTAAAAAACATTGAGACAGCACAAAACCGAATCCAGATCTTGCATTTATCCTGAATCTGATTGCAAGATTTTGCAATTAAAAATTTTGAAAGCCGTAATCACACAAAATGAAGTTTGAAATTAACTTGGTTGAGTTTAACACCCTAAAAGCAGCATATACTATTTAACAAAAAGCTACTACTATTTAACTACTAGAGAAATATGTCTATATTAAAGGTCATAGCAATCAAGTAATTGCAGTGAAATTTTTATTTTTTTTCTTATTTAGTTTCACACCTGCCAAAGAGCATGGATAGATGATTTTAACACCCTTAAAGTAGCATATACAATAATTAATAACAAGCAAAATATGCGTGCCTTTATTATTTTGAAAAGATTGAGACAGCACAAAACCGAATCTTGCATTTATCCTGAATCACATTGCAAGTCATTGCAACAAAAAATAATGAAAGCCATAATCACACAAAATAGAGTTAATTTCAAAAGGTTAGATGTTCTCTCATCCGATAATTTTATTGTAGATCAATTTGCTGTTATCCTTTATTAAATATAAAATAATAAATGTCAAGGTCTTTTCCCTTTTTTTAAGTAAAACAAAGTTCAACAACTTTTTAAACACAAATGTAACATTTCTAATAATACAAATTTTAATATAATCATAAATGACACGACTTTCAACTTAAATTTACTACAATTTCTATATTATAAGTCAAACATTCATTCATGTAACATATCGTTAGCTTTACATAAAGTTATGTCATAGAATTATTATTTTAAATTTAAATTATGTGAAAAAAGTTTTCATATAATTTTTTATTAAAGAAATAGCAAACGACAAAAACAAGTACAATTATTTTGTCATGCTCTGTATACTAAAATGCAATCAACGTATCATTTGAGTCTAGTTTCTTATGTATGATATGCAATATTGTGTTCAAGTAAAGTTCAGTAGCAGTGAACGTAATTAGCATTAATTTAAAAAGTCTACTAATACGCGTGGCACAATAAACTTTAAATTTCTTTTAAGAAATTACTGTTATTTTCAATCCAAACTTTAATTGAAATCGTAAACTAATATTTATGACTTTAATTCAATCAATGTAAAACTCAATAAGTTAATCACTCAAAGTAATCTGTTTCAATGATAATTGAATTAGTTTTAACATAATCAATCCTTTTGTCAGTGTATATATCTCTAAGGATGCGTTTACATATAAAATAATTTGATTATAACAATTACACATCAAACATTATATGATATATTGTATTTTAACTTAACTAGTTACTATTATAATCATAATTATGATCATTACTTTACTCATTTTAAACAAAATTGAATAACTTGCCTTATTAATTATGTATAATCGAGACAATAACTGGACAATTTTTAACATAAATGATGCAATTTAATTACTTTGAAAATACAATATAAATTATGGATATAGCTTAAAACAGATATTGCAATGTTAGGTTAAAATTTATTGTTCAAAAAGCTTTAATTATGCATGAATATGGTTTATATACTGATAATATTACAGATAGAATTTTTGGTGTACATTTATCAAGTGTCAATTTGAATACATTTTGATTTAGTCTGAATCAGATGCAAACATGTGTATTACATGATGATAATTTATGTAAAATAATTTTGTGAGACGAAGTAAACTGGTAAAGTTTAAGGGGTTAATAAAGTTATTTGAATGTTACTTAAAAATGAGATATTTTTGGAATCAATTTAAAACAAATTTGCTTGATTACATTTAAATTTATATTTAAATATAAGTATTAATAATAATTTTTTCTTTTCTTTTTCTTTTAGGTGAGTAATCGAAATCATATTTCATCCGAAAAACATAGAATCTGTTCCAAAATTTTGGTAAGAAACATAATTGAAATTCAGCCGTATGCATTTTTTCCAGTCAAATTTCACTGTTACAAGAAAAAACTGGCTTTTGATATTCCTATTTATCTAATCACAATAATTTTCTCACTTTAGTGTTATGATACTTGAAAAGCATTCTAATTATGTGCCTTCAAGCAAATACACACATATAATTTTGAAATACAATACATCAAACAAATAACTTATAAATAGTTAAACACATTGGATACCAAATCTGTTTGTCGCATAAATGCAATTATTTAAATGATAATCATGTCTATTGTTGGTTTGCTTGTTTTCTAATAAGTAAACAATTTTTGGGGTGGTATTAGGAGATATTTGTTTGATTAATATAAATCAAGTGGTATGAGATTATCGATATTAAATACTTAAGATATTAAAGTTGCAATGTGATGATGGTTATTTAAAATTGCGATTACACTCTGCCAAGATTATCACGTTTCACATTTCTCCAAAATCAATCATGCCTGAATTCAATTTTGAGAAATTTTTATCTGATTTTATATTTTCCAATAACAATCCGAGTTTATCTCTCAAATTAAATCAAAAATCATTTCAAAAATAAAATAAAATTTATATCATGTTTAGATAATAAATTAATGTTAAATCCAATTCAAAATATTTATCTCATTTACATCTAAAACTATTGAATTCATAAACTAACACACTGATAAAACAATATCCTTATCATCAATTACATACATAAAATATTTATATTCTAAATGAATGTAAACATGAAATTGTAAAGGTAAGGGAATTGATGTTAAAATTTACATTTGTTTAACATAAATTCACAAATATCGTATGAGCGGTACATACACAAAAAAAACTAACCTGAAATTCTGTTTAGTGCACGTTCAAAAGTAAAATTTAAGCAAAATTTCATTTAATTTATTATTGTTGTTGTTGATATTTCTCTGAACTGAACTCTAAATAAATGTGTAAATCCTATTAATATCATCATGAAAACATATTAAGAGCAATTTAATGCACGTACTTACGTGTTTCAATGTAATGGAGCAGGACTCAAATAACACACAAAATATCGTATATTTATGATATTGTTGTGTTAAATTTTGTAGAAAAGGCACATGTTGAGATGTGATTAAAGTTGATTTTGTATTTTCATTAGGTGAATGAGTGTATGATGATATTGAAAGTGAAATGTAGCATAGCATTTTTGGATAAATAATAATAATCCTTTTTTGTTTTTGTTAAATTTTAAATGAATGAATCATGGAAAATTTTCTAGTCCAATACAGATGAGTGAAATCTTTAATATTTATAAGAGATAATGATGATAAATTTTTATACCTGACAAGGGAACAATATACTGAAATTATTTTTTGTTTGTTTATTTTATATATAATAAGAAACATAAAAACAGCTGTTTCTTATATATAACATTTGACACATATGAGCTAATGTTTTATTATACCGGCAAACCAATATAATAATAACAAAATAAAAACAATAATAATAAAAGGGGACTTATTGTCACTTCAAATTGGTGTAAAAATATATATGTATGTAAAACATAACATTACATAATTTTTAATATACATTAAGATGATACATTAAATAATTTTACACTCACCCCACTTTTTTTTATTTTTAAAAATATGTATTCATTCAACTTTATACAAGTCTAATCATCATATTCAATGTGTATTCAATGTGTTCTTTCAATTAAAACCTATTAATATCCATTACCAAGGTCGTTTAGGTATGTCTATGACCATACAGAAATTAGTATTATATAAAAAAAATAAATAAAATATCTCATTATATATTAAAAGGTCATTAACATTTATATTAGTATAATATTATTACACTATAATTTTGTTTGTTTTTTTTTTATTATTATTATTTTAGAAATGTTATTGTTTGTAAAATGTATGCGAAATATTTCATACATGAAAGCATGGGAACATGAATAATTTAATGATTTATATCAACGATGATTGATCAAAGACACCTTGAAATTTAATACACTTTTATACGTTTTAAATTTGTTTGAAGTGTTTTTTTTTTCTGATAAATGTCATATACTTGACTATTCAAAACGCGTCCAGTAAATCTTAAAAGAACTTACTTTAAGAAGGTATTAAAAATCAAAAATTCAGACAGAAGTTCATTTTTTAAACGATTTATTTAAACATCTGATTTTTTGTAATGCATGATTGCACAACATTACACATAAAAAATTCATTTAAATTAGACACTCATCAGACAGACACACCTCCACCAAAATATATTTATTCACACAAATTCATTTTTCATTTTAAATTTCTTGTAACAATATAAATTAAAACATTATACACTCAAGTGAAGTTAAAAGGTTACCTATTTATTTAAAATGATCATCATACTAACAGCATAATTAGCGTGCAATAGTCCGGAAATATTTTCTATATTGTATGGAAATAATTGCTTTCATATGTTTTAGAATACACAAATTCATCCAGTTTTAGTTGAAAAATAATAATAATAACACACTTAATTTGTTTATAATTTGTATACATATAAATTAAACATATAAAAATAACATTCATAGTACGATGGTGATAATTATGCTATTGACTATAATATTTTGTACCAATTGCATTACGAACCGCTAAAGGCATTTCAAATAACATAACATTGTTTCATAAGTGATTCACTGCAAATGAACGTAACGAAGGTCTTGCATTCAAAAATTTTGTTATTATTATTATTATTAGAATTTAACATAGTTTTATTATTATTATTTTAATTGTTTTTATTAAAACACGCTATGTTTATACTTGAATCATTAAATCATTTTTTATTGCATGAGCACTTACAATTAAAATGAATGTTAGAACTTTTTGGTAAATAAACCATCATTTATACAGAACAAGTGATAAAAGTAATAATAATGATGATGATGATGAAGGTTACCGACTGTTTCAAACAATGACATAATAACATTACCCTACACAATATATTTATGTTTATATATACAAAAACAGTGGTATTTTCACGTCACTTGTCTTCGCCAGACATGTGATAGACTGGATATAAACACAAAAAAAAGAAGAATTTAAAGGAAGTATATAAATACAAAACAAGAAAAGAAAAATATTTTAAAATAAAAATAATACAGAGAGAGAATACACTTGTGAATCACTTTTTCTTCTGTTTAACTTACATTGTACATATATAATAAGTACACACAACGCATTCCAGTGTAAAAAAAAAGTTTTAATTTTATTTTTAACATAATTTTTTTTTTGTTCCTTTTTTTCACTATATTTATCTATCTATTTGAATGTCTTTCGGCATTTGTATATATTTGACGTTTATACATATATAACATAAACTTATACTAATATAATATGAAAAATAAAAGAAAAAAAGGGGATGAAAATATTGTTTTATTTTTTATTTTTATGTACTTAAGGAATTTTATACATGCTTCTTACATTTTAGATATGTATACATAAACTATATCATATACACACAAAGTAAAGGAAAAATAATAATAATAATAATAAAAAAGCCGGTATATATAAATTTTTGCCATTATTATTACTAGAATTGTATATATACATAACATTACATAATATAATTGAGTGAAACGTAAATGATAATAATAATATACAACACATCTACCTTAGACTTTTAAATAAGTGTCAAGGTCGTTTATATTTATTTTTTCTTTTTTTATTATTATTCTTTTTTTTATTATAATGTTGTTTTTTTTCATTACATTTCATTTTATACACATTAAATATACAAATATTTGTATTTCGTTTTCTTCCTCATTTATTTTATTTTATTTTATTTTATTGTACATTATCAATCTATAAAATAATATTAAAAATCGTGTCTGCCTTATTTGATTTTATGTGTATCCTTTATATTATGTATAACTTTATTGTTATTATTACTTTTATTGTACATGTGTCGTTATCACCGTTATTCTTCTCGTAAATGTAAATGCTTTAAGAACTAAAATGAGACATAAATTTCCAATATATGTATATTTCCATTTTTACATAGCATTAAGAAGATACACGATTGAGATATGTTATTTCATTTCACATTTAATGTTAAAAACAAGAAATGCATGATTTTTTTTTACACATGTATCAATTTGATTTGCATACAAACCTTCACGATATTATCTCATATTGAATAATAACAAAAAAAACATCTAAATTTTATCATCTCTGAGTATTGAAATGCATTTCATGTTATGTATATGAATATGTTATCTAAATAAATAAAACATGTGATATGAATATCACGTCACACAACACAAAACCGATTTGTTTTTGCACGGTTGCGTTATTTTTCTTTTTTGTTTTAAAAATATGCCGCTAAAAAGGGATACAAAAACACACACACACACAATATATATAGAGGAAACGGATTCTTTTGGTCAAGGTCGTTTCTTTTGTTCATTCATTCGTTTTAATTTTTTTTCCTCATACCGTTATGTATATATAATTTATTCTGATATTCTGATGATTTTTTGTCATCTTTCAAATTAGTGATATTCAATTTCAAAGAAAGCATCATTATTTTATTTCGATCCATATTCATTAACTTGACATATCAGGTACTGATGACTTCATCATAAAGGTTTAAATGTTTCACATAAAATCTAATAAATCATTCACACAAATTTCTATTTGTGTACTTTTATCATCATATATTGGGTATACCGTAAAATCATACATGCTTTCATAAAATAACAACTTTTATGCATCACAATTTCATGATGATGATCATCGTCATCTATAACAACATATTTCATGTATATATATAACACATAATATAACACACATTGTTTGATTAGAAATTGAAAATAAAATAAAATATACAGAGAGAGAGACCGTTATGTGTAAGAATACAAAAATAAAAATATGTATAAATTTAGAGAAACAGCTGATTCATTCCATATTTAAGGTTATTTGACCTATATCAATATGTTAGTGTAATATGTGTTGTTGTTGTTGTTTTTATTATTGCCATGAAAAGAGATTGTTTATGTTTATGTTCTATGGTTAATATGAAATAAGTTGAATTTTATTATGAATTTTAATGTTTTTTTTACATTTCGATTGAAATTTAATCCTTTAAGTACCGATTTGTAAAAAAAAACCGAAAAAGAGGTTCCAAAATCAATTTTAACATTTAATACCACATTTTAAGATTTTTTT
The DNA here is from genome assembly GCA_900002565.1 of Culicoides sonorensis. Classification (NCBI taxonomy): domain Eukaryota; kingdom Metazoa; phylum Arthropoda; class Insecta; order Diptera; family Ceratopogonidae; genus Culicoides; species Culicoides sonorensis. The sequence goes on along the minus strand of LN483456.1, from coordinate 387,902 downwards.
TAAATAATTTAATATAAAAATTCCACTTTAATTATACATTTTATAAATAATATAAAGTTTATACAATTATTACAAAATCATGCCTTTTATCTGGACAAGGTTATTCCTAGTTAATGATCTTTTCAATATATTACTTTAAACATTTATTATTACCTGTAATATAAATACCTGCACTATTTAATGCAAAATTACATTTTATTTGCAATTCATTCTTAAAAATGTAAATAAAATAATAATAACTTTTAACTATTACACAAATTATTTATACACAATTTGTTACGTTTTCATTTATTTATTATTATTTTTATAATAAAACACAGAAAAACATTTTTTAGAAAATAACAAAAACACACTAAACAATATAACAAGTATTTTATGGTCAAGTCACGCTTTGCCAGACACATTAATGACTGCACTCGATTAGTGTATGCGGTTAAATGTAAATATATATAAAAAAATAAACAAGTTACGACTATAAAGCAATTTCAATTAAAATTACTAATTATGTTTAGTTGTTAGATGCAGTTTTAGCGAATAATTTAATATGATGATAATAAAAAAAAACTAAACAAGACTGACCGGAATCTTACATTATAAAATATTCCATTCTTTCAACACTTTTATTATTATTTCATCGCATATCATATGACACACATGTATTTGAAATGGAATTTTAAGTATTTTACCATTTATTTAACTAATCATCAAATATTTGTATGGTGTTTGTATGAATGGTTTAAGTAGAAAGTGTCACATACACATGAATAATGTACCACAATATAAATACCAAAGTTTATTGATCAAATTATGATTATATTGACTTGTCTGACACAAATTTTGGTTTTCTTAACTAATTCAAATAATATTTTATGTTACATTACGGTCCGTTTCAGGCAAATGGAATGTGTCATTGTTAAGAAATTTTCGCATGAAATCATTTACATTTTATATTTCAATGTATATGGGAATAAACTTAAAATAAACAAAAAATAATAATAATGATCACACATGTGAATTACACAAATTGTAGACTAAGGTCATGGTTTTGTTAAAATAGGTACCGGTGAATTGCAATATATAACATTATCATTTATTATTCATGATATCTTTCTGTCCTGGTTAACATTAAACAGGGGAGTTATTTTAATAACAACTTATGGCCTTTTTTATTTCATCTTCATTTCATATGAATCATAGCCTGGTTATATAAAAATCACCCTTTCATTTTAATTTACATTTAAATATCGATTTTAATGAAACTAAAGAAAAAAATACATTAAAATTCTTTAAAGTTCAAAAGAACGAAGACAAAAAAAATGAATTTTTTTTCTTTTAAGGTATATTTCGAAAAAAATTCAACCCGCTGTCTAGATAAAATTTCACTTTCAATTGAGTTTAAAAACTTTATCTGTATTTTTTCGTATATAATTTTATTTTAACATAATCCAAACAAACACCTTTGAATAACTTTTATGAAATTTTCCTTTTATTATTAATCTTATAAGCACATTTTTTTTATATTATGTATAAGACTTTGAACCATGTATAAGACATATCATTACGTCATGACATTGAACAAGTTTTTAGTATATTTTTATGTTAAGAAAACTGTCGTCGTGTTTTTTTTCCTTAAGATATGATCTATGTATTGCGATTTCTTTAAAAAAAAAATAACGAAAATGTGTACAACCACGTAATTCATTCATGTTTTTTATCATTATGTTTTACTACTATCATTATACAGTTATATGTTTATTATGTTTATTTTTTTATACAAAAAACTTTAAGAAATAAGGAAAAAGGGTTCGTCGTGGGATTATATTATAATTTTTTCATTATAAATTTGTTTGATAAGAATATTTTTGAGATAAAAAAGATGAAAATCTATATTTTTTTTATGTCTATTTTTAAGAAACAAAAAATTTAACCAAAGTATGATATGAAAATAATCCTATCATATACTTCCTTCTTTTTATATTTTAATTTCAATTCAAAATGTTTACTCATCAAATAAAAATCTTTTGCGTGGGAATTCCCATGAATGTGAATCATTTTATTTTGTACATAATATAAACCGATATCAAAACCAGACAAGTATTAAAAGATATCTTTTATTTTTTTTTTTAATTCATATTATTATTATTTATACATTATATAGATGTAGACACATAATACACATTATAATAATATTTCTTTATATAAAATCCACATAAACACATATAATATAATAATAATAATAATAATAACAATCAATAAATAAACGATAAAGCAAAAAAAAAAAAAAAATACACGACAAAAAAAAATAAAATCAAGTAAATATAAAACTTTATATATACACATATATTTATAAAAATATTTAAATACACATTGTACATAATTTTTGTTTATTATGTAATTTTTTTTCTTGGGCAAGGTCAAGGAACTTTTAATTTGTTTTTTTTTTTATTATTTTTATTATTATTTCTTATTGTGAATTCTCTGTTAAAATTCATAATGTTTTCGGGTTGTATTATGTTCTATGGTATAACTGTATATTCAAAATTAAAATAATGAATGAAGTCAATGACAATGATGAAGATGATAACTTACATAATACAAACATCACGTGTCTGAATGTCTGCATTGAAAAGAAAAGAAAAATGAAGCACGTGACTCATTATTCTTACAGTATCATTTATGTTATCTCTTCTTTTCTTTTATTTTTTATTATTATAACATACATGTTTCTGTCAATTTCATATCATAAAAAATAAATTGAAAATGCCATTTAAAGATTATGAATTGAATGATATAAAACAAGATCAGCTGATACATTTTAAATGTTATATGTACTCCAATAATGATTTGTATATAAATAAATATAATCATCCAAATACAGATACAAATATGTTGATGATTCATTATATATATTAACACTAATCTTATCGGAATTTTACAATTTACTCATAAAAACTTCAAAAATACACAATTTGTATCATTTTTATTTTGTATTTGTCTACCACACTTTCCATTGAATTGCTATTATCGATTTCTTTATATACACATTTGTATTGTGGATTGACATTGATTATAATTCTTTTATTTCAGGTAAATTTTTTATTTCACATTAAAAGAGGTCAATAAACTTGAAATGAAACTGTTATAAAAAAAAATAATAATAATAATTGTCACAATGTATTTCTTTTATTGTTATTATTATCGATTGTGTGTTTTATTCTATTTTAGCAAAATAAATGGTTTATGTGTATATTTTTATTATGATTAAATTTATTGCATTCAATTCAGTTGCTAGTTTGTGTATAAAAAGTTAAACAAATAACTATATTTCAAAAACAGATACACATGCACACCTGTTCTGGTGAAATTCAAATGAACAATTGATTTACGGTTTCAAATGTTTTTATTTTCTTTTATATTGAAAAAATAGTCAACTATGTGAATTGAATTTCAAGCGAATTCTTATGTGCTGATTTCTATTAATTTTAATAATGGAGTTTAAAAAAAAACATTAAGAAGATTTATACCTGATGAAAGGTACATTGACCTAATTTTTTATTTTTATAATGAATAAACATAAATGATCTCATGAAAAATAAAATAAAATAAAATTCATATAAAAATAGATAATATTTGGTCGTCATCTGTGTTTGATTAAATACAAACATGAAATGAGATATAAAAATAAATAAAATATGTATGAATGAAAAAATTAAATGAAAACAGATTAATTTTGTTTTGTTTAATTTATTTCGCGGTATTAATAATTAAAAAAATATTGCATGTTTAAAAATGTAATAAAACTTTTTCACTATATACAAATTTAAATGTTAAAATTGTATTGTGCTTACTCAATTAGCAGGGTCTAAGCGTAGATGTAAAGTGACTGAGTCCCATCAAAATGCACTTTTCAAAACCGTCTACTTTTAAAAATGTATCATTCACTTGAAAGGCATTCAATTTCTTAATTTTAATTGTATCAAATTACTTTCCTTATAATCCGATTAAAGTGCATACATTCAAAAAAAAAACCATTAAACAACATAAAATTAAAAGAATTAAACTTATTTTGTGCATTCAATGTAATTTTTACGTATCCATTACGAAAATATTAAGAATGTTCAATTTAAATGTAAAAAAAATGATATTTATTTTTAAATTCTTCAAAAAACAGTAACTTAATAAAATTAAAATTAAAAAGAAACATCAAAGAAAATGTATTTCAAGAGCAATTTATACACTTATAACTTTTTATATATCATTTTATTTATACATAAAAATAAATCTATTTTTATTATAACTTTTGTTTTAATGATTTTTATTATAATGATTGTACTTGAACTTTTATTTTCATTTTTAATGAGAAAAGTTACAGTAAAAATAAAATTTTTATTTGACCCCTAAATATTCAAACATGAAAAAATTTAAATGTAAAATGATCCCCTTCTTCTGATGAATTGTTTATTTCAATACATTTTAAAAAAAGGAGAGAGAGAAGAATAAGTGTTAAAAAAAAGAAGAAGATGAAAATGTAAACAAATAATAAAAATGCCGGTTGAATGAAACACATTTTTCTTTAAAGAGTATTGTATTGTTATTTTTTTGTTGAGTCATTTGGCAAAAAAAATTTACATGTATGTTCAATTCATACAATTACATTATTTTCGTTTATTTTCTTTAATCTTCTTATTGATGATGATGATGATTATGATTATTTTTTTGTTTTTAAATGTATTTAAATTTTTTGACAAATATCAACATTTAAATGAAAGTTCTCTCCCATTTCCTTTGGATTCTCCTCATATTTTTTTTATATTCTTTTATAATTCAAATTTAACTCATACTCGTTTTGTTTGTTCCTTCTTCTTTTAATATTTTATCATTTTTTTTTTGTCATATTGAATTGAAATAATAATACCACTCAACTCAACCTTTGAATCATCAAAACAATAAATGAAATATTATTATTATTATTTCAATTCAAAAAGAATCCACTCTTAGTCTCATATTTAAATAATAAAACATTTATATAATAATGTAAAGAAAACCTTTAAAAAAAAAACTCAAGAGTTGTCATTCTCATTGTAGACCAAAAAGAAGAAATGAAAAGAAAAACAGAAGATAACAAAATCATATAACTATGGATTTTATTTGTCATTTTTCATTGCTGCTTGTCTGTAATCTCTTATGTGATTATTATAACTGGCATAGAAGTTTTTATTATCGTATAAAATGATTTCACCGACATTTCCTCTGGCAGAAATTGTTTTTTTTTTATTTTGCAACTTACTATGATGAATAAAATAAAGCGAATACATGATTATTTTATGAGAGGTAGGAAAAAAAAGAACATTAAATACACCTTAAACGGATGAGCTGCTCATTTATTCACTTATCATTTTTTTTTTGACTGTTCATTAGTCGTGAAAATCTTAAACTGTCTTACGATAACGATGAGATTCCTTTTACTTTTTATTTCGTGATAATTTTGCATTACTTTTGATTTATGTATCTTTGATAAAAATGTTTAAATTTTAAGAAGATTCTGGTAAAAAAATCGAATTTCGATAAATTTGAGCAAAACTAATGTTCGACAAAGTTGTAGGTAATTTTTTGTTCCAAGCTTTTCATATGGAAATGATATTGTTGTCATATCATATTTCGATGATGACACATTCGCCTGATTCGTCCAAAAAACTGCAAACCATATTTCAACTTAATTGTATCTTGTTTGGAATTTCTGTAATATTTCACGTAAATTTATTTTTAAATTCGAATATTCAAATAAATTTTATTTTTGCCGCCTAAATTGTTCTTATTTAACTTTAATATTTATTTTTTTTGTTAATCTCCTTCTCATGTATCATTTGCTCTTTTACATTTATTTTTCTCTTTCATGTTTCAAAATAAAAAAAAATTCCTTTCATATTATAAGCATGAATGTTTGCAAAAGCAATGACAAAAAAAATAAAAGCACGATACTTATCTCCCTCGTCAATTTTTTTGTTGTTGAATTTTTTTTTTATTATTTTACATTTCATTTTTCTGCCTTACTACTCTCCTCTTTATATTCATTATCATTATTATTTGTCACAAATTTTATATTTGCTTTTATATTTTCATTTCATTTCATTTTTTAAACATTATCTTATACAAACATAAAATTCGTATACAATTTTTTTTTATTATTATAAATAATGGTGTACCACTTTAATTGATGACAGCTCAAATTTTGGTTAAAGTGACATTTATAAATAATTTTCATAATAATAATAATAATAACAGCAGGGACATGAAACGGAAAAATAATAACATGGATTAAGTTATGTATGTATAAAATAATGTTTAACGTAGTACATGCTAAAAATATATAAATGAAATAAAATATAATGATAATTAATGGAAAAATGGTTATTTTATACATGTCACCATGAATAAAAATGTAAAATAGTGTCATGTTACTTCCAAATACTCTGACACCCAGATAAAAAAAAAATATAACATAATGGTCCTTTTTATTTTCATTATTATGTTTTATTTTGCATTTCAATCATGTTCAAATTAAAATAAATAATATGAAAAAATATTTTAACATGTAATAACTGGACAATTTAATTTAATATGAAAATGAAATGAAAAAAGTTAAAACACACATGGACTTAGATTATTATATGTTTCAATTTGTATATCATAGGATGCGATCAAAATTATCTACCTTTGCATATGAAATAAAAATAAAAATAATAATAAACATAGTTAAGCAAATAACAATCCATTTTAACGCGACTTTATTCTGAATAATAATGAAATATAAAATAAAATAACAACAAAAAAAAACATAATAATATGAAAAACAGTCATGATGATAAAAACAGCTGAATTTTAGTTTTTTTATTCGTATTATATTTTATTTTATTTTTCATTATTGTATTGCTTTAACAACTCAAAATTGTTCGAAATAATAACATAAAATATATATTTGCTGTTTAACTGTATATGAATGTACAGATTAAAATGAAAAAAAACACACGTACAGCGAGGTAATCGTAATATTAAAATCAAAAAAACAAAATTGTGCACTACTAACAAACTGGCTCTAGTATTATAAATTTTTATATTATTTTATATGAAAAAAAAAACATACAACTCAGTCAAAGCAAAGTATTTTATGTCTGTTTGCTTGAATTGTGTGTGTGTGTGTGTGTACGTGTGTGGGTATATACATAAAGTATTTTTGTGCGATTGTTTTGTTGGGAATCATCATCATCATCATCTACTAAAACCGAATTTACACAACAACAGCAACACACAACAACTTAAATCGACATCAACTACGACGATACTACTCTCGATACTGGTAGCAGTCCGGCACTGCTCCGATATTATGAACAAATTTGAGTCGGTCGAAGAAAATGAACGGCTTCACGCAACCCAACCATACCGAGGTTAGGCAAGTTGAGAATACGAGAAATGATGGGTGAGTCCATTTATATTATGCCATACAAGGGGAGGTCGATGTCAGTTATAAAATTTATATGTGTATACAAATCGGGGCCGTACTATGAGTTTTTGAAATTGAAACAATGTTTGCTGTGACTACTTTTCCACTTTTACTTAATGTATATTCTCTGAATTTAATATAGATTTTCATTTTGTTGTTTTTTTTTTCTGCTGTTGTTATTGCGTTACACAAGAAGACGAACAACAGCAAACAAGCAGGCATTTATTTAATTCAGAAAGAGCTCTAAAAGTACAGATATGTATGTAGTATGAAAAAGACGACGTCGTCGTTTCACATTTTCACATCAGAACAGAATAAAAGTATAAAATATAATAATAAAAAAAGAAGAAGAAGATAAGGTTTGTACATTCAGTGCCATGCTATGCCAGAGGAGCGCAATTCAGTATTATTATTATTATTATAAGTAAAGACAGAGACGTGGTATTTTTGTTCTATATCAAAGTGAATGAATTTATTTTACGTACAAAAGAGGGTATAAACATGTATATTTATTAAAGTATAATTCCTATCTTTCTTGAACAAATAGGTTTTTGTTCGAATATAAAAAGAGAATTTTACTCCATACAATTTTACATTTAATACAGAAATTTGAACTAAAAACTCATGGAACGTCGACAACAACGTCCTCTTATATTCCCCATATACAAATATATAAATTCATAGAGAGATACTTGTATAAATAAGAAGAGATAGTTGTTAGGTCTTTTTGCTTAGATATGAACATTTAATATTTTGTATGGAGGCAAAATACCAAAAGCAATGTCGGTATACAATAAAATTCAACTTGGAAAATAAAATAATAATAATATGTGTAGTATTCCCTTTTTCTTCTTTTATTTTTTTTTTTACTTCAATGCTGATGTTGTTTTCACATCACAAAACTAAAAATAGGTTTCTTATATCTATGTTTATGTATATCCTGTGAACGTTGAGCATGGCATAAAATAATCATACGAATGACTAAAGAAGAGGAATATAAAATAAAATATAAAGGAAAAGACAGACAGGCACAAACAACATTCATTACAGTCTTCAAGCAAAGGCACACAATATTTAATTTAATGTGTGTTAGATGTTTTTCCACTAACTCTTCGTACACGTCCATACAAACACATACACATAATAATAATATTCTCGACTCATTCAGTCAGAGTATAAATAATTTATATATTTCTTTTTTACTTCAAATATACATTTGCTTCGTTTACGTTTAAATTACGTACATACACGATATGTCTGTTCTTATCGCTTTTAATGAAAATTGATTTCAGTTGATATGGAAATATGTATGGTGAATATAGAAAATTAAAAGCTTTATATTGTATTTTATACATGTATAAAATGTTGATAATAACATTTATACACGTATAATATACACGTTATATTTAATAAATGAAATCGTTTTATAATACCAATAAATATCTTTTTTTATTCTTTTTATTTTTTTTATTCTTTAAAACATTTTATTCATTTTATATTATTTTCATTTAACTTCATATTCCCATCATATATGATGTTATATTCAAAAATTAATAAAAATAAATTATTAAAAAACTTCATTTTCGTTTTGGTGCAGAAAAATAATACAAATAATTATTTATTTATTTATATGTAACATTTTAATGTATTTCAACATTTTTTTGCACTTATGAATGTTAAAATAAAATGAATGTTATCAAAAATACTTATTATATACAATAATAAAAACCTGTCAAATGAAGCCGGTATATTTATAATGATTAAAATTTAAAAGGAAACATTTTCTTTTTTTTATGATTCAATTTTTATTACTCCGTTTTTTTTTCATTTTATATTCGTCATCTATTTATTGCTACACTCCTTTTTTCTGTAAACTTAACGTCAAAACGGATAAAAATGTATTTTTATGATTGTTATTAACATTTGACTGAGTTTCTTTAAACTTAACTTTAATCATGAATATAAAAAAGTGAATTCTTTTTATATTTTTTACAACACATAATAAAAATTTATAAAATTGCCGCTTGTATTCACAATATGATCGTTAATGATTCGCTTTTGTATATGAAATTAAATTTTATTATTATTATATTTTGTATTTTAACTTTATATGTTGCATTAAAATAAACATATTTTATACTTTATTCAAAAAATTATAAAAAAAATAAATAAAATATTTGTGATTCAATTAAACGTACACAGAATATCAGAATAATATGTATTTACATTGTTATTGATAAGTTTATATGTATAACAACAGCACACATTAATGAAAGTTGGTGAAGATGATTCATATCGGGATTTAACTTTATATTACATTTATATGTATAAGTTATTTAAATTTGCGTTACGTAATATAATTGTCAATAATAATAATAAAAAGGTAAAGAAAGAATGTGATCAAAACAAAAACACGTGTGTACTCCTTTTATTTGAATTATATTTTAATGTATAAATAAGTTTTTGATAAGTTTTTTCTTAATGAATGGAAAAATCCCACTGAAATTTATTCATGGTTCCAATAAGAAAGTTTTATTTTAACTTGTACATAATGATTATGTTCGTATATGTTTTAATTTTATCTGCGTTAAAATAATCAAAATAATTATGTAATATAAAGAATAAACAGGAACAAAATAAATCGCAAATTAAACATAAAAAGTCAGATTATTTTCGTATTACATTTAATTGAAGAGGAATTTTTGTTTGTAAATTATTCATGGTCGTACTGAAATGCTTTAAAAAAGATAAATTATACATAAACATTAAACTTATAAGTAGAGCAAAATAAAAAGAGGGATTAAAATATTGCAAACATAAATAAAATAAACAACAAAGACGAGTTTGAATAAAAAATTATCTTTTGTGTCTGAGTCTAAAAGTTGTCTAGGAAAAAAATATAGTAGATAAGATAAGTTGAATTGAAATTGGATTGTAGATCATAATAATGATTATAATTGAAGCGATAAAATTATCTGGGTATGATCATATAAAAATGTTTCCATTCGTAATCAATCACGTTTAGTGAAATTATTATCTTAGTTTTCACATTTGGATTATATCTAAAGGAAAGTTTCTGGCCTTAACATCATTTTAACAATCGCTGCAGCGGTCCATTCCATTTAAGCAAAATTAAGGAATTTTCAATCGTGTAACTCATTCCATGCCACATTACTCTCATGCTAATAAAAAAACTCATTTCATAATAAAAAGCATGAACCAATATCCTGTTTTCACTTTCTTTTGAACTCCCATTATTATTCGTTATTTCCTATCCTTATATACTTCAGCGTACTGGTGTATTGAATGAATTTCATTTTCTGACATCCTGCCTCGTCTTCTAAAATAACATAACATTTTAATATATGCAACATGCAACTACCGACATAAAATAATAACAAACGCACATACATTTGAAATACACTCTCTAAAAACCAAAATATTATTATTATTATTACTACAACGAAAAAAACATCATGCTTAGTTTCAATGCATATCAAAGTAAAATAAAATAGCGTATTATTATTTTCAGAAAATTTATATACATTCATGTGTTTTTAGCTAAAAAGAGCAATGATATTGATGATGTTGATAATAGAAACACGTGAATCGTATTTTTGCTATTATTGGTCTTCGGATGGTCATTCAAATTTTTAAAATAAAATTGAATCATGTGTTTTTGTGTACTAACAGAATTTTATGATGATGCAAATTTCGTAGTATTAGAAATACGTTCATTCATCAAAACCTTTCAAATAAAAAAAAACTAATGCTATAAATTGAGACTCGAACAACCAATGTCTTTGTATAACATGTGCAATAGATTGGTATTTGTATGTTTTTATTTGTTTATGACGTGCTACTTTTATGCATTTTATTGTGAATTCAATCAGCTGCTTTTTGTGTATTATTAGATTTTATGTGTTTTGAAAGTCCCAATACAATTCATGTGTGGCATTTGGGCGGAATTGATTGAAATTTGATGAAAGGATGTGTTATTTATTTATTGATTTAAAATTTCCGCATTTCACTAAAGCTTTTGTTTTACCATGTAAATTGAGTTTATAAATTACATTGTCATATTCTAGGAATTCAAAATATATCACGCATCACATAAAAAAAAACAAAAAAATATACCGTCATATACTTAATCTGAGACTTAACCTCAATTCAATCTTTTTTTATATGTATGATAAATAAATAATCATAATAATAAAAAAAAGAAGAAAAAAAATACATTGAACTTTTTATATTGGCAACTTGTTGAATGTTATTTTTAAGATTAAAAAAAACAGCTGAAAACTGAATACTTTTATGTACATTATGTACTTTTATATTATATACAGTGATATATATAAAAAATATAATATATACAGATTGTACTTTGATACACATTTTATTTATGCATGAATGATTCATCATCAGATGCCGACGGCATTTTATTTTTGTTTTTCAATTATGAACATTAATGAAATTTTATGTTTATTTTTTTTTACTCATAATCAGACAATTTTGGAATATAAATTAATTTTAATCAGACGTTTTTATTTTAATATCTGAATACATTTGACTTATAATTTTATTTATTTTTTAATTTCAGGATCAAGGTGGTCAAAATAGCAATGATAGTTCGAGTGGTGGTGCTGGAAATTCAACGGCAGCTCCTGGTACACCAAATTCACAACAGGGCATGAGACCAACACCATCGCCAACTGGTTCATCGGGTTCTAGATCTATGTCGCCGGCTGTAGGTAAGTGTCGATCATCATAAGTAATTTTTTCGTACTGTAAAGATTTTAAATTTATGTGAGTGAAAAAGATGAAGATTGATATAAGTGATACTGTTACAGTTTTTGTATTGGAATGAGAAATTCATAAATTGACGATTCAAGTCCCACACAAACTTTTAAATAAACACGGGTCCTTTTAACGATTTTTTTGATAACACCTTCGATCATCGAACCATATCTTAAAACATCAAATCTTATAAATAAATTAATTTCAATGTTACATAATAACAGTATAAATAAAAAAAAAACCGGCCGGTATAGTTAATTTATAAAAAAAAATACTTCATCAAATACCAATAAAAAAAAATAAAATATATTCAATTTTAAATGAATAAAAACAATGTGTACTTGAACTTGAAGAATGATAATAAGTTTTTTTTTTCTTACACAGAAATTGTACACTACACGATTTCATACGAGTTTAATAGTTAATTTTGTTTTTACAAATTCATTCATTAAATCAAATTTAAAATAATAATAAAATATAAGATGTTTTGTTTATGTATACGATATTTTTATATCAATTTCCGTAGCTATACGTTAAACATATGAATGAATAATTTGTTTTCCTTTTAAAGTGTATTTAATTCAATTAATTAAGTTATTTTCATTTTCTCTGTATATCATTCATTTGATTTATTTATCATTTGAAAGCAAATATTTAATTCATGTCAAATTTAAAAAAAAAGGTTTATTTTCTGTACAAACTTCTATAAATAGAAAAGCAAACACATAAAAGGAAATAATATGAAAAAAAAATTTACTCTGATATAATATAAATAAAATATACGATAACCGGCAAAATGTTAATGATATTTAAAAATAACAAATGACGTTGATGACTCATTTAACAATTAAATAATAATAATACTATTTAACTAGGGCGTTTAATGACCTTCTTTTGTCGTAAAATTGTATTTTAATAATTGATCTCGATTGATTGCTGACGTTTCTGGTAGAGTAACGACTGAAATTTAAATATTTATTTATTTTTTTAAATGATTTCTTTTACATGTTGAAATTCTAATCCATTGAATACTTCGTTAAACATTTATGAATTAAAATGAAAAGAAAATACGAAAATAAAATCGAAAGTATTACTTTGTTTGTTAATAGAAAATATCCTTTCAATGTCAAATAATTTTGTTTTATATAATTTTGAAAAAGTTAATAAAGTTCAAGACACACAAAAAAAAATTTGTTTGAAACTTCCCAAAAATAATTGATTTTTAGATCAAATTCCGAACAAAAAAAATATGAAATAAATTTAAATGAAAGTAAATGTTCCAGCACCATTAAAAACATGCAACACGTGCTTTATCACTTATCGTGCTCTATTATAATGTTAACTAGTATAAATTGTTAGTAATAATAGCTGACACCTCATAAATAATGACACTGATATGAAAACAGCTAGAGATGATGAAATGGAATGCATGTCAAGTAAATTAACAAGCAGAAGAATGTCGTAGTGTGTATTTTGTCTTTTTTTGTCGTTGTGTATGAGTGTCACCTGTCCGTTTAATATAATTTAATATTTTCAGGTATATTTGTGTGAATGTTAAAATATAAAAGAATTTTAATGATTGGCACGTGACTAAAATTTTGTGTTTATTTTATTTATAGGCCAGCAAAATATTCAGATGCCTCCTCGTCCCTCTAGTAGTCATTCCCAGGTCCCAAATCAAGTTGCAACAAATAGTAATAGCAGTAGTAGTAGTTTAGGTGTAGGAAATCCACAACAACAACAAACACAACCGCCACTTGACACATCGTTAGGTTCGCCAGGTCGACCACCATCAGCTAGTAGTCAACAACAAGTTCCTCCACAGTCTGCTCCAGGGAGCATACCACCGCCAAATATGGCAGCAGCACAAGGAAGTTATCAACAGGCACCACAACCACCACCTCATATGCATGGTTATAAGACTGGACCTCAGGGCATGTCTCCATATCCTGCATCACAACAGTATTCACCACAACCGAATTATTCGCCAAGAGGACCGTATCCTGGACAATATGGGCAACCACCACCTCCCAATAGTATTGCACCAGGTCAATATCCAGGTCATCGAATGCCTAATCATGTGGCACCTCATCAACAGGTAATTATTTTAATCATTTCTTGTTATATGAATAATATTTTAATAATTTTTGTATAATTTCAGTATCCTCCATACAATCAAAATTGGGGTCCACCACAAGGTCCACCCCAAGGTATGATGCAAAATCATGTACCGCCAGGTAAAGGTGCACCTCCAAATTCGCCTCAAGGCTCACCTAGACCAATCAATTATCTAAAACAACATTTACAAGTGAAAGGTGGCTATCAACAAGGCCAATTACCACCACAACAAGGTTATGGTAATGGTCCAGGAATGCATCCTCCAATGGGACCACCTCATCATATGGGTCCTCCAATGACAAATATGGGTCCTCCTCAAAGTACTACAGGTAGCATGCCACCACAAAACATGCCACCAAATAGTCATCCAGATGGTTCTCCTATGCCCCCACATATGGAGTCTGTGCAGCAGCAACAACAACAACAACAATCACAAGACAATGGATTACCTGGACCTCAAGGAGGAATGCCAGGCCAACAATTATCTCATCCAGTTACCTCAATTGTCACAACAGGACCGGATGGTGCCTCTCTCGATGAGGCTAGTCAACAAAGTACATTATCAAATGCATCAGCAGGTACCTTTTATTTATTTTTTTCCATTAAAACAACAATTTTAATCATATTTTATTCAAATAGCATCTGCTGAAGATCCTTCACAATGTGTTACACCAAAATCATCACGAAAATCAAGTATAGATCCACAATATAATCAAAATCATTTACCTCCACCACAACCAAATGCGTCACCTAGTTCGCATCCCCCACAAGGCAGTGGTGAAGATTATGATATGGGTGCCTCTCCACAAGGCCAATGGCAAGGAAGAACACCTGCTAGTCCGGTAAATTCCCACAAAAAATGTAATTCTTTTCTCAAATTATACTAATAAAATTTTTATTCCTAAAGGGTTTCAATGCTCATGCATCTGCACATGACACATACAAGTCACCCAAGCCTAATACGAAGGTAAGTCGGAAGGTTAGTAGCAAACGTTTCCATTTTAGTATATGCCAATGGTAATAATAGATAGAGATAGTGATAAAAATCCTTTTTAGAATTAAAAAATCATATCCAATCCTGCATGTTTATGAATGAAAATGCCTTAGTTGCATTTGAATCTGAAGTTTAAAAAAAAACAATGGTGATGGTTAAATTTAGTAAACCTGTAGAAAATGAGTTTTACAAGTAGTTACAATGGAAACGTTAAATTGGCAGCTTTTCTTGTAGTATAATCGTATTTATTGGTGTTGTTGTCGTTTTAAATTCATTATTATTTCACTGAATTTCACCTCTCCCTCTTAGTTGACCCCTTTCTCAAACATGACTTGAAAAAAAAAATAAATTATAAAATTCTTAAATTTTATGAGCAAACAAACCTTTTTCATTTTAAGACCTCTAAGAAAATCCAATTTCCTGTTTTATTTTATCTTCTATTTAATTTGAAGTTTTGTGAACCTTTGCCATTGTTTTGATTTATAATTTACGAATTATAATTCGTGACTGTTGAGAGTTTATCGTAGGCATTTGAAGTGAAACTATTGAATTAAAAATCTAATTTTCCCTTGAATTATTTTCTCAATCAACAGAAATCTGATAGCATAGCTAAATTATATGAAATGGATGAAAATCCTGAGAGAAAATTATGGTTGGATAAATTGATGACTTATATGGATGAACGAAGAACACCAATTACAGCTTGTCCAACAATTTCCAAGCAAGCTCTTGACTTATATCGACTTTATTTGTACGTGAAAGAACGAGGCGGATTTGTTGAGGTCTGTAAGGTGAGCCCTAACTCAATAATTTTCTTAAATTAAAATTGTGAATAGAGAGACTTATAATCTTATTCTTATTTAATTAAATACAGGTCTCAAAAAGTAAAACATGGAAAGACGTAGCTGGATTATTAGGAATCGGTGCTAGCAGTAGTGCTGCATATACTTTAAGAAAACACTACACTAAAAGTATTTTACCATTTGAATGCCAATTTGATCGTGGTGGCATTGATCCTGGCCCAATTGCACAATCAGTTGAAGCTGGATCTAAGAAAAAAGCAGCAGCAAAAGCAGCTTCAATTCCATCTCCAGGTAAACATTAAATTTATTATTGTAAAAATTTGTTTCTTATTAACTTATTTTAAATTTTTCAGGATCATCAAATTCTCAAGATTCATTTCCACCACCAGGATCAAGTGGTGGCTCAATGGATGGATATGGAACTCCATATCCCGGCCAACCAACACCCGGTACTTATCCTGGTCAACCAAATGCCGGACCAGAATACAATCAACCGCCAATACAACGACCACCATCACAAACAACTGCACAATCACCCCATACAGGTAAGAATGTCCTTTTATTTTGTTTTTGTTCACTATTGTAGCTGATTTAGCTTATGACTTTATTAACTTTCGCACTCTTCATCACATCACCCATTAATAAAGTTAGAACATAACATCTATATTTTGTAAATACATTATTATTCATCTGGTTACACTGGTACAGAATCATGACAAAATTTATCATTTTACTTCTCTGTTTCATTGAAATCTGAAATCTGTTAAAATTGCAACAAAACTTTCAATTTTGTGCCAGTACCAAACAGATATAGCTAATTATTCTTTATTTGAGTCCAAGATAAAGAAATTTACGTCTTTCTAAGATTTCATGCATGTTGCTTAGTATAAGTTTAATGACAAACTTTTGTAAATATTCTCTATAATTTTATTAAAGTTCTATCGTGATTTGTTGTAACTAATTATGGTGAAGGTTATAAATTAATTGTTCATTGATTTTATTCGATTGAAAATTCTGAGAAAAATTTGGGGGACTTTCTTTTTATATATTTTCTGCAAGTTCAACATGAATCCTTTTAACAATTATTATTATTTTCCCAAAAAAAATGAAATTAACCGACTTTCCTTTGAAAACAAAAAATTAAAATTATCAATATAAATAATAACACAGGTCCTGGTTCTACGCCAACACCTGGCGATAATATAAGTGCAAGTAATCCATTTGATGATCCTGTTGGACCACAACGAACCCCATATCAGCCACACCAACAAGGCTCTCATCCATCATATCCCCCTCATTCTCGACCTCAAGGTACATTTTTCTGTTTGTATTGTTTGTAATGAAATTAAGAAAAAAAAAACATTTTTCTAACACATTTTTCATTTTAATCAAATTCAATGTTTGTAAATATTTCAACACAGAATTTATTTTATTTTAAAAATTTGTACAAAGCACATAATTTGCACAATAGTTTCACATCTTTTATTTTTATTGAAAATTGACATAACGTAACATGAAATTTGATTAAAAAGCATGTAATTTTTGTTTTGTAAATTTAATCATGCAGTCTTTTTATGTGTCATATCATTCAAAATTATTATTTTGTACATGTTTATTTTATTAATTTTAAATCATGATAAAAAACGTTCAGTACTATAATTTTTTGTGCTTCTCTTCCTCTTAGGTGCTTCTTATCAACAACCGCCACAGCCTGGAAGCTATAATCAATATCCTGAACAATATCCTCCAAGTGGACCTCAACAAAACCAGTATTCTGCACAACCAGGTCAATTTCCGCCACAAGGTCGTCAGATGTATCCTCCTTACGGTCCACCACCACCTCAGACATCAGGCCCTGAAGGCGATAGGTAGTTTAAAATATTATATTTTATACGGAACTGTACTTAAAATGTTTATTTTTTCTATAGTCATGCTCCACAACCAACTCCTGCTACTGGAACTCCAGCATCAGCAAATGATCCTTATCGAGCTGGATATCCTCAATCAGGTCCAGGTCCATATCCACCTAATAGTGGACCAAGGCCTTATCCACAACAACAACCTCCACAGCAACCACAACAACCACAGCAGCAGCAGCAGCCACAACAACAACAACAACAACCACAACCCCAACAGCCTACAAGTAATATTCCACCATCATCACAAACACCAAGTCCTGCAAATACACCGCAACCAAATCAAGGCCCTCCTGCTGGTCCTTATCCGCCAGGGCCTCCAACACAAGACTATTATAGACCTCCAGAACAGGTAAAAATCAATCTAAAGCTTTATAATATAAAAACGTGTTTAAATTCTATTTATTTTTCATTAGTCTGCTCCAAGAAGACATCCCGATTTTGAAAAGCAGCCATATCCTGGATATGTAGGTCCACAAAGACCTCAAATGTATGGTAAGTACTATCAATTCCTTGCCATAATAGAGGACCGTGAATAAAATATTTTTTTTTCTAAATAGGTGGATGGCAAAATAACCAAGGACAATATCGTGGTCCTCCTGGACAATATGGACCTCAAGGTGGTCCTCCTGGATGGAATTCAAATGTGCAAAGACCTCCATCAGGTCCTCCTGGTATGCCACAAGGTCCAAATGCACCACCACAATGGGCTGAACAGAATAGATATCCTCCACATCAACAGCCGCCTTATCAAAATCAGCAGGTAGAATTGATTTATTATTCAAAAGTCATACAAAATACTTAAATTTCTCTTTTTATTTAGCAATGGGGTCCTCAACCTGGAGGTCCTCAATCCTCACCTCTTCGAGCACCACCCCGTGGTGGAAAACCGTTCCCAATGCCTCCACCACAAGGTACAAAACCAATGCAAGGTCCATTCCAAGGTCAGTCAGGTCTGCCTCCAAAACGTGATATTGTCTTTCCTCCAGATAGTGTGGAAGCGACAACACCAGTGTTATATCGACGAAAAAGAATATGTCGTGCAGATATTGGTGTAACAGATCCATGGAGAATATTCATGTCATTACGTTCAGGATTATTGAGTGAAACAACATGGGCATTAGATGTATTGAATATTTTACTATTTGACGATACGACTGTTGCATACTTTGGCTTAGCCCATTTACCTGGATTACTCAACTTGCTTCTTGATCACTTCCAGAAAAGTTTAATTGATGTGTTTGAGAAAAGTGTCCAGAAAAATGATAAGATTGCAATTGAGCCAGCATATGATGATAAAGAAAATAAAGAAGAGGAAAAGAAAAAGATAGCTGAAGATTTGGGTGCAGTGATTGAGTTACCTAAAAGTGAGGATCGTGTTCAGATTTTGAATAATTCAACAAATTATACAATGAGCAGTCGCAAAGGATTGCCCGTGAAAATAAGTGAAGTAAGTGACGAAGATATTTTCATAATGGACACAATTAAGCCATGGGACAAAGCTTCCAATGGTAAATATCAAGTGTCCAGTACCGTTGGCTGTGATCCATGGACAGCAGGCCATTCAGAACCTGATCCATACGACTATATCATGGATACTTTCCATGGTGAATTTGTAAACATTCCATTTGCCAAGTATCTTAAGAGTAAAAGTAGTAAAAAACCTAAAGTGGAAAATTCAGAATCATCAACAACGTCAGAGAGTAGCAAAGTAATATCAGAGAAAAAAGCCACAAAAGCAAAAGTATTCCTAAGTAACAGTGAACCAGAAAATCCAGTTGATATTGTTAAGAAGACGATAAGTAAAATGAACAAAGAAAACAATCGTTTCAACAATGTCATACCTACTTCAGGTGAACAACGAAAAGAAAATGGAATTCATTCAAATCCCATTAAACGTGAATCAAGTGATTCTGACTGTCGTGAAATCGATATGGAAGTTGAGAAAATGCCCAATGGTCCAACACCACCAAACTCAGCTGCTAATGCAAATAATTCTGAAAATGAAAATAGTTCTGAAACTGAAACGAAAATAGAGAAAATGGAGACTGATGAAAATGAACCGGAAGAAAAAACATTCGATTTACTCGAAACAGCTCGTGATCCGGCAAAGACTTTAAAACGTAGAAGAATGAGTGATTACGAGGACGAATGTTATACAAGAGATGACGCAAGTCTGTTTCTCATAACAGAATCACAAGATGTGATGGCACGTCGATGTGTTGGTCTTAGTAATATTCTGAGAAATTTAACTTTTGTACCAGGAAATGAAATTGAATTCGCTAGATCACAGCCATTTTTATCAATATTAGGGAAACTTTTATTACTGCATCATGATCACTTGATCCGTGCAAAAAAGACCCGAAATTATGATAGAGAAGAAGATGCTGATTTTACAGACTCTTGTAGTTCACTTCAAGGTGAAAATGAATGGTGGTGGGATTATTTGATCCAAATTAGAGAGAATATGCTTGTTGCAGCCGCAAATATTGCTGGTCACATGGAATTATCAGGTTTTGATGAGGCAATAACGAGACCTGTACTTGATGGACTTTTACATTGGGCCGTCTGTCCAGCAGCTCATGGTCAAGATCCATTTCCAACATGTGGACCTCATTCAGCTCTATCACCACAAAGACTTGCATTGGAAGCACTTTGTAAATTATGTGTGACCGATGCAAATGTAGATCTCGTTATTGCTACACCACCTTTTTCACGTCTAGAAAAATTGTGTTCTGTACTTACGAGACATTTATGTAAAAATGAAGATCAAGTCTTACGTGAATTTTCAGTCAATCTATTGCATTATCTGGCAGCTGCTGATAGTACTATGGCACGAACTGTTGCAATGCAAAGTCCATGTGTCTCATATTTAGTTGCATTTATTGAACAAGCCGAACAAACAGCTCTTGGTGTTGCAAATCAACATGGTATAAATTTCCTAAGAGAAAACCCTGATTCAATGGGTACCAGTTTAGATATGTTGAGACGTGCAGCTGGAACCTTATTACATTTATCAAGACATCCAGATAATCGACCTTTATTCATGCAACAAGAACAAAGATTACTTGGTTTAGTAATGTCTCATATTTTAGACCAACAAGTAGCTCTCATAATTAGTAGGGTGTTATTCCAATGTTCAAGAGGTCCAGGTCCACTTACAACAGCTGAATTACTTGCCTCACAAAAACCACAAACAAATCCAAAATCTACAAGTGAAACATCTCGATTCGGAATTGGTGCAGAAAAAGATACAAAAGATCAAAATTCGAGCATGCCAAATTGTGTCGAGGCAATGTCAAATTCACTCGTAAATACAAATACTCTTCTCTCAACAAATAATCCAAATGAAGCAACTTCAGTTCCTGCATCCGATATTAAAAGTCCTGAACCTGGCACCACAACTTCACTTACAAACATGACAGCACCTGAAAATAAACCTGCAAATCAACCTCCTTCAACCACAAATACAGAAAATACCGACAATTCATCTCAATTATTGCCTGCCACAGATGCCGAATCTGAATCAAAATCTGAACAAAATACATCAAAAGAACTTCCCACTATCACGGAAAAACCAGCAAACATTGAGGAACCTGAAACAACTAAAACAACAAATAGTGTTAGTACTGGCGTGACACCTCAATTACATCAACCAGTGGCAGCCGGTTCGTCGTAGTGGAAAAAATGACTAATGAGCAAATTTTTAGAATAAATTAATTGTTAGAGAGAATAAAAAAAAAGTATTTATTTTAAGATATTTTAAACGAAGAAAAAAAAAACATATAATTGTAAATAGTATAAAAAAAAAAGTTAGATTTAAAATGTTACAATTTACGAAAATGAAAATTAAACTAGAATCAATGTAATAACTGTTAATATTTAGAATCAATAGGTTATGATATAACATGACTTTTTATTATAATTATTGCAATTTTATTATGAAAAAGAAATACAAACACACAATTTAATATTTTATATTAAAAAAAAATCAAAAGATCTGATGTTTTATTCTGTTAAATTTCATTCTAAAAAATCAATTGCAAAATCGTTTATTTTTTTTTTAAATTCAAATAAAACTTCTACAAAAATAAATGAAAAAAAACTTTAAACAAGAAATTTTAATTTAATTTTATTATTTTGAATTGAATTGTTGTTTAAAATGAAATAAACAATTAATTTGGCATATCTTGTGATGTGCAAATAAATTTTAATAAAAAAAATGAAAAGCAGGGATTTTTCTTAATCTACTTTAATTATTTCTTAAATTATACATAAAAAAATCTTAAAATTCAAAAAAAAATAATATTAAAATTATATTATAATTCTATGCTAATTAAACTATTTATGGACTCTAAATGTACTATTCTTTAGGCACATTTTATGGATATGATTAAAAAATATTTAACAAAAAAAGTAACATTTTGAGACTTTCTTTTAGGAAAAATAACAAAAAACTTTTTAAAAGCTAATATTATTAAAAGCAAACAACATTGAACGATTGGGTGAAATTTGATTTAGTGTTTCATTTTATTATTAAATTAATTTGACATTGAACTGAACAAAAATCTATGGAAATCCTTGGAAATTTGAATAAATTCGACATTATTAATTTTGATTATTAGACCAAATGTAAATATAAATAAAAAAAATAAATCAATTAGAATTTGGGTCATAATAAATAAGGCACTAATTATAAAAAAAATTAAACAGTTTTGTAAATATTTATTAAAATTTAAACATTTTGAACACAAACAAGTCAACATTTTACGTGGGGGCGTGAAAAGTTGAAAGTTATGTTCAAATAAAAAAATATCTAAAACAGAACACAAATTCCAATTACTAGTAAAAAAATTAACGAACACTGATCTTGATACACGATACGGTGCATTCAAAATAAACGTGATATGTGAAAAAAATATAATAATTATTATTAAAATTGAATATAATACAAAAAAATGATAATTATTTAAAATAATAATGATAAAGGATGAATATTAAATAAAAAAAACAAGTAAAAAAATGACTTCAATAAAATATTAACTGTGCAAATGCTTAAATTTTATGTTATTACAAATAAAACTGTATGTTTATTATAAAAATAATTAAAAATAAAGATAATATAATAAAATAGTCTCTCAATAAAAATTGATTAATAAATGATAACATATTTAGCTACAATTTATCTAGTGTAAAATTTAAAGGTATCAAAATAAAATTATTAATTATTGAAAAAAAAAACATTTAATGAAAAAAAAACTGATAATATAATAAATAATATTTATGTGTAAATTGAAAAATAAATATATAAAAATGCTGCTTTAGGTCTAAATATCTAATTTGCTACACAACAAAAAAAAACAAGTTAATTATTTGAAAAAAAATATTAATAAGTGTTTTTATTATTATCAAAATTGAAATTTCATTCAAAATTAACTGGTGGTGCAAACTAAAATAAAATGGCGGTTCATAAAAATTAGGAACAAATTCAAATTAAACAGTTCCTTTAATAAATTGAGAGGATACTTGTAATAAATATAAAAAAAATGATGTACATTAAAAACTACTTACCATGTTTATTACTTTTAACGTTTTTTTTTAATAAAAAAATGGCGGTTGGAAAACGTTTAAAGTAAGAATATGACAAAAAATGTGTAAATATCAATTAAATTAAATTATTATTAAAATAATAAGAAACAAAAAAAAACAACAAAAAATATTATTATAAAACGCATTAGAATATAAATGTATTATATTTAATAAGAATGTTAATAATAAATAATAATTAAAAAAAAAAATAAAAAATAAAAGGCTAATAATTTAAATTAAAGAAAAAAAATGGTAATTTTTATTAAGTTAATTTAAAATAAATAAAAGATTAAAGAAGAGGAATGATGCAAACAGAACAAGTTAAATAAAAATTGTATTGCATTGAAATAAAAAGAAGAGAACATAAAAAAATGATTAAAATAATAGATGAAAAATGTACTCAAAAAAAGGAATAAATAATTATAGTAATGATAATATTAATTAAAATGAAAAACAAAAATAGTAACTGTAATAAAAGTATAGTATGGATTGTTTTCTATTATTATTACTTCTTTAATTTTTTATTGTATTACAAAATGAAAAACATAAAAAAAAGGAAAAATAAAAAATATGTGATGACCTTTTTTCATAAAAATAAATCAAATGTGTTTTATTCTCAATCCTCACTTAAAGAGAAACCTTGTCAACCTATTCACAACATCGCACCGTGTCCATTTCGTTTGAACCATCAAGAAACATCATGGAAATGCTAAATCAACTACTTTAAAATATGAATATTCAATAATTGGACGGTTTCGAGCACAATCGATAAACTTGATGACTTTAAAGAAAATACAGATAACAACATATGTTTTAAAAAGTAAGTTTATTAAAAAATATAGTGGAGGCGACTGGTTGATTATTTTATGCAAATGTGAAAACTTCTGCATTATCTTTGACGCATTTTAAAAGCGTCGCTCCTGCTTCACAAGGATCTTTTATGCCTTGAGCTTAAATAAACACAAATTATTAATCAATGAAAAAAAATAATATTATTCAACTTACTTGAATCTTTACACAAACCAAACGTCTTTTTCGTTGTTTCTTTCATTTCGTCTGGCATTAATGTGTCAATTTGTTTCATCATTCCTTCATAATTCACTTTTGCTTTTTTCATCTAATTAATTTATTTAATTTAAATCGAAAATTTTATTATTTGAAATTGAATTTATCTTACCGCCCCCATCATTTCAAATACACAATGCACGTAACATTTTAAGTTCTTCTCTGTTGGGATATTTCCTGCTTTCACTGAATCAGCTTCGGCTGTATTTTTTAACATTAAATTACTTTTACTTAATTAGTATTTAAATCCAAAATTTAACATCATACCATCAGATATCTTAAATTTGTTAACACATGCAGTCCGCATTAAGCCAGCAGCTTTTTCCATCTTTTTAATGAATTTATAATAATTTTTTCTTCACATTTATCACGTTTAATAATGAAAATGATTTTACCTGTTCTAACGTTGCTCCTCCAGAACACAATGAAATTTGATAAATTACAAGAATTAAAAATGAAACAAAATATTTATTTACTTCCATTATCTTTCCCTTTGAATAAAAAACTTTAAAATGCGAACAGAAGTGATTTTCCTTCATATTTATAATTAAATTTAAAATATCTCAAATCATGTTAACGACTCTAATCAATCAGTCAATCAATCAAAATGTTGGGCGGTTTTTAAGTTGATGAGTAATTAATCAAAAATAATAACAGTGATTTGAATATTTAACGGAATCAAATATCAGATTTATTTTTATTGTATTTATACGAAAAAAGAAAAATTCTCTTAAGATGTTTAATTAAAATTTATTTTAATTGAATTTATGGGAAGAAATAATCTGGATTATTGTCATAATAACATTTCCACCATATGTAAGCTGATTCACATTTGTCGGATTGCTTTGCATTATTTGCCACTGCAACACACATTTTATAAGCATTTCCAAAGGATTCCTTCCAATCATCTGGAATGTATGTATCTTGAATTGACTTTAAATACGAGATTTTTCCCTTTTTGTCCATCTATTTAATATTTCTTTGAAATTAAACATTTGAAAAATATTTGATTTTAAAATTTACTCACGATTTTTAATGTCTCCATGATGCATTGAACATAACACTGTTAAAAAAAATTGATTGATTTAAATTAAAATTCATCGATTTAAAGCTCGTTTTTATTTCAATTAAAATCTCACCTTAGCATCACGATTATTTTCATTTAATTCACCGTCAGCTATTGCCAAAGGTATCTCTGGTTTGATTTTTAACACCCTCATACACTTTGATCTTAAAACACCAGCCAATTGTTCAAAGCTTTCTTCTGACATCTAATTGAGTGAAAATTATTTTGAAACTTGATTTTTTCAAACATTTTATTTGAAATTTTAGACTCACAGAAAGCACACTACGAAAAAGTACATTGATAAACAAAAAATATTCCAAAAAATATCTTAGTTTCAACTTCATTGTCCACGATTTTATTTTACTTTACTTTAAAAAAATACACACATTTGAAACACAAAAGAGCACTAAAATAAAACGGAAATATACCACAACCCACCTTTTTATACTCTTGATAACATGCCCAATTAAAGATAATCTTTGATAAACACACTAATTTGTTTAAAGGAATCATAACCCATTATTATTTTCGATAAAATTACATGTTGAACCAATTAAACGCTTACAAATTGTATTAATTATGCAAAAATTGATACATTTTGTTAAACAGACAAATTATTGGTTAACTTATTTTTTTCCCTAATTTACATCGTTTATCGGCACGCAACATTATACGGTTATGAATTTAAAAAAAAAAGTTCAGAATCGGGTTTAATTTTAATTGAATGAACTTTTCGAGACTTTTAATAATTTATAATTAATTACAGCTTTCAAACTAATACAACTTTGTAATTAAAAGAAAATAATTAAGTGTGAACTCAGATTGTAATGTAATTAAAACTACTGAAATGCATCTTTTCATCAGCCAATAACTAATAAATTGAGGTGATAATGAAATTGAAGTTTAGTTTTTAATTAATTTCATGAGTTTTGATGAAAATAAAAATAAATTTCTTTTAAAGAGTTGAATTATTTTAAAGTTATGTGATGAATTGATTTGTTTGAATCAAGATTGAAAGATTAAAATGAAACAATTTCAAGCAATTGATGTTATTTTCATTTTTTATTTTTCTCTAATATTTGAAAATGTGTTTTGTGTAAGTAGAGTAAATGTCAGAATTCGATCTAATTTTTTTTGAAACGAATATTTTTTGAGGGAAATTTTGAAAGTTTGAAGTTTGTCTTCTGTTGCACGAGTGAAGTTCTGGTTCGACTGCTTCATCCTTGAAAATCATCAAGAGACATCTCAATTATTTTTTTAAAATCTTTCAAGCCACCAATTTAATTTAATGATTTAATGTGTTCACATTTTTGATAGAGATCGAAAAAATCCTTAAATTTAGAAATATCAATAACACCAAACTTTCCTAAATGCTGTTTTTTAAACATTTTTAAGGCTATGACAATGGAAGAACTAAAAAAGGCAGGTGAAACCATGAGAATGGCGTGTAGAGGCAAACAACCAATAACTGATGAGCAAATGAAAATGATTCAGGATGGTGAATTTCCAGATGATCGTACAGCTAAAGTATGGAATTTTAAATTATAAAAATTACTATTTAATTTTATTGATTACAGTGTTTTTTGCTTTGTATCATGGAATTGACAAGATTGGTGAATTGCAAAAAATTTACTAAAATTTTAAAATATTAAATAAAAAAATTTCAGATAAAAAAAGGTAAAGCTGATATAAAAGGTGCATTGAAACAAGTTGATCTTTTAATGCCAGATGATCTCAAAGAACCTTTCAAACAAGGCATAATCGCTTGCGAACACTCAGCTGACAATGTTAAGGATATGTGTGAGAAGGCGTACGTTGGAGCAAAATGTTTCAAAGAAAATAATCCGAAATTCTTCTTTCCATGATTCAACTATGAATTATTTGGAAGAAAATGACCGGAAAATTTTATCAAAATAAATTAATTGAATCTCATAGACAGTTTTTTTGATTTAAAACGACATGGGAACGCATTTTATCAAAAAGTGCCCGACCATGATCTTTTCACAGCAAAAACATGAGCTTCAATTATATAATTTTTTTTTAATTTGCGTTGGTCTGTAATGAAACTTCAATTATCATTTAAAAACACTAATTAAATGCTTTTTGTATTTCCCCTGTCATCAGTCGCATGATTTGCATTATCATCGTATTTATTACACACCAAATTTGTTGAAAGATGAAGCAAATATTTCCGTGTTTTTTCAATTAATAAATTTTTGCATCATCATTTATGACACTGTAAGTTCAAAACGTCTCGCAGTTCAGTATTAAAAAAAATATTTTTTTTTCTTTTTATTAAAATCATTTTTATTGAACGTTATGGTAAGAAAAATTGTGGGATATTATCAATTGCACATTTAGCGATAATCAAAGCATTTTCACAAGCATCCTTTCCCAAAGGTATATCCTTGCAAATATTAATACCAGCTATGAATTCGTCTTTCATCTCAGGTGGCAACATGGTTTCAGCGGTTTTGATTGCCTTATCTGCTAAAATTTTTCCCTTTTTAAGTACACCCAACATTTCTAAAAGACAGTTCAAGTAACACTGGAAAATTTCTAATAAAATATAACATTTTCATTAACCAGACAATTAAACTTACTTTTCCTTCTTTATAACCAGGCAATGCTCCATCTCGAATTGCATCAGCTTGTTCATCGGTTAATTTAAATTTCGGTTGACATGATTGCCTCAATAAAGTTCCAGTTTGTCGCAGTTGATCCATTGAAACACCCTAATTTTAAATTAAAATTTCATCTGAGTCTGAGAAGTAAATTCTTCATGGATCACTTAATGTTAAACTTACACTATGAACATGTTGCAAATAATTAAGAAAATACAAGGCAAGTAAATAAATAAATTGATATCGAATTTCCATAATGTAATTTTATTTATTAAATTCTTTACGCTGCTTAATTTCTATATCAGTGTTTCTAATGATTAACTTGATACAAAGCAGAAAATATTGAAAATTCTTCTTTTATTTATTAAAATTTATCGAATTCATGTTAATATTCATTCATTTTAATAACATGGGAAACAAAAAACGGTTATAATTTAAATGTCAATCAATTCTTTATTTTTAAGGTAAAAAGAATTGTGGATTATTTTCTTGTGTGCATTTCGCTGCAATTACGGCATTTTCACATGGATCTTTTGTCAGTGGGGTGTTTTTACAAGCATGTATTCCGTTAATGAAATCATCCTTCATCTCTGGTGGTAGCATTGTTTCTGCACTCTTTAAAGCTTTATCGACTAATATTTTTCCTTTTTTCACAACACCCAACATTTCCATTAAACAATTGATGTAACACTAAAAATTTCAATTGAATTTAATCTGAAAAAATTACAAACTAATTTAAAAATACTTTTCCATCTTTGTAATCAGGTAACTCTCCTCTGCTAATTGCTTCTGCTTGTTCGTCTGTTAATTTAAAACGTGGTTGACAAGATTGTCGTAATAATGCTCCGGTTTGTTTGATTTGTTCCATTGTGATACCCTTAATTTAAATTAATTTTTTCGTTAAATTTGTTGAATTTCACTTTAAAACAGTAATTTTTTTGTTTTAATCAAACACTTACACAATTTACATGATCAAATGAAAATAAAAGGAAAAAGTAAATTAAAAAATTAATTTTATTTTTCATCTTAAAAAAATTTGGATCGTCTTTTAAAGAGTTTCAATTTCAATCACTTTGATAAACGGTCCAGGTACTAATGAATGATAAAAACTTTCAACAATTAAACTTATCTTTTTTAATTACTTACTGATTCATTCGTTTTAATTATTAATTGAAAGACTTTTAATTACTGAGTAACGAATTTACACGTACAATTTAAGATTTCTGTACAGAATTTTACTGCACGAACAAAATTTAATCACTTCCTAGTAAAGTTTTAAAATTTACAAATGTCTGTCACTTCTTCTTTCGCGGCTCTGTCATAAAAAAACATTTTCTAAGAGGGGCAGCGGACAAAACTATTTGTATTCATATGGGACAGCCTAAATACCTTTTAAATTTTATTAATTGAAACATCTACAATATCTTTATTAATCACAATCAAGAGTTGAAAAAAATTCTAATTAATTTTATTTTTATTTTTCACAGCAATGAACTTCACTTTGGGTCTCGCAATAGCTTTACGTTCAAATATGTGCCTAAACTTGTGATACCACAGAAGTTCCCCAACAAATGCAATGCATGACAAAACACTTCCAATTAAAATAAGATAATTTGCTCCAATAATATGATCAACTGACAATTGAATTGGATTATCATTACCAGCGAGAGTTTTCTTATTTTCTTCAATTGTCTTTTGTATTTTATAATTCATCGTTTTAACTGTAGCCTTATATTCCCAATAACTTGCTATTCCGCTCTCAGCCTGCATCAAAATTATTTTATTCATCAATTCCATGTATGGCCAAGTCTTTCTCGAGGGCATTACCGTTTGCTCCCAATACATGTCATCTGATGTTAACATGTAATTTTTTGCAATTTCTTCATCCATATACTCGGCAATACAAACAGTGCCAAATTGAAGGGCCTCTAAAATTATTGCCATATCTTGTGCTTTTCCATGTTCGTTTAGTTCTTTCATTGACATTTCTTTGAAATGATCCAAATAATATCGTAAATCCGGCTTAAATGCAATAAATTTATCATAAATAAATGAAATGGTGAAAAATCAAAGCCAGTAATTTCAAACCTCTTGTGAATCAATTACAGATAACACAAAAACCAAACTTGGTCCTCCCCAAATCAAATCACTGTGAATGATATCCGATATCGTACTAATTGGATTTTCAAATTTTGTTATTGTCATGACACTTG
The DNA here is from genome assembly GCA_900002565.1 of Culicoides sonorensis. Lineage (NCBI taxonomy): Eukaryota > Metazoa > Arthropoda > Insecta > Diptera > Ceratopogonidae > Culicoides > Culicoides sonorensis. The sequence continues at coordinate 357,219 of LN483456.1, read as the reverse complement.
CTAATGCTCCTAAAATGGATTTATGTGATGTAATCTAATTATCAAAGTTTTTTATATGAAATTCACCTCCATAAAGATTCCCCACAATCATTGCAAAATAAAATAAGAAACCGAATATGATAAATTCTGCTAATGAAGTTGTTCTAAAATGAAATGAAATGTAAGAAAATTAATTATAAAAATCAAAACTAAATTTAATTTAAAATGACTTGATCACAGATGTGCCTTCAAATAAACTCAGCTTCAGAATCGTCATTACAACACTTCCAAATTCATGAGTGCTCTTTTTTCCAGTGTAAGCCATTATTGTGCTCGTTAATTGAATTAAAAGAATTGATACAAAATACACGACAATCATTGAAATCCATACAATGTAATTGAATGGCATAAGAGGGGTCAAAAAGTACGGTAATGGTTTTGGTTTCGGTACAAGATGCATAACACGTACTTTCTGAATTGAATCTGAAAATTGCATGAAGGGAAATAAGTTTCCCCAGTGATAAAATGCGGCAATTGTGACATCCGATTGTCCAGTTACAATTGCATGCATAAGACCAGTTGATGATCCATTCTTTGTAATATCACCCCATAATTCTTCTTCTTCTATACATGAAAGTGAAATTATTTGATCATAAGAAAGTTTTTTTTTAAACTTTACCTGTGTGTAACGTAATTGTACAATTATATTTCTTACAAAATTCGAGACATAAATACAATTCAACACCATCCAGGGAAACTGACAGTTCATCATCAGAATTTTCAAGATTCGCGTTCCCAGTTCCAGGAGGCTTAAAATATGGTTTTCATGGAAAAATGTTTTAAATTCTATAGCAATATGAAAAAATTACACTTACAACAAATTCATAATGTGTGTAAGGCGGATAGTTTATGGTCGCTACTTTCAGTTCAATCCCCGTCAAATTCGTGAGTTCCGTGAAAAATTTCTTTTCATATAAAAAACTTTCATTATGAATAAAATACTGATTAAATTGATCTTTCATATTTTGATTGTATGAAATACTAACAACTTCATCAGAATCTAACGATATAACGATAGTTTGAGGTAAATCCTCAATTATAATTACATTTTTAAAGTATTCTTCAATATCATTGTCGAAAAACTCCTGATCTTGAATTAAAATTAAGTATTTTCTCAAATATCGAGCTGTTGCATCCATGTGTGTTTTACGATAACTTTCCAAGAAAATTTCAGCACAAACAAAAGTGACAATAAATACCTGTTAAATTGAATTAAGTTAAATTTTTGTCATGATTTAACATCAAAATCATCTTACGGCACATCCTAAATTGATATCCTTGATAAGCAAATCTAAAAATACTTGATTCACATTTTGAGTGCAATCAATATTTGATACGACAATTCCGTCTAAATGTAAATCATATTTCATTTTATTTACATCTCCGAATTGGTTTGATTGTATTAAACACGTTGTGTGACTGTTTATTTCAATAGCTGTAAATCAAAACAACAAGAAAGAGAGAAAACGAGGTAAAATTGGATTTAAACAAATAAATATTCAGGTGAAAATTATGCAAAAAAAACTTTTACCAACAAGTTTTAGAATGCAATCTAAAGCTTTGCTAATTGAATTTAAGTGAATTTCTGTTAAATTAATTAGGTTTTCCATTTATTATAAAAGTTATGCAAAATTCTTCAATTTAAATGAAATTATTAACTGAGTGTTTCCCAGAAACTGAATTTAAATGTAATTTGAAACTCTTTTTATAGCATTAAAAGCCATAAAATGATTTAATTTTACTTGTGTTTGATTTTGAATAAATTATATGAAAATAGGATAATTATGATAAATTGTGAGTCAAACAAAAAAATTGGGTCAAACCAAAAACTTGGTACTTGGCTGCTCATTTAAGCTTCAAGTCTTTTTGTAGTACCAAGGGATTCAAATATTTTCAATTTTTATTAAAATGATTTTTCATTCTTTTATATGGTGAAGTTTATTTCTTCAAATAAAAACTTATAATTTCTAAGATAAAAGCAAGAATTGATACAACGTATCCAACACCCAATGCTATTAACGCTCCAATGATATGATCTACTGAGATTGGTACAGGCCCATTATTTTTATCCATAAACCGATTATTTTCATCTACTATTCGTTGAATACTGTAATCCATCACATTATTTATGACCTATTAAATTTTTATTTATCGAAAAAATTTAAAATCATTTATTTATCATATAATGTACCTTAAATTCCCAATATTCTCGTATTCCACTTTCTGTAACTGCATAAATAATTCTATTCATGTATTCCATGAAAGGCCACGTTTTGTGTGCAATTACCGTTGTATATTGTCCAGTCAACTCCTCTTTAGCAACCATGTAATTTTGGGCGGAAATATGATCCATCATGTTGTCCAAATTGCAAACAGCCCGATTCTGAGTTAATTCAGTTAGAAAAATTGATGTTTTATGATCCTGATTTTTGATTTCCGTCAATGGTACAACAATAAAGTTATCAATGTACTTTCGCAGAAATGGATCTTGAGTCAATTCAATTGGATACAAATATGCAATTGTAATTCCTTTCCACTGATAATTGCTTTCAACTAATTCTGCAACAGTACTAATTGGTTTTTCGTAGCGTGTAACTGTCAGTACACTTGCAAAACCACCACCATACAATGTACCAAGAATGAGCGAGAAGAAAAGTAAGATAAGGACAATTAAAGCATGAATACCTGTTGTTTTTTTGAGTACCATCGATTGAAAAACACTTATCCGGATTATTGTGAAAATTGCATTTCCAATAATTGATTTTGTTTCATTACGTTGAGTTGTTTTTGAGAATGAAAGTTTTTGAACAAAAAATACAGTGATAATACCAATTAGATAAGTCAGACAAACTAAACCCCATATTTGAAAAGGAAATGGTAAAAGGGGAGTTTTAGTATATGAAAGTGGTTTTGGAATTGGTACCAAGTTAATAATTTTTGACTGTTGCGTTGGCAATGATAAAATTGTGTATGGGAAAAGGAAAATTGTCATGTATGGAGCCCCAATTGAAATATGTGTTCTTCGAGATCCAGTTGCACCAAAAATTCCAAATCCAGTAAAATTATCATAAATTATGCCGTAAACATCTCCTTCGTAAACTGTAAAAGCAATATGAAATATTGAAAATTAATTTTGAGAAATGAGATTTTACCAAAATTATATGAAATTGTGCAATTGTGCTTCTTACAAAATTCTTTAACTAAATAAATATCAGTTCCATCGACATCAAGTTCTTGTTCGCCCTGAAAAAAATGTCTTTAACACAAACTTAAAAAAATTAACCATACTCACATTAAATTTAGCATGACTGAAAGGCGTGTAAACAACTAACGATACTCTTAATTCTCTTCCTTGTAAATTCAGCATTTCATAATTATGAAAAAATGATTTTTCAAATAAAAGTGATTGATTATCAACAAAATATTCGTTAAATAAATTAACTGATTCCCAAAAATAGTAAATTTTAATACTCTTTTCTTGTTGTAAACTGTTCTCCATATCCATTGAAAGCAAAAGAGTCTCAGGAATATCTTCAATGATAGTTGTATGGTTGAAAAGTGAAAATGTATCAATAATTTCGTGAAAATCAAGAACTACAAGATATTTTATTAAATATTTTTCTACAATAAAATCATGAACCGAACGGAAATTTTCCAACAACATCCAAACACAATCAATCATCGTTAAATAAAACTGAAAAGAAAGCCAATCAATTCATCATACTATATGATTATTATCTTAAATTTACTTACATTACATCCTAATTTTATTCCATTTTTGAAAGTCTCAATAAATCTGGGATCCTCACAATTTATAACGATTGATGGAATTTCAAGATTCATATCAAGCATTGAAATGTCATGTTTATTTGAATTATTTGTGAAAATACAAACGGAATGGGGTTCTATTTCAGTTAAAATTAAATTCAAAACTGATAAAATCGATGATTGGTATACAACGTGATGAGAAAGCGTTAAATTCATCATGAGAAATAAATTTAAAAGAACTTTTTCTAGTGTTTTTATGGTAAGTTTAATGCTTTTCAAAGAAAACAACTCAATAGTTTAAGCGGAAAAATTTTATTATGCATTTTAAAAGAAATTTATAATGGTTTTTAACGAATAATTTACTTTTTTACATATTTTTTCCACTTATTGACAGCTCTTTTCAATAAAATTGATTTTTCAACCTTGTGATACCAGAATAGCTCGAAGAAAAATGAAATTGTCGCTGCAATGCTGCCAAACAACAATAAGAACAAGGCTCCAAGAATGTGTTGAATAGACAATTTGACTGGCTCAGCACCATCTGGAGGTTTTGCATTCTCTTCAATATTTCGCTGAATATCATAATCCATCGTTTGGACAGCAGCCTTAAACGTAAAATGATTTTTAATTCAAAATAAATTTAAATGACAACTTACCTGTTGCTCCAAGTAATATCTTATGCCACTCTCTTGTTGCATCAGAACAATTCTATTAAGTTGTTCCATAAATGGCCAAGTTTTGCTTGTCATGAAAACTGAGTCTTGCCAATAAACTGGTTCTTTTGTCATCATTAAAAACTTTGAGTCATCTTTGTCCATGTATGCTTGATAGCTTAAGGTTCCATGTTGCATCGTTTCCAATGTCACAGCAAATTTTTGTTGCTTCACAAGTTTGTGAATATCAGGAATCGGTTTAACTATGTAATTTTTGATGAATTTTTTGAATGGTGGATATTCTGATTGTTGTATAGTAAAAATCCAGTCCCAAGCTGGAGCTCCCCACTTAAAATTGCTTTCCACGAGTTTTTCAAGCGAATCTATCGGTTCTTCATAGCGAGTTACTGTCATTACACTTGCTAATCCACCTTTTATGATTATAAAAAATTTAACGTAATAATAATGATGGGCAAAAATATAAATACCTGCATACAAATTACCGATAACTAACGCATAAATGAGTAAAACAGTAAACAGGACGATGTTGGACATAAATTCAATGTTTATGTTAACACCTTGAAAAATACTCATCATAAATACGGCGTAAATTGAATCAAATAATCCATATTCTGCATTATTTTCTTCGTTTATGTTGAAATTCGCTTGAGTTAAATTGACCAAAAATAAAATGATGGCACCAATTAAAAATGCACCTAATACATAACCCCAAATATATCCAGGAAATGGCAAAATTGGAGTTTGCCAATAAGGTAACGGTTTTGGTTTTGGTAAAACGTGTGTTATAGTTGCTCTTTGAATTATGGCAGAATATTGAGTGAACTCATAAGTGTTGTCCCATAAATATAAAGCAGCACATGATACATTTGCGTCTCTCATAACAAGAGCTCCCACAATACCTAACCCTGTATGATTTGAAAAACTTTCACCCCAAAGCTCTTCATCATACTCCAAACGTGCAACTAGTGTGCAATTATATTTGAGACAAAATTCAACTAAAATTGTGTGTTCCTGTCCCCGTAAAAGCACCGATTTGGTTTCATTTGATCCAAATATGTTGGCGTTTCCGGTACCAGGTGGCTTGAAATGATATCTTTAATTTACTGGAATTAAACTTCAAGCTAATTTCTTACCACTCGATAATATGCCGTGTACGGTGGATAGTGAATAAACGAGCCAGTTACTTGCATTCCATCTAAATCTGTCATTTTCGGAACAGCCAGTTTATCAAAAAGATATGTTTGATTGCTAATGAAATATCGATTATATAGGTTCATGTACGAGGCATATGGAAATGCAGACCATATATCGATCCAATCTTCGTCTTCAGAATAACTTTTATTAAACATCAAGAAACTAGGACTCAAAACTAATGTCAGAGGTAAATCTAATGAAATTCATTCAATATTATAAGATTTTCATTAAAACATTCAAAAAAGGTACCATTCATGACAATTGGGTGCCTTAAAATTTTCATAACTTCCTCATTTGATAAAATACCAGTCGTATCCACCACAACCAAAACTTTTTTTTCATATCTCTGCACAACCCAATCATGAATTTCATGAAAATTATCAAGAAATTGGTTTATGCATTCACTTGAAACAACGAAAAACTGTTTATTATAAAAAAAAATAATTGTATCGATTATCTACACAAAATTAAATATAAAATTTACAGCACATCCATTGGTGACACTCTGTTGCATTTGTTTTATAAAAAATCTTTTATCATCATCGTTGGCAATGTGACAATCACTTCTAAAAGTCGGAAAATCAGTCAAGTGTAACAAATTAATTGAGCTTTGCACGCTATTGTCATCACCAAAGTAACTGATTGAAGTACTGTCAACACCATAATTTGTTATTATACAGACAGCGTGAGAATCAATTTCATGAGCTACACGTGGAGGAAGAAAAAATAGGTGAAAAATTGTTTTATCATTCGAGAATAAAAAATTACCAATGTGATCGAGAATTGTTTTAAATGCTGTTTCAAGAAGAATTATTTGCGTTATATTAAAATATTGAAATAGAATCATGATTTTGACTCTTCTAAGGGTTGGGTGAAAATAGATTGATGTTCGAATTTTTTTGAATTTATACTGACTTGGATATTGATTTAGACTTACAATTTCAAAACAAAGCAAATATTTGCCTTACTAAGCGTTTATTTACATTTTATTTTTATTTATTTTTAAAAATTGATACAACAGAGCATGCATGAAAAGCATGAAATTTAATGTTAAAGGTTAACATTTAAAAATTTATTCTCCAGCTTGCATTTTGTCGAAATCTGCTCCATGTTTTTCAGCGATTTCCTTGTAGCATAAACCCAATTTATATCCAAGTTCACATCGATCGTCATCAGTTACCGATTCACATTCTTTTGCTATATCATCAATAATAGTCACGTATGATGCCTCCCTGCTAGCAGCTTTCATTATACTTTTAAAGTTTTCAGGGTCAAACTTGTTCTCCTTAATCTAAATATAAGAGGAAATAATAAGCTTTTACACTCAAACTCTTGAAATAGTTTACTCACAATTGATACTCTTTCTTGCATGCATGTAATAAGACATTTTTGGGCAGGTGTTTCTGGGTCATGGTTTTCCTTGAACATGTGCATAAAATCATCTTCAGTTGTTCCATCTTTGCCAAAACAGGGCTCAGCATATGTTTTTAGTGTTTCAAGTTCATCCTCAGTTCTTTCTATGCACAACTGAAAATAAAATTGATTTAAATGGAAAAGTTTACATTATTGACTTTTAAAGTTTTACTTTATGATAAAAAAATGGATAATCAATTTAAAACTCACGCAATTCATTTCATCATTCCATGAATAATTAAAAAAAATGAGTTTTTTTAACAAATTTTTGTTTTTTCATGTCGTATCTCAATTCATAGTCTACATTGAGGGGATTCTCATAAATAACACATAAAAATGTGAACTTGAAAAACATTAATTAAAATAAACTCGTAATTTCGTCATTTCAATTCATTTTCTGTTCTGATCTTAAGTAGATCATTTAATTTTTTTTTTCTCCTTTATTTTCTAAAAAAAATGCGGAATATTGTTAAACGACTTCTGAATGATTGGCCAGTTAACCAGTTATTGGGATTTATGCCATTGCAACGCCTTGAATTACTATCACTCGGAGCATGGCCTCGTCTCAATCCACCAACATGGTATGTCGCCTTGGGATATTTTAACTCATTATTCAACGGCATGTGTGTGGCAGCTGAATTTTCATTTGCCTTTGAAAACACAACAAACTTGCAATTAATTCTTGACAGTTTGTGTCCAGCGTTCACTAAAATGTGCATTGCAATTAAATTGTTCTTCATTGTTTGGAGACGAAACGAATTTTATAAAGTCCTTAAGGAATTGTCAGATTATTACATGGAAATGAGTGTTAAAGATGACATTGAATTCATTAAAAGACTTGCTGTAATTGCATTTAAAATTTGTTTTATCTTGACAGTTTTCTCCGAAATGACAGGTGTATTTTTCGATGTGTTACCTGTTTCAATGAATATTTATCGGATTTTAACTGGGCAAGAAACAATTGCTGAACTACCATTCCGCAGTATCTGGCCATGGAAGACAAGTGAAACACCTGGATATGAAATCACATATTTATTACTCGTATATTCAAGTTGGTTGACATCAACCGCCAATCCTGGTCTTGATTGTACTTTTATGGGAATTTGTTTTCACATTTCAACTGAATTTCAAAGCATTAAATCGCGTTTTATTGAGTTGGGTAAAGAAATTGACAAAAGAGCACCAAATTGGAAGGTGTTAAATAATGAGGATAATAAGTACGTTTATAACGAGTTCAAGAGAATCATTGAAAAACACACAGCTACAATTGAATTGTGTGAAACTTCACAAAAATTGAGTCAAGAAATGATTCTTATTCATTTCATTACATCTGCCATGGTGATTTGTATGAATGGTGTCAATTTGATTATAGCATCGGGGGCTGCGAAATCGATTTATGTTTGTTATATCATGACAGCGTTGATTCAAGCTTTTGTGTTCTGTTATGGAGGTGACTCGTTAGAGCAATCGGTAATATTTTTTTTGTTTCAAATCCTTATCTTAAATAAATTCAAATTTTCAGAGCAGGGAACTGAACACGGAATTATATAAAATTTCATGGCAAAAATTGAATGGAAATGGAAGACGTGCTGTTCTAATGATGATTCAAAGGACTCAAAAAACTGTCGGCGTTGCAGTCCCATTTTTTCACGTTTCAATGCCTACATTTGCAAATGTAAGATGTTTTTTTTAACATTAAATCATTATTTTTTTTGAATTTAAATCTTTTTTTTTAATAGATAATACAAGCATCAGGCTCATACGTCACATTGCTTAACACATTTTTGTAAATTAAATAAGTTTTGATTGCACTCACCACAAATGATGTCAGAGATATGACACAAAGAAAATTTAATATAAAGCTTCTCATCGTTAAATTTATTAAAATAATTTTTACACTTCTGCTAGTATCAAACAACTAAAATGCTGAAAACAATTCGAGTAGAATTTATACATGCATTGATAAAAATCAGTTAAATTTTATTGGATTTTTATAACTGTAATCAACGAATATTTTATCTTTAAATCTTAATATTCTGAGTTTTGTTGACAGTGAATGGTAATTTTTTTAATCTGATAACATTCATTTCATTTCTCTAACTAAATGACATTGTAATAAAAAATTCAAATGGAGACGCCTTGTATCTGGTTAATGTTTTCAACAAAAAAGTAAAAAAATAGGTAGAAAATAAATCTTAAATGTGAATATTAACATAAACAGTTGAAATGAAATCATTCGAAATAAATCGATGTTTAATATACCGCATTTTAATCGAAGACTTGAATCGCCAAGTTTGAAAAGTAGGATTATTCACAAAACATTATATCACAAAAAAGCTAATCTATAAAAAAATACTTTACATAAATATTTTATTTGAGTGTTTTTTTTCTTTCCATAAGTTCTCGATAAGTAATGTAAAAATAAAAGGCTTTTCCTAATTTTTTTTTATTTTAAAATTTATATCGATTTTATGTCAAAATATAAATTCCACAGATCATCATCATGCACTCTGTGATATATTTTTTCAGTTTTCAGTTCAAATTAGGTCGCAAGAGAGAATTGCACGATAATTTTTCATTTTTATTTCAAACCATAAAAAATTCAAGACATTTCAGATAAAATTGATAATTGTTCCACTTTTTTTTATCATTTTTCTCTTTCAAAATTGATATATTTTGATACAAATAACCTTATTCCAATTTGTCAAATTTTTATTTCACTGTTTGTTTTGATACCAATACAATAAATTTCACATTGATCAATCAAAAGAAGAAAAAAAATGTATGACAATTATACTGACAAGACATCAAACATTAGAAAGATACGCGTATCAATTTTCCTCAAGGCCATTTACTCAGCCTTTAACAAAAAAAAAAAATAAAAAGAAATGCTTTTAGTTTTCGTGTAATATAACAACATGTTTCATGTTTACACAAAGTATGTTCAATAAAAAAGGAAAAATGTTATATGAATATTATTATTTATTGTGTCTCTTGCGTTTTCTTTCTAAAATTATTTATTTTTTTCTTTTGGTTCCTTTGTGGACAGACAAGATAACTTTCACGATAAGTCACGCAACAGCAATTTATTATCAATTTACGATCAAAATTTTACACCAATGTCTGAGTATGCAGGGTACGTGGCCATTTTTTTTTTATTGTATCATCGAAGGGGTATCTAATGAAAAATTTAAAGTGGAACAAAAAGTCAACATGGTTAGCAAGATAAATAAATTAACTTTAAAGAAACACGCGATACTTTGAAAAGAAAATAAAGTATAATTACGATATTTTGCATAAACGTTATCAATTTAAAATGAAGAAAGTGAGTGAATTTTATCTTCTTATAAATTTACAGTACAAGAAATATCTTCTTGAATGTAAGAACGGGGATTTTACCTGAAATGATTTTCATTTATCCATGATCATTTCAATCAGTATATAAACTTCAACGTTCTTTGGGGCCGCGACCAAACAGTCATTGAAAAATTGAATCATTTTCCTCCAAGTTTCATTTTCAGGTAAGAACTTTTTATGTATTTAAAAGAACCATTACTTTCCATATTTCTGAATGAAATTCTAATAAGGAAAAAAGAACTCTAATTTTTTGGGTTGATCCAATTTCTCCCTCATTAAATCCATATTTCTTCATTGTCATAATAATTATACCCTAATTTTTCATTCTAATAATTTTTTACATGAAAGCCCTTATAACAAATTAGCTGAAGTGAAAATAATAACAAGTATCATGTGAGTACTTAAAGAGATTTGAAGAAATGCGTTCAAATGCTTTACCTAATTGAAGTGTATTTTAAATACCATCATTCAAAAAAATAAACAAAAAGTTTGAGAACCATCATCATTAACTTAATTTGAATCAAATTAAACTTTTATTCAATTTTCCAATTTTAACATTATTCATTTTTATAACCCAATAGAAAAGGAAGTTCCATTCCTATTAAATTTTGAAAAAAAAAAATAAAAGGATTAGCTTATAACACTTACAGTTCACATAACAAAAGAATATTTCTTGTCTGTACTTGTTGTCTAGTCATTATCAATTTGACAATAAGAAACCTAATAACGTCTAACAGACTTTTTTCACTTTTATTTACGCTTCATTGACAATAATGGTGATGATTATGCTGTGAAATTGTTATGTCTTGGCTTTTCTTATTTCATGTCATTGAGTTCAAGAAATAAAGGTAAAAGTATGAAATTGCTTAATGTTACATAATCTAAAGAAGAATCATAATGACAAAAAATAATAGATAAATACTCTTCATATAAAAGGTGAAATAATCCTAATGGATAATGTCAGATTACTATCTTCGCTATTATTTTCCTGTAGTTTCATCTTTTTGTCTACATCTTCCTACATTCAAAAATTAAAACAGAATTTCACCGGAAAATGAAAGAAAAACCAAATTGAAGTTCAAAAAGGAAATTGAACCAAAAAACAACCAGGATAAAAATCTTTATGAATGAATGATTTCCAGGAAAAAATGGACAATCACATTCTTTTATATGGCAGTTCATTGTCAAAACGGATATTGGATCATCAGATCATGCCTATTAAACTTCAATTTGAATTTTATTGTAAAAAATAAAAGAAAGTGATGAAAAGTCACTTGAAAATATAATTGAGATTACATAAGTGATACTTTAAAACTTTTAAGCTAAAGTTTGTACTTGAACGATAAATACAAATAAGAACCATCATTATTTGACATGAATGAAAATTATGGTTTTGGAATAAGGCCGCGACAAATGAATTTCAAAAGTTTTGTCCGATGCCCCTTTTGAAAAGTCAAAAAAGACGTGGGGCATAAAAAAAAAAAAATTTTTTTTGAACCGTATTTTCAATATAAAATTCATGTTTTTTAGAAAATTTCAACAATTTTTAAGTAATTATTACGTTATTGTGGTGAATTAGCCTGAAAAAACTAAATAAACCAAAAAAATCCAATTGAAATTCCTTTAGCAAAATTTTAAAGTCCAAAATTTTTAACGGTCAAATTTTTTTAAATAGGTTTTTATGAATTTCTGAGTGATTTCTTTGTAAACCTTACAAAAAACATTCTCAAAAGGCAATTAATTAAAAATGTAAGCAATTATACGTCTGTTATTGGTATTATTTGAAAGAAATTGCCTTAAAGACATAATCTGCAAGAAGAACTTTTTTTTTTTTTTTTGCCCCCCCCATCTAACATGTAATTGGATTAGGACAAAACTTTCGATTTTCATTTGTCGCGGCCTAAATAAGAAAAAAAATTTCAATGGAGCACGTAAGTTGCAAGCTGTAATGATGGCATGATGGGGAGAAAAACACTTAAAAATATTGATTCAAGTGGAAAAAAATTAAAAGAAAAAGCGTATTGAAAGGTTAAAATAATGAAATAAGTTTTTTCATTGTAAATTGGAAATGTTCCGCTTTGCTTGGTGATTCACTTGCATAACGAGGGTCTTTGCTGGGCGGTTACAGTATGCCAAATTCGCGTGAAAAATGTTCGATGAAACACTATTTTTTAATTTAATCAATGAGACTCTTTAAATATTTCGTATATTATCGCTGACTCTTAACCAAATTTCTTGTATCTTTAATGACATGATGGAATTTAACTTACACTTTCTTGTTGTCACTTGCCTTTTATGATAAAATAGTAGTAAAATAAATAACTTGACAAAAAAACCCAAAATTCTCAAAATAACTCATTATTTTAGATTAAAGTGACATGACAATGTTGAATGTAAAAAAAAAATGTATGAAATTACGAAGATAAATTATCACTCATTACAATGTTAATATCATAATAATTCCTGATTCTTATCATCATTATCATCAACATCACATCATATACCTAAGAGAAAAAAGATATACAAAAATAAAAGGTTAAAATTCCTTAAATATGTTGATAAAACCTTATTCTTGTTACGTTATATATGCTTACAATCAAAATAACATACGCCCTACAACCGCCTCAAAACGTCAAATATACTGCCGACAAGTAAAACAACAATACATTACCTCCTCCACTTGTCAATTTGTTGAATATCTGAACTTTTTTACGCTACTCCAGATTTTTTTTCCTTTTCACATTTCATTGTATTGTTATTTTACAATATTTTTGTTTTGATCATACTTTTTTTCCATACGCAATCTTTAAACGACACGAAAAATTAATGTTTTTCCAACACAAATTTAATCTGTGTTATCATACATTTAAAAATTAAGCGTATAGATCACACTGAAAGTTTATTTTTAATATACGATACATTTAACGCAGGCATATGACCTACTTTTCATTTGGCTCCTATATTTTATTGTACCTTTTTTTGTGCATGATTGTTGTATAGATGAAATCCCCTCACCATTTAAAGAGTCACAGAAAAAATATTGTGCAATCCAAATTGCACTGTATATGTTATAATTTGTGTGAGAGTTATAAATAGATAGACCAAAAATGTTTTATAAGGCTCTGTCATCTATAACAACATTAATATCAGTGTGTGTGTGTGTGTGTGTTTGCATGTTACGAAAAATGTTGAAAAGATTTTTATATAGTTGAAATTTTTGTATTAAACCACATGCCTTATGTGTGTCATTTTAAATGAATGAATGAGAAATGTGAGATTTTTCCTCTAAATTACCATGTGATGCTGGTAAAAGAGAGTGTGATTTGATGCTGGAGAGACGTTACGATGCGCAAGCGTGTTTTTTGTGAGAATGAGGATATGATACTAGTATTACGAGGATATCTTGTTGAATGAATTGAGAGGAAATTATGTGTACACACTAAGAATAAGTGTTAATATTGCGTTACACTGTTAAAATTCAAAAAATTTGAGTTTAAGAAAATAAAATTAATTGATCATTTTTAACTAATTTATTTATTTTGGTTGAAGTTTTAAGAGAAAAGAAAAATTAATGTCCATCCCTGACATCAGTGCATCCTTGTATGTGGACACACACAATTGTTATGTGAGAACAAGTACTGGTTTGACCTTTACCTAGATCAGTTTTCAGTTCAATGAGAGCGATGTGTGTGTGAGCACATAAAAGAGGACTAGAAATAACTTGAGTCAATTCATTCTCAAAATCAAAATTTCCTCTAGTGTTCCACTCAGTATCATCAGCATCAGTACAACTGTCTTAGTGTGTCGTCGTTCTAGAGAAAATATGTGTAATTTTTAGAGCAAAGAAAAAAAATCTTCCTTTTTTTATCTTACAAAATATCGCACACTATACAACAAACTTTTGTTCTGGGCGTTGTCGCATCTTAACCATAACGAAATAATGTGTAAAAACAATGTAAAATTTCCCTAATTAATAATAATTTTCCCACATCTATCCCAAAGTAAAAAAAAATAAGTATATTTTCCAGTTGATTATTAGATTAAAAGTGCAGATGAAAATAAATTGTGGAAAATACACATAAAAGAAAGCTTAAGCATAAAAATAAGAGAAAATCTGAATTATACCACAATATGATTTATGTGAATGTCTATCAGTAATAACAACTGTGTAGTGAAAGTTTGTGAAGCAAAAAGAAAAATCATCTGTGCTCACACATGTGAGAATATAACAAAAGGAATAAAATAATAAAAAAGTATAATATACAAAACGGGAATAAAATTAATAATATTAAGAGGAAAAAAAATATTAAGTTATTTCATCACTCTCAGAATATCAATGATGTTCAATCGAAAATAATTTTTTTGTATTTTTTTTTTGTGGAAGATAAGAAAAGAAAGAAAATTAATAATACAAATTACAATGGCTTTCATTTCATCAAAACAAAAATATAATTATTTTAATGTGCCAAGTCAAGAGAAAAGTGATTGAAAATTTGGTGCTTGTCATTAATCAAGACTTCACAAATGGCATGGGAACATACGACGGAGGATAACCTTTACAGGTGTGTGTTCTTGTGTGTTAAAGTGTTTTTTTTTTCCTTCTTCTCTCATTTCATGTCAATATCACTAGATCAAACACTTTTGGGACTAAAATAAAAGAAAATGTTAAGAAAAAAAAGAGAAAAACAAATCCATGTGATTAAGTGTTTCAAATAAAGAGGATTCGTTTTTTTCCTTACTTTTATTTCATTATACCAATTTCAATTTTCATTTCATTTAGATAAAAAAATAAAAAAAAAATCTAAGCATCTAGTGAATTTTTAATATAAAAAGCGAAGGATACAATGAAATTAAAAAAGAAATAACTAATTTTCTTTTCTTTCTTTATTTTTTCATCATATCTTCGTCCACTTAAACATTTAATGAACTCTGAACCATGGTTATTTAAAAATAACTCACAAAAAAAAGTGGATTGCAAGCGCATAAATTATCAGCAACACATTTACTAGCATCACCTGATGATAATAGGAATCCTTTGAATGACTCTACAGGTACATACACCTTTTTTTGTTCCTCTTCTCTTTTCATCGTTATTATTTTATTTTATGCATATTTATTTTGTACAGTATTAAATTTAACAAAGAACATGAAGCTGTATACTTATCTGCTTTCCTAACGTAATGTAACTGATTCTTTGTTGTTTTTTTCCCTTTTGTTTTCTCAAAAAAATTACAAAAACAATAACAGCACAAGCAAAAAATAGAGAGTTTCATTCAATGATTAACAATGAATGCATAATGTTTCTTGTTTTCCTTTTAAGTATCAACATGTTTTGCATATCAAATTACTCTTTTAAAGATTAGATTAAATAAATGAGTGAATTTAAGTTGAGGTATGTGGAGAGTGAAAATTATAATTTAAAAAGTTATGTTTTAAAACAAAAAATTGTTTTACATTCCGGACACAGTTCTATAATGATAACTTCATATCGGATTAAAAACTTGAATGTTGCGAAAATGAGGCGCTTGTTGCATTTTTGTAATGAAAAATTAATTTAATATTTTATGACTTTAAAAAAAAATTTAATGATAAGCCATTTAAGCTCACTCCAAGTTGAAAACGCCCCGCAAAGAACCCCGCATTATATGCATAGACTAAAAGAGTGCCCATAATAGCCGAAATTTTTATACAGATTAACAGGAAATGCGTTAAAAATGGCATTCATCAAAAACCCTGTGAGCGTTCATCAAAGATCTCCGTCTCCGAAGCAAGTCAATTTGTATTGCGGGGCGGTTTTAACTTACAGTGCATGTTCTATTTTTTTATTACTTTTGTAATAACTCTGATGATGATGCTTCATGATCTGAAATAATATTGTTAACGAAGTGCATTTTGTCCAATGATAGTAAGTAAATCATCATATTTACAAAGCAAATAAAAGCAAGTCCTTCTTCCTCTATTTTCCTTTAAGAGTTTTTTATTATTATCATTGTAATGTATTTTGTTGCAATTTTGTAATAAAATACTGTTTTCATGATAAAATTTATTATTAAGAAAGAACATGTTTCAATGAATTTCAAACCAAAATGACTTTAGTCGACCCACATCTGATGATTATAAGCGGATAAACCCACCTCAGTCACTTAGTGTTGGGCTTTTTGTGGGCTGTCTTGCAACTTACCCAAGATTATATTCACTTTTGAACTCTATCCCTGAACCATTTCAGAGTAATGGATGGAACGGAGTGACAGTGGTCAAATCGTCTTTACGTACGAAATGTCAAAAAAAATAATGATGGGCCATAAATGCACTTACTTTACAATCTCAAGTCTAAAGTTGCCTTCATTACTTTTCTTTTTACATAAAACTAGAAATTGAAAAGGATAACAATTTATGTACTTGATCATTGCAGTCATGCATTTGTTGTAAAGATTATTACATTATATGATAAATTTAAATTTATTTACCTGTAGCTCTTTTCAATGCATTTTATATTTCATGAAAAGAAAATATAACAAAAGTAACTGTAAAAACCCGATTTCAGTGCATATACTCATTTTCATATTATTTTTCATAAAAATTCATCTCAATGCTAATAAATATGTAAGGCAAATGCCAAAATAAAATGAGTGATAGACAGTCTCTTGCACATAAAATAAATTGAACAGTAAAATGATGAATTTTATTTCATGTCCTATATGAAGATTCAACGTACAACTTGAGTTATAAAATATGCATCAACATAGTCAATCATGCTCTTGTTCAGTTTATCCAGGTAAAATTATTTTTATATCGTGTCAAGGTTGATGATAATATTGTTAAACATACATTCATTTTTTATTGTTATTATGCTTCAGTTTAGTTTCAAAACGGAAATTGATGTGGTGATTCAATATCAATTTATACAATATCACTTTTTTTTATATTTTTTTTGATTAAATTTCATTTTGTGATCGTATTTTGCTTGAAACTCGTTAGAAACGTGATAAGATGATAAAATTTTCTGTTTTGATTGATCTGCTTAGGTTCAGAAATTTATTACCTACTAAATGTGGGTGCTAACAAGAAATTTATTGACACATTTTAAATGGAGCCTTTTTATTGAATTTCAATCATGAAAAGCTCAGATCAAATTAAAAGTTTAAAGGGTGAAAATAAAAAACGTGATTTGAATGATTTGCATAAGTGCATTTTCATAAACGTGGAACAGAAAAAATTTGTGGAACTTAAGACGTGGATTTTAAGTTGTAGAACACAAGTTGACAAAGAAACAGAATCCCCTTAAAATGGGCAGAAACTGAATTAATTTCAACCTCCGCCAACCTTGTATTGAGATTTTTTTTTGTGAAAAATGCTCATTTTTAATCCTACTGTCCTTACTCCTATAAAAAATGCTATATTTCTATTGTTTAAAATTCAGTATTTTAATGGAACATTTATTTCACCTTCCTACACTTTTTCATGTGTTTCATTTACATAACAATTGTAAAAAGCATTCCTTTTTCTCTTCTACAATTCACATAAAAATTATATAATATTATGGAAAAATGTATGATGTGAACTTACAAAAAAAAACCAGGGCAAAATGTTTCTTCAACTTTGAATAAAGTTTGTTTAACATACTTTTGGTATAGCTGCATAACTCTATTCAATTTTTTTCTTATTATATTGAATATGTAATTTTTTTTTTTTGCTTTTAAATTATTATTATATTTATGTATGAAAAAACAAGGGAGTAAGATGATTATAAATTGAAATTTTATGATGCAGTTCTTCGTATCAGTTGATTTAATATGAAAAGTACAATTGCGTAATAATTTTCATGAAATAATTTAATTCAAAAGTCTTCTCATACTTTTAAGCTTGTCTTGTCAGTCTTTTCCAATAACAATTACGAAAAAAGAACAAGCCGTACTTTTTTCTCCAAAAAAGCGTTAAGCGCTTGAAATAGTTCTAAAGCAAAATTAGAAATTCGAACTTGATTTAGGCATGTGAGTTCTTGTAAGGTCTTAAAACAGACGCATTTAGCTATCAATCTCCTTGTTGGAACTCAATATCTGACCTGATCCGATTCCAAACCCAATATTCTCATCCTTGTTATTTCAGGTAAACCACAATAAAATTATGAATCAATTTAAATTTATTTTAACTCATATTTATTCTCATGACCCCATAAAATAAGATGTCAACTAAAAAAAAATTGTCTTCTCATACTTTAAAATAAATTTTCTGACCATCCATAAATATTCTTTTTATTATATAATTCAATTTGAACATCATGATGTTTAATTAAATTGAAAAGTTATGTCTTTGTGCACCCTCCTTATATTCAACATTTAATAGCAACGCATTTTATAGCACAACCCAACTGCAGTAGTACAATTTTATTTTTCGTATCATAAAATTGAAGAGAAAAGTTTATTTAGATCCTTGCCAACAAATTGATGCTCTACCGCGATTCGTATAGACATAAAATGACAAAACTCACATTAATTGTGTGTACATAAAAAAAAAATAAAAAAAGGATGATGATAATGAATGAGTCTATTGACATAAAACTAGACTTTTATAGTAAAAATACTTTTTCATTCAGAGTAAAGTTAAAATCAAGAAAAAAATTAAAATGTCATTAAAATTAAGCGCAAAATAATTAAAATCAAGTTTTTCGAATGCTATTTCAAATTGCAATGAATGTAGCGTATTTCGATTTCATTTTATCAGATTGAATTAAAAAAATTGAGACATTAATACAAATAAAAAGAGAATTGATGTTATTTTATTTGTCCAGACACTTGTTCCTAGGTTAATGTTTTTCTTTATTGTCCTGTTATTGCTTTTTGTGTAGTAAATTTTCCCACGACTTCTTTTTATGATAAGATAAATTTTTCCTCCTCGTGCTGTATTTTTTTACTAATAATCATACTATTTTATTTTTATGATTATTTGAACAATGGTTTCAATTTCGAAAAATTATTCGAGTGAAACAAATGTGATTAAGTATTATCATTCATGATAATACTCATTTTTCTCTATAATTTGGCATTTGATTGTTCACTTTTTTTTCTCTTTTGCTCTGAGATGAAGCCAAATCAAATAATTTTTAGCATGTATCTATCAATTTGACGAAAAATGAGGGTATTGAAGACTTTTGTCCCTGTCTGTCTGTGTTGGTCAAATTTATATTCAAAAATCATCGAAATTTCATGAAATAAAATAATCTTAATGTCTTAAAATGCACTCTCGTGTATCGTTCATGATTACGGTCTTAAATTTTT
The DNA here is from genome assembly GCA_900002565.1 of Culicoides sonorensis. Taxonomy (NCBI): domain Eukaryota; kingdom Metazoa; phylum Arthropoda; class Insecta; order Diptera; family Ceratopogonidae; genus Culicoides; species Culicoides sonorensis. Next base: position 337,499 of record LN483456.1, on the reverse strand, counting down.
GCCTATAAATGGAACTTCAAACGACAAATAAATGAGCAAAAATTAGCAGTCATACAAAATATTTCTGTGCTACTTTGAAATGTACATTGTTATGTCATTTATGGAATGATTCATGTTTTATTTATGAGAAGGATAGAATTCATGAAGTGGAAAAATTAGGACATATCTCTGATCTGATTAACAGATAAATAAAATTGTGAATCCAGATTGTATTCAATGTTAAAATTTCTATCTCTATTTGGCTGAGATTTTTTTTCTATATCCTTGGATATAAAAAATTAATAACAGCTCTCTTAACTCTAGTACATACTCATGTCATTTGTGGTCCAACATAGAATGTGTGCTAATTTCCATATTTATGTTAGACAAAATAACAAGGCGTCTCCACTTTTCATATAATTAGATTAAATACATTGTACTGTGTGAAATCACGTTCGACATGTGGAAAACTTGTTCAATTACGTAAATTACCATTAATTAGGTAAATATTTGCTTAAATGTAACTGCACATAAAATTTGTGGATTGTGAAAAATTAGCACTAAATTTGAAAGGTTTTGTGTTGAACGATCAATGTTGGTTTTAACCCATGTTGAGAAATGACAAATCGACTGCATTACGACCAGCACGTTGAACGGTCCAGTAGATATTGACATTGATATAAGTTCGATTTGTTATTCCATTATAATATCTAGAATTGATTGCAAAATCACCAGTCTATCAAAAAAAAGAGAGCAAATGTGATGAGTTGGAAAAAAATTTAATAGATACACAAATTTACCGGTAAAATAGGGATAATGTCATGTACTTTATTTGTATCTCGATTCCAATCTGCGTTGAGCATTTTGAAAGTTCCCTGAAAATTGAATTGAGTTTTTTTTTATTGGATATCTATTTCACGAGGAACGGATCGGCACGATTGACCTCAAATACTTACGTTAACTGGGCAACCATTTGAAAAGGCAGGAAAATTCTTTTTAATCTCTTTCTTAATTATCTCGCCAAAATTAAATAATGAATTTGAATCTCTATCATTTAAATTACACAAATCAAAATTAATAGGAACCAAGAGAGGTTGATAGTTCCCATGACTGTTTCGAGAAAATTGTCTCATTGAAAATTTAACATTATCCGCATTTACAAAGGTATATTCCAGATTTAGAACACCCAGGCGGCTCCTCTCAGCTTTAATGTAACATGTGACATTTTTAATGTATTTTGTATCAATATCTCTACAAATTATTTTTCGGACATTGAACAAATAATTCTGAGCCATCTAATGATTGTTTAAAAATAAAGTTTTATTTTAAAATTTTTATATAAATTAGAACTTACTGTTAATTGAATGAGCATTCCGGCAAAAACTGAGAGAGTAAACAAAACACTAACCATACTGATGCGTAGTCTTCAAATGAATACGATGCTTATTAAAATTGAGTATTTATCTAAATGAATGTTATTGAATGATGAACTTTTATTAAATGTCTTTTTAATTTGAATTTAATTTTTAAACACTTAAATATTGTAGTGTCCAATTCGAGAACTTATTAATCACGAAATTTTTAGAAAAAGAACTGATTACGAAATAAATATTCTAAATTTTATCATTTAAATTATCGCGTACGAGCCCACACCAATGTCACGATAGATGACTACCGTAACAACTGACCAATTTATTACTAAATTATTATATTAATATTTGAAAACAACGATACAAAATTTTACTTTCAAATTATGAAAAAAAGACTAAAATTTTGCATTTTGATCCAACCCAGCAATTTAATTTTCAAAATTTCATGTTGCTATGAAAGACTTATCAATTTAATTTACATAATTGCATAAATAGCAATTAGATTACAAGTTAAATTTGCTGCACTATGCAAATCCAAATAGTTTATTAAAAGTATTATTGTGGCTTGTAGTAAATAAGGCGGGATAACGATGAAAAATTAATGCAAAAATTGCTGCAAGCTAAAATTTAAATGGAAATTAGGTCAGAGAGCTTTTCATCTGTAAAATTGTTTTATTTTGCTTTATGCTTACAAGTAAAATTATCCTAATTCAAAAAAATGATTAATTTACTCATCATAAGCATAACTGAGTTATTTGAATGAAATTGAGTATGAAATGAAAAAAAAGCTCATTAGTAAGTAAGTGCTAAAAGGTTAATTTCGCATAGCTGATTTTAAAATAAAACTCGTGTTCTCATGATTCGAACCCAACATGAATCTTAAAATATTTCCTTAACGAGCAGTATCCTCCTTGGAATGTGATTCCAATGAATTTCACACACACACAAAAAAAAAATCATGTAATGTGTTTTCTAGTTAATTTATTAAAAATATCATTACTCAAATCAAAAACATGATGTTTGAAAACCAATGAAAATGTAGAAATTACTTGGTTTTGATGATGATGATAATGATGATGTCGGTTATGGTTTTGAAAACTTGTTTTCTACCGTTTTTGAATACAAATGAGCCTCTATTTTCATCATATTTTCATACTGATTGTACATTTTCATCCCATTATCTATTTTTTTTACGTATTTATCCTATATTTGTAATTTAACCTAGATTTGCAGATTACCGCAAAGCAGAAAAAAAATAATAATAAAATATGAACACAAAGCTATGAACACACATTTTATACTAATAAAATTGAAATTGAGCATGGTATGATGATCAGTAGCATTAGTCACAGAAATGCAATAAAAAAATATGTGGAAAATGATTTTTTTTATTATCATTTTAACCAATAAAATGTGGTTGATTGTATTTGAACTGATATAACGGTAAATAATCAAATTAATTATGTGGTGGTTGTGATTTTATGACACCGAGGGAAAGAAAAACAATCATTTACCACAGACGTCGTTATTTCCATTAAGGTTTCCTAATCAATTATGTAGTGAGATTTAGTTTTGGGTTACAGTTGGGTAAAAGATTTACGTGTTTTTTTAGTAGTAAATGAAATGCTCTTCAGAACAAGTTGAAAGTTTTCTTTTTAAAACTAAACACATAAAACATTCATTCAAAGAAAAGCATTCAAAACCAGGATTAAGTTAATAAGTAAGAAAGAAAGGTATTTTGTTTTTTCTTTGTTCCGAAATATTTTTCTTGTTGAATTTCATAAAAAAGAAAGAAAGCACAATAATGGAAACGACTGGTATTTTGTAAAAGTTTTGCAAGTTAAACTTTGAAAGCATCACGTACCACAAACAAACAAAAGTTTTTTCCCTGATATTTAACACCAGAACATCAACAGCAGCTGCATTGTAAAACGTGCAGTTTTCCAAATAAATAAAATAAAACTACCAATAAATTTTAATTCGATTTCCAAAATGACATTAAAAAGAATGTTTTTTATTGTATTAAATTTCAAAAACTGAAACCTATTTCTTTATTTATTTTGTTGTTATTGTTTAATCAAGTATAACAATTTTTTTCAAAATTTTAAGATCTTACTTCAAGATATGAAATTTGATTTAGTTGCTGCTTCAGTAAGATATGCAAGCGCATTTTCATTTTACATTGAAAAATTTTTTTTTTTTCCCCAATTTCCGTTTTACTCTCCTTATTTTTCTCTCACTTTATGGTTTTTAAGCAATTTTTCTCTCATTAATTCATGTCATCGTTCATATTCGTTCTCTTTTTCTCTCACTCATCCACATTACTTCACTTTTCCTCTTTCGCACTCTTTATTTCATTTCATTGTCTTTCAAATGCTGTTATCAGACCTAACAATATTGCACCTCATATAGCATTTATTTTCATCTCATTTTCTAAAAGTATTCTTTAACTGTTTAATATTTTTGTTACGTTTATTTAACAGAAACATCTGTATGTTATAACAAGTGAGAAACAAAAGTAAAAACAAAAATCCATATATTTTTCTTTCAAACGTGACTTTAGACTTTTATTCTTTAAAAGCAAATATTCGGCTTTTCAATTCCGTTTCGCATTTCCTTTATTTCATTTCATTTTTTTTTTGCCTCTTGTATTTTATAACATCTTTAAAACTGTTATTTGATTCATTTTTTTCTCCAGTTTTTCTCTCCATTTCACACACTGAATGTCGAATTTAATTTACATTAAAAAAAAAAATACACAAAATAATACAAAAGATAGACCATAATAGAATTTAACAATAAGATAAATAGCTGAAATTCGTTATTAAAATAAGAACGTGAAAAAAAAACATGAATTTTATGAAAACAACAGAGAAAAATAAATAAAAATATTATACAGTTCTTAACCTTTCACTGTTTTTTTTTTTTTATTTGTATTATTATAATGTTTTTCTTTTCATCTGTGAAATGAAAACAATAATAATCGTTGGTGTAATAATATAATATTATCAATGGCATGGTATGGTATGGCTCTTAACCACTTTATCCATGAAAAAAAGAGGTGTTTATGTAGAAGTGATACGAATGTTGAAAAAAAAATGTTAAGTAAAACTGGTGAAAACAAAAATGTTAATGTTTTTTTGGCACAAAAGATACCTATCAACAGTTTATGCGATGTCCTAAAAGAAAAACGTTACATCAATTTTTTGTGAGATTAATAAGGATACGTTTTGGGTAAAAGTGACCTGAAGCAAAGTTGTAGAGAATATTTTGGGCTACAATTTTGCTTAACCCTTTGGGCGAATTGTCCCATATATGGGACAATTTTGAATCGCTTGAAAAATGGACTTCAATCGATCCTAAAATTTTTTTTCATGATGCAAAAGTTAAGAAGGGATGTAAGTTACAGGAACAACAAACGATTTAAAATTCAGGAGCGATATAACTGCGAGCCTGAATTTTGAAGTTTGAAAAAATGAAAAAAATGTAAAATGTGGAGGTTGACTTCTTTCAATGTGAATTGAATAATAAAGAAGTCAATTGAAAAATTTTTTTATTTCCGTTCTTTTATCTTCTAGTTACTACTAAATTAGCTGCACAAAAGAAAAAGTTGTAACTCTTCCCATAGCTCCGATACAGACCCTCAAATATTGTCCCGTATATGGGACAAAAGCGCTCAAAGTTACAAATTCAAAATTGTCCCATATATGGGACAATTTTTTTTGGCTTATAGCGCTTTTGTCCCATATATGGGACAATTTTTTTTGCGTATGTTTTTCTTTTTTTTTTCAAATTATTATTTGTAATGGTCATTTATATCATAAATTTATTAAATAGAAACATTCAAAGGGTTAAAAAAATATTTCGATTGTCAAATGAGTTTCATTTTTAAAGTTTGCGAACGATACTCTTCGATCTCACTGACAGATATTTATCAAAAACAAATAGTTGGCAAAACATTTATGAATAATTTTCACGAATTATACCAGCAAATAAATAAATTTAATAAGTCATCTTACGATATAAATTGTAAACAAAATGTAAGTTTAAATACTCTTGATTTAATTCAAATTAATAATCAGTTTATTGGAACATTTTTTGTGTCTTTTGATGGCATAAAAAAATATGCAACCTTTCACATATTGTTTACATTTGTGATTGAAATATTTTTTTTATAATAGGCCTCCTAAACGTAAAAAGATTCGTCTTACTCATGCAGAAGTGTCACAAATTGTCTACGAGGAATATGAGCCTGATGGTGAATCACAAAATGTGTCAGACTGGAATGCGGATTCACTTGTAAATTTGGATTTACCTGAAAAAATAAATTTGACGTGGACACGATATCAAACTCAACTTTTGTACCACTCAGAAATTTATTCCGGTGGTTCTGATGAATTAAACTCTTCAAATGCATTGACACCATTACAAATGTATTTAAAATACTTACCAAATGATTTTTTTGAAGAAACTGCAAAATACACCAATTTTTATGCCCGACAACATAAATCTCAATTCGCAAGTACAAATGCAACCGAAATTAGGCAATTTTTTGGGATTCATTTGTTGATGGGAGTCGTTGTATTGCCCCAAATTAAACTTTATTGGAATCCTCACCTTGGACTTAAAAAAATTATTGATTGTATGTCATACCATCGATTCCTAGATCTTCGTACTAATATTCACATGGTCGATGTAAAATCGGAACCACCAAATAATAAAGATGCTTTTTGGAAAATACGCCCTATTTTGAATTGTGTCAAAAAGGGCATGAATTCAAACCCGCCTGAGGAGTTTTTATCTGTTGATGAATCAATGATCAAATTTAAAGGCCGAATGCCGTTCAAACAGTATATCAAAAACAAACCTGTGAAATGGGGTTTCAAAATGTTTATGTTGTGTGGAAAAAGTGGAATGCCACTAGATTTTGAGTTATATCAAGGTTCTAATACAATAAATGAAAACCTTGTCGCAAAATATGGGTTCTGCGCAGCAATTGTGTTGCATTTTATCTCACAATTGAAATCCAAAGGACATACTGTGTGTTTTGACAACTATTTCTCGACTTACAATTTGTTTGAAGCTCTTCGAGCAATGGGGATTAATGCTATCGGAACAATTCGTGTAAATAGGTTCCTGGAACCCCCATTCCTAGATGATAAAACACTCAAAAATCAGGGAAAAGGCGCTTCAGACGAGCTCGTGAGCAAAACTGGAAAAGTGTTTGTTGTAAAATGGTTCGATAAGAAACCAGTTTATTTTGGTTCAAACTGCATTGGAAGAGGTGTGGAGAAAACAACTAAGAGATGGGATAAAACAGCAAAAAAATACATTGAGATCAAGCGCCCACAAATAGTTCGGATTTATAATTCTTCAATGGGTGGGGTTGATTTATTTGACCAATACATGTCATACTACAATACTGATTTGAAATCAAAAAAATACACGTTGCGTCTCATTTTCCACGCAAACGATATGGCTGCAACTGCAGCGTATATGGAATACAAACAAAAGAATGACATCATAGATAATGATATTTCACACTTGAATTTCAAAATATTATTAGCCATCTCACTGATTGAAACTGAGATTCCTCAACGTCGTGGACGTCCATCTGCTGATTCACAACCATCTTTGCCTAAGATTGCGCCAAAAAAAGTCTATGAAAAAAAAGTTCCACGTGATGTACAACTTGATGGCATGAATCATGTTCCAGTTTTTGACGATAAAGAAAACACATCACGTTGTAAATTAAAAGGATGCGGACACAAAACTCACATTTATTGTTCTAAATGTAACTTGCATTTTTGTATTGCCAAAGACCGTAATTGTTTTTCTGCGGCACATACAATCGATAGTTCCTTGTAACTTTATGTTCCTTTTTATTTTTTTGTAATCAAACTTGAATTTTGTAATATTTTATCATTATAAGTATAATAAATAGAAAATTTACTATTTTATTACTTAAATTTATTTTACGTTTCTATATTTTTTTTTGCTTTTAGCGCTTTTGTCCCATATATGGGACAATTTTTTTTGGCTTATAGCGCTTTTGTCCCATATATGGGACAATTTTTTTTGGCTTATAGCGCTTTTGTCCCATATACGGGACATAGCTAAAAAAGCCTAATTATACATAGCTGAAAATTTTTTTTTGTCTCAATTACTTATAATTAGGATACTTAATAATGATACCCATTCAAATATTTTTTTCTTTGCTTGGTTTAGATTTTGAACTCAAAGGGTTAAAAGACCAAGTCAATATTTCAAGTACTAAGAGGCCAAAAATGGCAAAATAAACAATTTTGAGCTCAATATTCGGTTTCCTAGTAAAAAAATCATGTTTTCGTATGTTTTAGGTAAAAGTGACCTGAAGCAAAGTTGTAGAGAATATTTTGGGCTACAATTTTGCTCAAATGACTAAGTCAATATTTCAAGTATGAAGAGGCCAAAAATTACAAAATAAACAATTTGGGGCTTATTTTTCGGTTTCGGAGTATAAAAATCATGTTTTCGTATGTTTTAGGTAAAAGTGACCTAAAGAAAAGTTGTAGAGAATATTTCGTGCTACAATTTTGCTTAAATGACCAAGTCAATATTTCAAGTATTAAGAGACCAAAAATGGCAGAAATTGTGTATTTTGTAATTTTTGGCCTCTTAATACTTGAAATATTGACTTGGTCATTTTAGCAAAATTGTAGCCCAAAATATTTTCTACAACTTTGGTTCAGGTCACTTTTACTTAAAACATACGAAAACATGATTTTTTTACTCCGAAACCGAAAATTGAGCTCAAAATTGTTTATTTTGCCATTTTTGGCTTCTTAATACTTGAAATATTGACTTGGTCATTTTAGCAAAATTGTAGCCCAAAATATTCTCTACAACTTTGCTTCAGGTCACTTTTACCCAAAACGTACAAAAACATGATTTTTTTACTCATAAACCGAAAAATTTGTTTTAAAATTATATTTTTTCTTTTGAAAATTCCCGTCGCATTTCCCGTCGCAAATTCCCGTCGCACAAAAAATTCCCGTCGTAAATTCCCGTCGCCAGCGACGGGAAGCCGCGACGGGAATAGTATTTTCGGTGTACAAAGCTTAACTGCAGTACCAAAGAGTCCTTTTGAGTTCATACTATCTTGACCGAAGTCTCCTTAGTAAGCGCTGTGCCTTTAGCACAAATCTATGGATGGACCTTAGTTCTTATAGAGAGAGCAGTCGTATTCTAATCCCTCCAGAGTAATTATTAAGAACTTGACCTTCAAAGTGACCTCTTTACGAAATTATGCGATACTGAGCTTCTTTTAAAGAAGATACAGACCCCGATTGAAAAATGCTCTCGTTTCTATCATTTAAGATTACGTTTCATTCAATTTTAGAGATAATTTTTCTTATTCATCACAATTTAAAGTATCATTTTCTTTTCTCAACATTATTGTTATTGTTTCAATATCGTTTTAAAAAAATATCATTCCACAAATACTGTCAATTATTTCTGTATTGTTCTGTTTCAATATATCTTGCAATTATGCAATTTGATGACACTGACAATATTCTTTTCTTGGCATTGCACTTTTATGCTATCTTTTCGTTTCATAGTATTGCAATTATTGTTTTTATTTCTGCATTTCTGAGAACTGTATCAACTGCATCAAGCGGAAGAAGAAATTCTAATGACTTGTAACAGATTTTATTGTATTGTCAAGAAAAATATGCTTACTTTACCAGAAAGTAGAGAGATTTTGCAACTAATTTCATCAGTTTTCATTGTTTCCTCTTGAAAACAATTTTTTTTTTTCAATATAAAATTTCTACCTGAGTGATCACATTTTCTTTTATAATCCTTGTATAAATACGTAATGAATGGAAATTATTAAGCTCATAATATCCAAAGCAAGGACAATAATAATAAAATTTAAATAAACACTGAACTATGACGACTTCTCTTGACTATCCGATTTCTCTCCATGCATTTATATGCCACTTTTCTTGGCTTAGTATCGAACAATATGCAGGTTGTGTACGTAATATGAAGACTTGCAATATAAAATTAAATATACAAATATTGCAGAGAATCATATAAAATGCTAATATGCATGCAAATAATGAAATTGATGCCATATTATTCCAATTACCAGGTTTTTTGTTTTGTGTGTTTTTTTGTTACATACACAAATAAATTAGTGTTTTGCTATGAAAAATTGAGTCCCAAGTGGCGTGAAATGACTTTAAGGTGATATTTTACAAGATAGAACCAGGTCCATGATGTTTTATGTCTTGGATGGCCTTGAGATTAGCCCAACTCTCGGAAATTTGATATCATCTCCTTGCAATGCATTCATTTAAATGCAGTTTTGTACCTCATTGAAAGTTACATTTTCTCAAAAATTTTATGAATTTAATATCTTGTCATTAAAATTACCCATAAAAAATTATACTGAAATAAAAGAGTAAAATATTGATTTTCTAATATACAGAATTAAATTAAACAAAATAATGCCAAGTCCGTTTTCGTTTATATTTGGCCTCATTATTGAGTGTACAGTGAAATAATTCTTCTAAAATCGATTAAATGTCTATTTATTATTATTTTAATTTTCATTTTCATATCTGTACAGTTTCAATTCAATCGGGGAAAGAAAATTCACTTCACAAAAAAAATAATATAAACGAAAAAAAAAGTATAAATTTGATTTGACGTACAGCTGCCCACCAAATAATTTATTTTTATTACACAGAACCATTAAGAAGAAAAAAAAGTAAAAGTTACGCAATATTTTTTTTTCATATACACAGATAGATAAAATAGAGACAAAACACGCATATTTCTGTGAAATTCGTGTATTAAATAAAAAAAAAGTTTCATTCATTTATTCATTCAAAAAAAATATAAAATTTTTTATTCAATGGGACTGGAGGCACGACACGATCAAGTTTTGTTAAGAGAACACACATTCAAAGTAACATGTGTTTAGCAGTTTAACCTCAAATTTTGTTTGATCATGTATGCGTTTATTCTGATTCGACACACAAAAAAATAAAAATATGAAATTTAAATAAATTAGATAATCTTTCGACCGACTCATCATGCATTTACTTGATATTTTGATACTATTGTTTTTTTTTTGTATTTTATTTACAATTGAGCTTAATCAGAATATTTGTTTGTTTAAAGAATTAAATAGTCTCTGTCGTAAAATGTATGTTAATTTTTGTCACACTTACACATACACACACACACATATGTATTTTAAGTTATTTTTTTATTATTATATCTTGTATCTCATATTTTTTTTTGCAGAAAAAACTAAGAACAAATAAATTTAAAAATATAAGTTTTGATTTTTGTTGAGATTTATATGAAAATTATTTATCTTGATTCTCATATTTTTTCTGAATCAATTCGAGTGTTTTATTAGCAAAAATTGGAGTATTTCGGCTGCCGTCACTTTCAGGCCTTGATTAAGAGTCTACTTCAAATAGTGTCGTTATAATTGCAGTCAGCGAGCAGCCACCTCTGGAATATCTTGGATCGAAAAAACCATCGTTGCACGAATGTTTTTTTTTCTTATTCAATTTTCGTTAAAGTAGAGTGTTAACCCACTGTCAGGGTAATCCCGATTCAGGCTCTGGCTGGTTTTGGGCACTTAAGTGGTATGCTAAGCTATAAAAAAATATGTTAGACTAATAAAAGATTATGGGAGCTAGGTTATGTGGATTTAGAGCACTCACGGAGCTCAAACAGGATTCGATCAGGTTCAATTCAGGTTTGTGAGCTTAGAGCACTCTCTAAGCTCAGGCAGTATCAATCAGGATTTTTCAGTATTAGTTAGAAGTCATTTAGAAGTTATTTACAAGTTATCAAAAAGTAATTCAGCACCTATCAAGGAGTCATTCATGTGTTATTTAAGACGTAAGATTTCAAGACCGTTTTGAAGAGCACTACATTTGTTTCTTTCTTCAGTTGATCAGGTACCTTGTTAAAATTCGATAATCCAGTGGCCAATAAGCTATTAAAAAGTAAGTTAGATCTAATTCTCGGCAAAATAAAGTCGTCCCTGTTTATGGTTTCATATCTGTGCTGTTGATCAAAGGTTTTCAATTCAATGTTGTTTCGTATTCCTCCATATTTTATGTTTTGGATCAAAGTCATGCTATCTATCTTTTTCACTTGCTCTATACGTGGAATTCTGTGTGTTGTCATCAATTGTTGTGTTGACCACTGACCTGTCCTATATTGCTGCCGAAAAAAGTTTCTTACTGCCTTGTTTTGAAATATTTGTAATTTATTCAGCAATGTTGTGTTACAAAATGTTTAGGTACCTTGCAGCTATTAGTTGGAGAACCAGTTAATGGAATTATCCAACAAATCCAGCAAACTTAACACTTATTTTAATTCTCCTCGTCTCTAATTTGCCTCAAGATGACAATTAGTCAGTCCAATAAAAAGACTCATAAATGCGCTTCTGTACCAAATTCCATGGTTAACTTAAATTTTAATCATAAACTCTATGATGCGAGATAAATAATTAAAAATTTCATCCTTTTTGCATTATTACAATGAAAGAAGAACCAATTATAACCATCAGCTTCTAAACTTTTGTTGTCGTCACCAACAGTTTTTAAACTTTTTTTCATGTTATTTTCAATATTTTTTCATGCTTCGTTTTCTATTTTAATTAAAAATTAATGGCACTTAAAAGAAAAGAAATAGAAAAAACAATGAATATTCAAGGAAAATGTAAAGTTTAGATTAAAAATAAAATATTTTCATGTTTTCTCTTATAATCTTACAATTTTTTTTTTAAATATATCTGTGTAAAAAGATTCTTTCCTCAATTTTCATTGAAGTGACCACAATACGACTCTTTGAGATCGCGTTGGTGCCCTTGTAAAACCTAACCTAAAAAGATGCCTTTTAACCGTAAAGATCGTCAATACAGTGCCCATGTAAGAGATAACCCTCTTTTTTTACTTAAATATCATTTTTTTTGTTATTTTAATTTTAATTTTAAAAATAAACTCTTGATTAATTATCAGCTGTGTGACATCAATCTCAATTAAATCACATACAATAAAGCATTGTCTTACTTTGTGTATTCAAGTTTTTTTTTGTTTTTGTTTCAAAACATTTTATCACATTGGAATGACATTATTTTTTTATATTTACTTTTGTTTTCACACAAATTCAATCGATTAACGTTTATTTTTGTGTATAAATATTTAATGTTAAAACAAACCCTGAATGGAATTGAATTGAATTAAATTGAAACTTAAACTATTGCACCAAATAAATCAATCAATCAATAATTCATCGCACGCATCAAATGTCAATGTCTCATAATATTTGCATAATATTTTTTATTTACATGTCTCTGGCACTGTATCAAGTTATTTCATTTCATAAACACACAAAGTGAAAAAAAACCACAATGATGACACAAAATCACTTTCTCCCTTTTTATGTCGTCGTATCGCATTGTATCGTGTTTATATTAAATATTAATTATATTATTAATTTTATAATAAACTTTTTTTTTTGTCATTCACTTCGTGTATCAATGAACTGAATGTGGTTTGATAATTTTTTTTTATATTAATATAAGTTGAGTTGATAAAAAACTGACTTTTCAATGCAAAAAACGTAGTTTTTTAATGTTAAAGGTGGAATTTCATTGAAACGAAGCTAGTTTTTGTTCATTGAATGTAATTTTTTGTGAAAAACCGACGTTTTCCGACATTTACCGATCTCTCCTGTTTTTTTGCCGGCTCTGTCGGCTCCACGGAGTCTGTACATCAAAAAGGTGTATGAACGGGCGTTTAAATCTCATTTTTTTTAAATAAAATGAAACTGAATTCAATTTTTCTCATTAAAATTTCCTTGTTTATATCACATCAAAGGCACACAAGACTAAAAATTACTCATTGACCCATTTCAGTTCTTATTTAACTTATAAAAATAAACATTATTCATCATCAAAGCATTTTATAATTCTAAATCCACATTAAATACTGCAAAAACAACACAAATATACACATTGACGATTGTTCTTATCTCAATCCATTCTCAACTCATTGTTTTAAAGCCCGGTAGGCAATGCGCTATTTTTACGTCCAACTTTATTTCATTTCATTTTATTTTATTTGAATAAAAATAATAATAAAATTACAAAAAAAATAATTTCATTAAGCAAACAATTTAGTCATGATTGTTCAAGCTTGTTAAATTCTCAAATTGGAAAATTTATTGAATGGAAAATAAAAAATTCAATTCAGCTTCAAAGAAATATGATTAGTTGAAAAAGTTGCTCGGTATCAGTATCAAGTTGATGAATGTTGAACATGTGTTGCAATAAACGACTGCACTTTATACAAACATTTCTAATAACTCTCTGGAGATCGTTTAGTTTTCATTTTATGACATAGTTTATTTTTTTTTTGTTATCGTCATCGTACTTTGCTACAACTATTTGTGTTAAGAGTTAACGATTTGTGAGCAATTGTACAAGTAATTGAATGTATAAATTTTTAAATTTCATGGAAATTGAAGTACTTGAATTGAAATTGAAACATTTTTTTTTTTATTTGTGAGTCGTTTGAAATTGAAAAAAAAATAAATGTTGTAATAGCCTTGAGTCAACATGAGCACATCTCTAATTAATGTTGTTTTTTTATATTTCCGGCTTACAATTGATTGTAACACATGAAATCGAAAATTACAGGGAAAAATGGAATGAGGTTTGAATGAATTTTTGTGTGAATATTCTGAATTATGAGAGAAAATGTATTTGCGTCAAATCTCGTGATTTCAATGACTCAGATCAGATTTCTAGGGCGGTCTCTGAAGAGAGCCCACCAATGAACCAATGACTTAACTGAAATTGCTTGAAATTATAATTTCCAAGAGGTTTTCTTTGAACAGTTTAGAAGTGTAATGTATTTATTTTAATAATGCGGGTGCGACTGATAAAAGCAATAAGCCACATTTATTTAATAATTGCTGTCAACATTGAATGAAATAATTTGAATTAAAATTAACACAAAATTGTCTAGACCAAATCGTATCTGGTTTAACAAGGTTGATTTTTATTTGAATATTTGGTCGATGCTGATCCATTTTATGGGATTTAATTATGGAATTTTTTACTGGTCCATGCAATGTAAGCTGAAAAATGGTACACAGACCACCTCACAGTACTACTGCCAGAGTCTAAACGTCGTCAATATCCTCGAGATGGGTCAAAAGCCAAATTTGGATACCGCGCTGTTAGAAAAAAGCGAAGGAGACGAGCCTTCCACTACGGGATGCTCAAAAGGTCCAAAATAGAATTTCAATGAAAGAATTTCAATGACAATTTCCGAAATTTTTCAAAAAATTCAGTCAAATTTCACTTGAAATCCCGTGATTAATTCAAAAACAATTCCAGTTCAATCGAAAGCCTGGTCCTTTGATCTTAGAAACAAAACAAAAATCCAAGTTACCATCCAAACCTTTGCCTCTTGACTCCTCACCCTCAATGACCTGATAATAACACAACAATTTTTTTTTATCATTCAAATATCACAATTTTTATGACTAAATAAAACGAACACGTGACTTCCATTAAGCTTATACTGACATGTCAGACTTAACGTATCATCCTCACAACAAAAATGCGATAAAAACCTTTCCTACTCAAGTCATACAATATTTGACGTCATTTATAAAATAATATACACAACCCACTTACTCATCCATCCAATCCATTTTTATTTGAAACAATAAGAAAACATTTAAAAATCTTTTTTTTTTCCTTTTTTATTGCATTGTTTCAACCAACGTTTTGCCATTTTCACGTAACAAACGATTTTGATTCACAATAATGATGATAATGATAATATTGATACAAATCTATCACCTATCAAGTTACATAATCGATGACACACGAATACATACATAACAAAAAAAATAAAGTTAAATAAATAAAAAGCCCTTGCAATGAAATCAAAATTGAAATTGACTGACAAGATGATTTATATGTGCAATATTTTTTTTTCTATCAATTTTTTATGGAAACACTCTTAATACTGATTTTTTTTTGCAAACCATTAAATTTTGTGATAGTTCTAAATATAAAATGAAATGAAAAAAAAATAAAGATTAAAATAAAAAATCAATCAGAGCAAAAGTTAATGTGAAAAAATTTTACATGATAAAATTAGAGCAAAAACTTCATAAATCAAAATGTAAATATTTAACTACATGTCACGTACGTCTATAGAAACAGCCGCTATTAGTGACAAGGTAAAATATGACATTTTATCGTTTTTTTATTATTTTTATTTTTTTTTACAACAACTACTGGAAGTATTTGCGGTGAACAAGAAAATCGAAGCCAGGTGTAATTTTTTCATTACTTTTCATTAAATTATTGTTCATTTCACAATACAGCTGATACACGTAAAGTGAGTGTGATACAGTTAAAATATTTTTCGATATAACACTAAAAAAAAGTAAAAAGTAAATTCTTCTAGTCATGAAGTTCGAGTTAAATTGTTTGTTCAACTAATTTTATGATATTATTTGTATGATGATTATTATTAATATTTGTTGTGGTATTTTTCTGTAGTGGCAGCGATTATTATTATTATTATTGGTAATATGACGCACGTGTAACATTAACTTCAGTTTACGAGATACTTTTACATTAAATGCTTTATCGATTTAATGGAAAAAAAGTAGAAAAGAGTTAAGTTGTGACTATTTTTAGATAGAGGAAATTTGTAATATGTTTTGAGAAAACTATTTTCATTTATTTTTTTTCTGAGAAAGGATCTTGAATGAAAAAACGGATGTGATGGGAATATACACTAATAAAATTGATATGCCATTTAAATCTTAGCTCACAGAACAATAAAGTTCTATCAGCCGTTAAGCGCTGTTTAAAAAAACAAGCATAAGACCGTATAGGTAAAAGTATGGTTCTGTAGACTAGGAACACTACTGGTTTCACCCTGAAAATCCAATTCTGTAATTCAATAAAAAATATTTATCAAAAATACCGCTGTAGGATCATCAGTCCCGGGATATCAGCAGAACCTGAAGTAACACTGTCAATTGAAACGTCCCTTTCACCCCTTACCATTCGCAATGCTTTACGTGGACTAACTGAGAGATCGTAAGCTTCGTTTTTATTCCAAATCAAACAACAGTACGTCAAATTTTTGTCATCTTAGGGCCAAACAAAGGCCACTGTTTACTAATTGAGTCACTTAATACTGTGAGACGTTTTCAGCTTAGAATGAAGTGCTTCGACATTCAGAAGAAGCCATTGACCACACACCTTCTCATTTTCTGAGAGTTTCAGCTTGTATTCAGTCATCGCTAGTAGTCGTAATCACGATTGAAATTCATTTTGTGTCATTCAAACTCATCTAGTCGATCAACAGGTATTGGAAGCAAACATAATCACCTCAACACATAATCAGCACTGGTGTGTGACAATCTGGGTATCCTTAAAGAACTGGGACAGCGTCATGATATCACACTTATGTCAGTACTTGGTCATAGTACCAGAAACTGGTCAAATAATGATATGAAAGAAAAATAATTGGCTTAGAGCCCCTTCTGGATACGGCCCTAGCTTTTTCAAATCACTTTTCAACTTTGGGAAGATTAGAAAGTAAGGTCACATTGGAGACAGAATCTTACAGGATTTTTTAGTTTTTCAAAGATTAGTAAATTCTTCGAATTAGAAGATCAGACCAAAAACCGCTCATACGACTGGTTTGATCTGAATGGAAAGAACCGAATCAAGTTTTTGCAGGCTCTGTCTAGATCAAGATGACATGGCTGGTCATATACTGTGCGAAAGTGAGGCAATAGCTCACGATCTACATCTTAAATCCTTGAATTTCTGATCAGATATGGCATAGTTTGAACGTTTCTAACCATTTCCATGAAATTTTCTTCTCGATTCATCTCTGGCCATCTAAAAATAAACACAAATTTATTAAAAACATGTTAAAAGAAACACCGCACCCAAAAAAAAACAAAATGATTTGTTTACCAAAGAAAAATTCATGTATTATGATTGAAGACCCATTTTTCCAACTATATTTTGATTATAACATAAATATATCGAAATAAATGTTAACACATGATAAATTTTTATTATTTGTTGTTGTTTTTCTCACAGTTACATTGAAAAAATAACCATTATCCAGCTATCAACATTTCATCATCCAATAATATGTGTAATAATAATAATCATCATGAATGAACAAATCACTTTCATTTTTATTTTAACATTTCATCTTTTATATGTTATTATTATTAACATTTTTTGTGTTGATGTTGCTTTATTTCAATTTTCCGTAAATAAAATCTATCAATATCCCAATAGAATTCTTTTTGCATGGAGACACACACACACACACACAGGCATCACATATGGTATGTCATATGTTGAGGTTTTTTTCCATTTTCAATACAGCAAACACGATATCACTGAATTATTTTTTATTTCATTTTAATATAATTTGCATGTTACTCTAAATTTCATTATTTTTTTTTTTTAGCTCAAACGGATCGTTATTTGTTCAGTGAAAAGTGAAAATTGATTTATTTTTCATGTTTTTTGTTCCCTTTTGATACATGTTTTTTGTGATACTTTTTTTACAAGTTCTGTGACATGTCACACGAACCATGATGATGGAGGACATTGAACTTTGGGATTCTATTTTATTTGTTCTGAAGTGGGAGATAAAAAAAGAAATAATTGAAATGAGGATCTATTTTCAATACAAATAAAATGATATTAGATAAAATTTGTATGGATTGTTGACTAAATTGAAAAAAAAAAAATTGATTCTAAAAATTCAAAATAAATTCTCATTCCATTTTAAATTCTCTCTCCAAATGAGATGTTAGTCAAAATAATAAAAATCGAATAACTGAATAATCACATCATACTTTTTTTGGTTGAAATGTGTGAATGTATAGACAAAAATTGATTAAGAAGGTCATTAGAAAAGGTTATCTCTGCATGCTTTGTAATTTTTTTTTACAATGATGACCGAGAATTTGTTGAATGGAAGTAAAACTTGAGGAAGGCCAAGGTACGACTAATTTCAATGTCTCGCCAGCTTAACGGGACTAGACTAAAGGTAACATCCAATCATATGACTGTATTGTACATACAGAGTGAGTGTCTATAGACGTACGTATAATTTTTTTTCGAAAAATGATGAATTGAAGATACAAAAATTACAAATTCAAACAATGTGTGGAAGAGCTTCACTTTTTTTTAAAAATATTTTTTAAAATGTCATCAGATTTTAATTATTGTAAAAATAATGTTTTAATTCATTATCAATTTTACGACAAAAACGAACTCTGTTTATTATTTATTAATGAGTTTAAAGATTATCACTTCAAAATTTTGTACCCTATCGAATTTTGTCTGTTTTGTTTTACTTGAAATGAACTTGACTTTCAATTCGAGAGGGAATTCAATCTTACAATTTTTGCTGATAACTGTTTGTTTTTGTTTTTTTTTGTTCTTTTTCAAAGTTATTTTTAAATTAAAAAAAAATTATAATAGTAAAAAACACAACAAAGACCATTATCAGTAAGTCAACAACAGCAAAATTGTTAAAAAATTCCGAATTCTTTTATTCTATTTGCCAACTTCACTCGATCAACACTTGTTTTTGGTCTTTTTTTGCAAATAAATCATTTAAGCCGATTTTTCAAATCAAAACTGTAAAAATGGTCTTTGCATTGATGACAAATTCAGGTCTTAGAACCAAAGGTGTTGCTTTGATCAAAAATACCATCAGATATTGCTCAAAACAGCAAGTTGACAGAAGGAAGGTTGGAATTATCGGCGTTCCATTTTACAAGGTGAATTTAAATTTTTTTGGACTTAAATTCAAAATTTCAAATTAATTGACCGTTTTTTTTTCAGGGTCAACCAAATGCTGGTGTCGATTTAGGTCCAAAAGTCTTACGTGAAAATGGAAAGCTCGTTTCTGTGCTTCGTGAACAAACTGATTTATTGGAAGTCAAGGATTATGGAGATATTTCATATGAGCCCATTCACACAAATAGCGGTGTTCGTAACTTGAAGAATTTGCCAGAAGTTGCCGGAGTCAATCGAGCCTTGTCAGATAAAGTTTTCCAAATCTTAAAGGATGGTCGTGTTTGTCTTACCTTGGGCGGCGATCACTCAATCGGAATTGGAACTGTTGATGGTCATTTACGTTACGATCCCAACGCCATCGTATTTTGGGTGGACGCCCATGCTGACATCAATACAAACACAACATCACACAGCGGTAACATTCATGGAATGCCGCTGAGTTTTGTATTGAAAGAACTTGCAAATACATGGACAAGTGTAAGTGAATTAAAGACATGGCTTGAACCACGTTTGCCATGCAAAAATTTGGTCTATCTCGCATTACGTGATGTCGATGAAGGTGAAAAGAAATTTATTCAAGATTTGGGAATTCTCGCATATGGAATGAAAGAAATCGATCGACATGGTGTTAAGAATGTAATGGAAATGGCATTTGAACATGTCGATCCAAATCAAGATAAGCATTATCACTGCTCATTTGATATTGATTCATTGGATTCCAAGGAAGCGCCATCTACCGGCACAAAAGTGCGAGGTGGTTTAACACTTAGAGAGGGATTACAAATTGTTGAACACTTACATGATACTGGACGATTAGACGCGCTCGATTTAACTGAAGTTAATCCAGCAATTGGAGATAACACAGATGTCGCAACTACAGTGAGAGCCGCTATTGCTGTCATTTCAAGTGGTGTCGGAGGAAACCGATATGCTTACATGTAAAAATTATTTTATAATGAAATAAAAATGTAAATTTTCAAATAAAAACTTTGATTGAATTGTAACTTTATTTAAAATTCTAATCGAGTAACCACCAATTTATCATATTTTCTATATTAAACTTTTCAAATTATTCATTTTTCTTTCAATTTAATTTATGAAAACTTTCGCTGTTTACATTTCATTTAAAAACTCTTTCTTTTGTTTCAAACTTCATTGATTTTAAATTTTTCTTTAAAATGATTAATAATAATAATAATAAAATTGAAATGCAAAAAGTTTCTCAATTTTCTCCCTTCTTTTGATTTTATTTACTTTCAGAACGCACTAATTCACAGTGAGGCAGAAGACAATCATCGATTTTAACTTAAATAATAATTAATATTCATAAATTTCAAACAATATTTGTCAACAAAGCGGGAACAAATTTATATCAATTATTAAAATATTTTTCATCAATCAAAATTAAAATTTAAAATTAAATAAAAAAAAATGTCGACACAAAAAAAGATACAGGTACCGGACAGTTTACGCGACGTCCTTTTGGAATTTTCAATAGCATATTTGTTGGAACAACCTGGCGATGTGGTCGATTTTGCTGTTGAATTTTTCACAAAAATGCAAGAAAATCGAAAACAAATTTCATTTCAGTCAAAAGTTGATGAACCACAATCACCAGATGAGAGTATTTTGTCACAAGAAGAAGGTAAGTGCCGAATTTTGTAACAATTTAAATCGATATTTGATTCACTTCATTTCAATTTCTTCAATTCGAATTGTCACGTATCTCGATTTACGTTATTTTACTGGAGAAAATGTCACGCATAAACAATTAACTGAATAATTTATGAAACATCAAGGTAAATTTCTTCATTTTAATTAACGTATGAAAATTTTCCTCCTGACATTTTCATTTTACAACAACAAGAAAATTGTAATATTTTAATTTTGATGAAATATTTTACAACACTTATCAGATTTAGGTGCGTGATACAATTTAATTGTTAACACTTTGCTGAGTTGAGTGAATTACCTTCGTCTCTCACTCAATTTTTTGTGATTCTGAATTTGAATCAAAGACGTAGGTTATAAGATAAATAAAGTTCACGTAAACGCACCAACAATTTATTTAATTTTAACTCAGGCAAAATAAATTTTATAAAAAAAATCTAGAGAAAAATAAATCATTGTGAGTCACAAAATTTGTTTATGTATATTGTTGAAATGTTTCATACGGGATTTAGTCAAGCAAATTTATTTAATGAAAGATTTATCTGCTACGCCTCATTGCACAAAACAAGAATCAGATTGCCTTCCCTCATCCATGTTCAGGTCGTAGGAGGATCAAAATTTATTTAAATCAACCTTTTTGCTACATTTTTGTCTATTTTCTTCTATCATACAACCTCAATTCAATCTAAAAGGGCATTTATACGTGATTTTAATATATTTCATCTCAATAAAGGTACAAATAGTATGACGACGATTTGATTTACTTTTTTTAATGATGCCCTCGAGGACCGCAATTAAATTCAAATTTAAAACAATTTAAAATGATGATCCTCAATGAAAACCTCAAGCTTTTATATTTTTGTTGTAATGTATGTCCTTGTATTGTTTTTTGTCATTATTTTTGTTTGTTTGTGAGAAAATCTACAGGTTTTGTGATGATGTAACATTTTTTTTTATTGAATCTTATTGTATTGAAAGGAAGAGAGACAATAGTGAAAGGATGAATAATTAATCGATTATGGTCAATGTTTTATGGATACACAAAACTTATGAATACAAATTGGACATCATTTATCTTACTAAGTCATGGGGTGTATTTTGTGGTTTAAATTATTTTTTCATTTGTATGTGCAAATAAGGGATGTGAAAGTTTTTCTTGTATCTATATGAAAATGAAAGGAAAAAAATTTGTTTTTGTTGAAATACAGAGATAATAAAAGATAAAAAACAAAATAAGAGCCAAAAAGTATGCAATGAGTTTTACGTCTCAATTAAAATTAGGGAATTTAATGAAATGTGAGCTTATCAGGGAGAGCATAAATTTAATTTCATATACAGTTCTAGTTAAATTACAGATCATTCACTGTTCAAGTTGATTTATCGCGAATTTTCATTTAAATCGATATTGATTGCATACATTTAGGCGTCAAAAAATACAATTCAATGATTTCTCGTCTTCATTTACATTTACATTTACTTTTACATTTACTGAAAATAAAAGAAAAATCAACAGATAAAACACATGTTTCATATCATGTTTCACACATTATTATCGTGAGCACTGTGAAAGATTGTCAGTTGCCTTCAATAAAAATGTACTATCACAAAATAATAATAATGCTGTTAGACATATCTCCAAATATAATCTATATTAATTCATGTCTGTCTGATTCATTTCACTTTGTATGTTTTTCTATTCATTATTCTTCACATCACGCAAGGCATCATCATACTCTGAACTCCAATGAATAATGTACAAAAACCCTAATATTTACATTAGAACACATGTTAAGTGAAGAGAAAATTTGATACAAAATGATAATAGTTTTGCAAAAAAAAGAAATCCTTCTCTCAATTCAATTCAATTCAATTCAATTGAGTTGAGCTTTGCATGTGTGTGTATTTAATTGAAGAGATTTTTAGATATCCCCGGGTGGTCATTCACATATACACACACACACACACACACACACACTGACATTGACGTTCATTGACAATTAATTTCCTAGTGATGTATTGTGTCAAATTGTGTCTCTCAATGTTAGATTAGATGTTAATTGAAAATGTATTTGGATTGAACATTGATTTATTTTGGGAATAAAATTTTTTGCTGTATCATGCAGAATTTGACTTTTTTTTCTTCGTAAAATGAAAAAATAATTTATTTACTGTCTCAATTACTAAATAAATTACTTATTGTAGAGAGAAAAAAAAACGAAAATCTGATATTAAGTGAAAACAATATCAAAAGGAACATCCCTAGAGGCCTTTTCTTTCAACCGAAATTATGTTATTTTTATTTTACGATTCAAATATCATCAAGATAGCCAATGAATGGAAAAATATTGTTCAATCAATTTTGGTTCACATAAAAAATGAAAGAATAGACGAAAAGGGAAACATTTATAAAAATTATCATGAATGAATTGATTAAGTACATTCCTTGAAAATCGATTCTTTTCAGTAGAAATCACTCAAAAGTATGCAATTAGTTTTACGTCTCAATTTAAATGAAGGAATTTGATCAAATGTGTATATCTCAGAGAACAAATTTTGGA
Source organism: Culicoides sonorensis (assembly GCA_900002565.1). NCBI lineage: Eukaryota > Metazoa > Arthropoda > Insecta > Diptera > Ceratopogonidae > Culicoides > Culicoides sonorensis. Next base: position 314,013 of record LN483456.1, on the reverse strand, counting down.
GATTCTTAAAATATTCTAGTTAAATTAAAGACCATTCGTGGTCCAAGCTGATTTATAATGACTTTCCTTGATAGTGTCATCTTCATTGCATACATTTAGGTGCTTTTAAAACACAATTCAATTCAAACACAATAATTTTTCATCTTAAATTGCCCCAGTCTTAGGAAATTCAATCCGGTGAGCATTAAAATGAGAAAAAGAGACATCTGAAAATCGATTCTTCACCACGCCCAGGCTAGAAAATAGTTCAGGACCGACTCAGTAAGAAGACATCACCATGATTGCCCTTTTTATTCAAATATTAAGGGAATCAAAAGAAAATAATGATACATCATATAAAAAAGGCTTTATGTACGGATCACAAGTAAATATGACAATGCTTTATAGCTTCCGATATCAAGTAAAAATCAATCATCTTATGAGGATGTCATTTATATATAAAAAAAATCATAAAGTAGGTCACTATCCCTTTATATGATGTTCAGATATCACGAGAAATATCATTTAAAGCTCAATAACATCCGTTCTTAGATAGTTTTTGTATAAAAGCTGCATTCGAGTTAAAGTTTCCATTCAATTCAGTCATTCACTCCGTAAAATGAATTCAAATAATTCAAAAAGCTCACCTGGCCTCGACAACCACACCCTTTTTCTGATGTCAATTCATAATCCTGAAATCGATCATTATCGTCTCGCATATCTGGTAACTGGAACTATCATGGCAATTTTAATGACACTCGGAAACGCATTTGTCCTCATTTTATTCTATCAAGAGAGGTCAAATTTGAAAAATTCTCATAAATTTGTCATATCACTGGCCCTGTGTGACATAATAACTGGATTTATTTTCATGCCAGCTCAATTGTATAAATTTGACATGAAAGTTTCCGTATCAAATGCGACTTGTCCATGGATATTGGCCATTATGGTTGCAATTTATCAAACATCGATGTATGTGTTGACAATTTCGAGCATTGATCGATATTGGGCGATAGTGCATCCATTGCATTACCGTGTGAACGCTACCAATATCAGAATTAATGGTAAAATTTAATTAAAATACGAATTAAAATTAATCACAGAAATGTTTTTTCAGTTATGATCATATTTTCATGGGCAATTCCATTCTCATTTGGAATCACACACTTACTTACACATAAAAAACCGTTAAATCCTGATTTGGTCTGTCTCATGAGTGATTACATCTTCAATGAATATCTCCTCACAATTTTGATGATTTCAATGGCATTTAACATGATTTCAATTATAACTTTTTACATTTTAATTCATCGGGCCATTGCAAGGGTGTTTCGAGCGAGAAATGAAGGATTCTTTTCAGGTGCCTTTCGAATTATAACACAAAATAATGAAATTGACGATGAAAAGACCTCTGAAGGCATGTCAGAGATAACAATGCGAATTTCATCAAGTGGAAAACCAACAACAATCAAAACACGTGAAATCCGATCAACTCTTTTGCTTTTATTGATAGTCACTTTTGCTTTAATTGCATTTTTGCCAGGATCTTTGAATACGATTGCCAATACAATTAATCCGAAAACTTTTAGCATGGGTGCTCGATTAACATGCTACTTACTTCTCACCATCAATTCGATTGTAAATCCAATTTTATACGCATTTAACATCAAAAATATACGAAAATCAGCAAAACGACTAGTAAAACAAACATTTTGTTGTGGAAAAATGTGATGAGAGAAAAAAATTTCATTTATTATTGAAACACAACAAAAAATGATGTGAAAAGTAAAATTAATGTGTATTTTTCTTTAAGATTAAAGACATTAAACATTAAAAAATACTTAAAAAATTCCTCTCTCTCGCATTGAATTTTTTATAAAATTAAATTCAAGATACAACAAAAAAAAAATCAATGTGTGTTTTTCATGTTTACTCTAAAATTGTATTTTAACTACATTCGAATCAGAGAAGTGTAGTTTTTTTATGTTTTATTTGTTTTTGCCCCATTTGTATGTTTTTCATCGTTTTTTCATGTATTATCATGATAGTCTAAAAATAAAATTGTATTTTGAATGTTTCTTCTGATTCAATAAGAATTTTTCGGTACGGAATTTAATTTAAAATTGTGGTCTTACATTTAACTTAAGAGAGACGTTTGATGTTTTTTTCTTCAAAGCGAAATTTATGATGATAAAATTGATTGAATTTATTGAATTACATGATTTATTTTTCAATTTCAAGGAGAATAAAATGAAATGAAAGAGAGAGAGAAGGAGAGAAAATTACATTTTAAAAACAAGAAAGGAAAAGAAAAAATTCACACTTCTCTCTCACGAGAGAGAAAATTTCATTTGAAAACCAGAGAAAAAGTGAAAGAGAGAGAGAGAAAATTTAATTTTATTATCAAAAAGAGCAAGAAAAATGTGAGAGGAAGAAGGAAAGAGGGAGAGAAAAAAAATTACATTTTAAAAACAAGAAAGGAAAAGAAAAAATTCACACTTCTCTCTCACGAGAGAGAAAATTTCATTTGAAAACCAGAGAAAAAGTGAATGAGAGAGAGAGAAAATTTAATTTGATTATCAAAAAGAGCAAGAAAAATGTGAGAGGAAGAAGGAGAGATAGAGAAAAAAAAATTACATTTTAAAAACAAGAAAGGAAAAGAAAAATTTCACACTTCTCTCTCACGAGAGAGAAAATTTCATTTGAAAACCAGAGAAAAAGTGAAGGAGAGAAAATTTAATTTTATTATCAAAAAGAGCAAGGAAAATGTGAGAGGAAGAAGAAAAGAGAGAAAAAAATGACATTTTAATACCAGATATGCCAAGAAAATGTGAGAGAGAGCGAGAGAGTGAAAGAAAATTACATTTTAAAACCGAAAAAGTAAAACAGAGAGAAAAAAATTATATTTTATTGTCAGAGAGCACAAGAGAGAGATTTAAAAAATCTCAAAATCTTTTCAGTGTAATTTTTTAATGATTTTTTTTAAGAACTGTAGCTGCTGTAGAACTGTAAATTAAAGAATGGAAAAAAAGACGCGGTTCACTGTAATTTTCTTTTCTATTCCATTAAATTATTTTACTTTTTGCTGTCTACCTGTCATTTATACTGAAAAGAAAAAAACAGTTGCAAGCCAACTCAGCAGGTTGATTGAAAATAAAATAAAAAAATCTAATTAAAGAAAATTCTTTGAAGTTCTCTCATATCAAGGTAATTAAAGCAGAGTTGATTACAGCTGACTTTATACCAAGAATGTGCTTAATCAAGCAGGAAATGAGTGTTCATGAGCTGCTAATTATAAATCATTATGAATATTTTTTAACATCAACTGATGCAAATTAAATAATCCATTCAATTTCTCCTTGATTTAACTTTATTCATTCCTGTAAGATTGAAAAATGTCTTGGCCGTATCTGATAATGTCTGACAACGAGTTAACAAGCATTAATTCTAAACATTTTATTTATTTTACTGTAGTCTTTTTTAAATGAACGTTATACGTCAACAGCTCAACACAAAATTTATGTCTGTGAAATTTATCTTAACTTTTGTGTTTATTTTATTTTTCATTCTTCTCTCATATTCTTGATTCGCGTTCCTTGTATTTTTATTCAACGTCATTCAAGTAACACAGGTGTAAGATGTAACAAAAAAGAGCAGCAATTTTGATTTTCTTGTTAAAACGGCCTCCATTTCAAACTTTCCCATACACACAGTTCAACGCTCTTTCGGTAATGTGTGGTATCTCTCCTCTAATTGTTTTGACATATTAATCCCTCTTTACTTACACAAACGATTACGAGACAAGCACGACATAAAAAATAAAAATATAATAAAAAATGTTAATATACAGGTAACAAAAAAAATTAATCTCATTTTTTTCATTCACTCAGTCAGTCAGTAAAATGAATGGGTTGAAAAAGATATGGATCCAACTTAATTAATTTGCAACCACACACATGTGAGACAGCAATTAAGCGGGCGATAAAATTAAAGTATTTTTTTCTGTTGTATGCAATGTAATGTAATGAAGAGTAATGTGTCAAATATTTGTTTCGTTGTCTTATGTCAAGTGTAAAATTAAATTAGATTTTTGACATTCCCAGAAAACATTTGAAACTGATAGAATTAGGTCTTCAATGAGAACATTAGAAGAAAAAAAAAATGTTTACATTTATTATTATTATTATTTTAGAAGGAAATTCATTAAGGCATAAAAAATTGAAGATGCCAAGAAAAATAAACATATAACTGACCTGGTTAATAAATTATGAGTAATTTAAGTGAAAAATTTTTGCACGAGACATATTTATTTTGTTTACATATCCAGTGAAATTATTTTCATGACAGTACTTTGCCAATTAATTACCAAAATCAAAGTGACCTGTCAAGTAATTTTAAATCATAAATTTAAATATTTAAATTTGATGAAGAATGTCAGAAAGTGAAATTATTAATATTTAAATTAAATGAAAGTGAGTGATCTTTGTGATTTATTTGAAAATGTGGAGGCGAAGGTTCTTCCAATTAAGTGGAAGTAAATGCCAAAGTCAATGTATTTTAGTAATTGATTGGATGAAACAAAAATAAATATTTGATTTTTGTTGACGATAATTGAAAATGGGCAATGAAATGTGGGCTTAAAAGTTTGCCTTTGATGATAAAATTCAATTGAAAATTGTACAGTGGGTTCAATTTATTTTGGTACAATTATTTTTTCTTTCCCTGTTGTCATGGATTATTTGTGTCCTGGCCTTGGAGAAAGTTTTTAATGTTCGCCTCTGTAAAATGAAATGAGATCTGACTATATTTCGGAGTAATCTGTCGAAAAAAGGTCAAGCCAAAGAAAAAAAAATTGTAAAACCTTCAAAAAAAAATTTTTTTTTAAAAACTCCCATTAAAAAAAAGTTTCATCATTAAAAATTTTGCTCATTCTCATATTCCATTGAATGCCTTTGAATTCCAATTCATAGAATTTGAACATCAAAAGGCAAATGCCAAATACAAGAAAATCCTTTATGAAATCAAATAGGATTTTCTCTTTATATGTATTTTGCGTATCTTGTTTGAATTCTAAAGCCACCTGAATAAGTTTAGTTTCAAATAAACGATTTTCCTTGCATAGAAATGATCAATTTTCATCCTATTCAGATATTTATCATACATTTTATTAATAGTTGCCTTCACACACACAAACACACACACACGCACGCAATGTAACCAATATCGCTTCTGACTTCTGTGAAAACTTAATATAGATATCAATGTTAAATTACATTTCAGGTACATTTACATGAACCTGTGTTTTATTTAAAGTAAAAAAAAAATGAAATACATTTCTCAAATTTATTATTGTAAATTTGTTTGGTGTATTTGCGCATGCTATCTGATTATCGGAAAATAAACATAAATATATCACTGATATACTTTACTTTTTTTTATATGCTATCCAGACTTTACATGTAAAGTAAAACAAAATAGGAAAAAATAAGAAAAACCTGTTACTTTTTTTTATTTTAAAAAGTAAAAATACAGTAAAGCCATGTAGATTTTGGTACCCGGCTTATTTGATTCTTCTTATTTTTGCTATAAAATGAGGTAGTTAAGGGATTTTCTTTTTTTTTATTTTCTCTTACGTTTCATATAATAATGATATTAAGGTGCTGTGTTATATTGACAAAATTCAAGTTACTTATAAAAGGATAAAAAAATGTCAGGACAAGTAAATACAAGATATAAAAAAATGAAAAAAATAGGAGTAATAAACATGAAAATCTGATATAAAGGGACCGTTAACATGATCTTTAATTTTTTTTTGATGATTGATGTGCGCGAAATATTTTTGAGGTAGCTTGTCCGACAGATGTCACTCTAAGGCCTCATCTTTAACTTAAAAAAATAAAGGTTTGAAAGTCCAAGCTCTTGAAATCTGACACTCCAGTACGTAAAAAGGGTCAATCGTTAAAATTTCTTAATGAGCAATTTTTCTAGCAAGTCATGAAAATTTTCTTTAATTACCCCATTAACCGCCCTGGTCGATTTTTCGACCAGTAACTTTGGAGCCAGATTTCTCCTAGAAGTTCACAAAATATTTTCTTCAAATTTTCAATAAAAATAATTAGACATGTTTCAAAGATGTTGGATTTGATTTTTTCGATTATCATAAGAAAATTATTAGCAGAAATAAGATGGAAAGTCATGTAATTTTTTCCGCTTCGTACAAGAATTCTGTACGTATTTCTGTGGCATTATACGAAACTTTCAAACGGTTCTCCTGTAAAATTTTTGTATGAAACTCAAAATTTTCATCGGAACGAAAAGTGATCACTGTTACGCAAAGAACAAATTGTAGAAGAAAGTTTTGCTCTAAACTTAATATTTCTAGGAGAGGCGGTTAATGGGTTAAAAACAGCAAATCACTTATAAAGGGGGTTGAAGGTTGATGGTGATGATGATTAGAGGAGGGTAAATCAACCTCAGCTACTCTCATATTGGGCTTTTTTGGACAGTTTTTTGACTGAGCCTCTGTTGTACTTCAAAAATGAGTGAACTACAGAAATTTGCTTAACAACGGAAGAACTCACAACCCCCTTTGGTTTGGGAAGATGTCCAGTGGTGAACTTTGAATGATCATGGTACAATATCAGAGTATCTGTGAGTCTTGGCAGACCAATATCAAATTTCAAGTCACGGATCTGACTTATCTGAAGAGGCTTCATATGAGTTTTGTATGTAAAAGCCCAAATAAGCAGTAAACTTATTTTGTTAGATCATTCAAGCAATCTTTTTTGATATCAAGATAAACATTTCTCTTGTTTTCATTCCATTTTTAGTATCAAAACATTTATCACGCGTCCTTTTTTCTCTATTTAATACATAAAAAACATTAGCGTACCATTACACAAAAGTTTTTTGCTCCTCTTTTATTGACAAAAGCATGTCTCTCATAATAAATTAGAACACTAGTAGTGTAATTCTACTACAAATAAAACAAAATACAGCGGTACAGTGGTACACTCATTTTTTTCAACCACGATAAATATTTCATTCAGTTTTTATCTTTTGTTTTCATTCTTTTTTATTTGTATTTCACTTTTCATTTACAACTCAAGCAGAATTTCAACAATAATTCCCGATAAACCACAAAAAGGTTGAATTTACTCAGGCAAAAAATCGATTTTATTATGTGTGTGTGTGTGTGTTAATTTTTTCTGCTATTCTGCTATGTTTTTATTCATTTAACGCTGTTATATTATTATTATTTTTATTACTATTAGTCGTCGTCATCGTCATTGTCGCATACACTTCCGTTTTTATTTTACTCTTTTCTTTCATTTCCTTATTCCTTTTAATATAAATGTATTACTCGCCTTAACGTACTCATACAGAGAACGAAGTCAAAGAAGAGTTGGATTTTGTGGTTATAAATGTGGTGTGTGAACAAAAAAATATAGTTAGTACATTGAAAAAGTTATTTAATTTATGTTATGCAGCATTTCTAGTGAATTTAAGCGCTTGTGTGTGTGTGTGTGTGTGTGTGCAAATTTACTATGTTTTTAAGGATGATTATTTTCAATTGTAAAACATTCCGTTAAAGCAACTTCAATTTTACTAAATTTCCTTCAAAATTTAAATTTTGTGAATCAAAAGTAATTTTAAAATATGAATAATGAAAAATGCAATTAAGGTAAAACAAAATGTACTTCACACTCGGTTTTAAATTTTAAATTAAATTGAAAATGTTACTTTGAGTGTGTAAAATTTTCCTATCATATCGTTAAATTTAAATATTTTATTGCTACTGTTTGAATTGCTATGTTGCAAATGTACAGGTAAAAACAAACTTACTTTAAATATTTAAGATTATACACTTATTCAATGTTTGCTATTTTGTGTCCTCAAACCAAAGTGCAAATTGTGTATAAATTTATTAGTAAAACAAATAAAATAATAACAAGTCTGGGTGCAATTTAAAATTGTATAGATACGAAAACAATAATGAAAAAAAAGGAAAATAGAGAAAAGTTTTCCTTATTATTTGTTTGTTCGTTTTATATTTGTTGTTTTAACACTGTAAGAAGAATTGAAGTGGATTTTTTCAAAATATTGCTCAGGGTAATCAAAATGCGTTTCTACATACCTTGTTTTTTACTTTTTAGTGCTAAATGGAAATGATACAAGGATTTAAAGCTCTTTCGTAGGAAAACTGAATGATTCCGTGTATTTAAAGTGCCAAATTGTACGTGTGTTTCACAGCTCTGTAGTGACATACGATGGCATTTTTGGGAGTCACCACATCAATTTGATCCGAATTCACAAAACAAGGTATTTTCTGACTCAAACGAATATTTTCCGTCATAATTTGAGAAAACTTTTTTCCCATCCTCGGGCTATCTGATACTACGCTTACACTCTCAACTCAAACAAACCCCAAAAACTGATGTCTCACTGGTTTTAGGTTGCGGGTGTACGGATATTTCTATGCAGTTCAATACCTATCACGAGACCTTCATATTTTATTTGCATTACAGTGCAAAGCAAATTTAAATATATCACTTTGCAAGGGACTCGAATGAAATAAAATTATGATTTTTTTCCCAGAAATTTTCATTTAAATAAATAATAATAATAGTCTGGTGGTAGTTAAATAAAATCATTCGTTGTTTGCATGCAATTTCACACAAATCAACCAACATCGACGGGATACCGCTTTAGAATTAAAAGTTTTTTCATAATACGATTTTTAAAAAAACAACGTAAATTCATTGATTTTCATTTAAATATATTAATTTTTACTTGACATGAATTGGAGTCACCGTGCGTTCATCTGTGTCTCCTCAATTCACAACACAAAATTTGTATCGTTCAAAACATTTCATTTATTTATGCAGTTATTTGTCACTTTATGTTTCATATAAACATTATTTTTAGAATTAACGTAAAAAGATAAACAGAACAAAATACATTTGAATGGTTTCAGTTAAGTATAATGTTACAATTGACCTAGGACCGCTTTGACTAGACTATGAATGGAACTTACAAAATTTTAAATAAAATTAAAAATAATTTCAATCAATTTTTTAAGTTTTTTTGAATGCTATTGAAATGTAAAATAATTTTAAAAATAAATCATTGTCAATTTGAGCACTACAGAATTGACTCACGTTTTTCTCATATAATTTACTATGTAAATCTAAAAATAACTTTTGTTTTTGTTTTCATACAGTTTCACAACCGGCATCTTTTTTACATACACACACATTTTCTGCTAAATAAACCATTTTTGATCTAAAATTGAAATGCTGTGAATGTGTGTTTTAAATGTAAAATCCCAATTCAGTCGTAAATTTGTAGTTCATTTAATTTTAAATACTTACTTCATTAATAATAAATTTGAAATTATATTCCAGAGATAATAATCCTCGTATATTGTTGCAGTATTTTGTTTTGGTTTCTACACTTTTTTTTTATGTGTGTTATTTTAACTTTTATATGCCAAAATTTACACAAAATATATAAATAAACAAATAATTTATTACATGCACATTTTATTGTTGTTTTGGTCGGTACATCTGCACTGCGACATTAATTTGAATAGAATATTTTTTTTATTTTATTTTTTTTTTAAGTGTGATAAGAGAGATCTATTTTCATTCACTTTCAATTTATTTCATTGATTGATAAATTTTATATATATTTTTTAATGTATTTTTCTCTCTTCAATTTTTTTATTTTAATTCATATTAATTTTCCTTTTAATTATTATTATTTATTAATTTTTTATTCATTCAAAAAAAAAATATTATTTTAAACACCCGGAAAAATTACATGCTCAAACGAACATCTACACGTCTATTCGACCGCACGTTTAAAACAAAACTGAGCAAAATCAAAATAAACAACAAACAAACCATAGAAATTGTACGTAGCATATTGTAATCATCTCTTGTGTGTGTGTTGCTCTAAAATTGTGCCGGTTATTATTATTTTTGTTTTACTACGAACGCTACGAAGAAGATCAAAAGTATAATTTGTGAATCATTTGTGCAACGTTGTTGCATTGCAACATACATTGAATTGTTGAATGAATTATTCGTAACGTTGTACAAGTTACTTTGATGATTTTGAATCGTGGTGTTTAAAACGTTTTTTAAACTTACTATTAAAAATCGCGACAAAGACATTAAAAATTACTGGAAAAATTTCCAGAGGGTACGCGCTAGCAATCGATCATTGCATAGGAATTTCATCAAAGATTAGCCGTTACTCTGGAGACTTCTCATAAACTTCAGAACGGTTCACCTGAGCTGGAACGTTATTTGTGTTGTATAAAGGAACTTATTATCTTAATTAACTTGGTTTAACTCATTCGCGTCATCCGTTGCGTCAACGCAACACCTACTTTGAGGTCACTTTTCTCATTCATATCAAAAAATTTCTTTGTCAATCTTTTTTAGAGTCTTAATTTAAGATATTTTTTATCAAACAGTTGAATCGTTTTTGAATTTAAACCAAAAACTAAAAAATTATGAGCTAATCTTTTAAAAAATATCGCATTTTTTTCATTCTCGTACAAGATTTCTGTATGTATTTGTGTAGCACTTATACGTATTTTATTTTGACTCTCCTGTAAAATTTTTATATGAAACCTGAAATTTTCATCGAAGAGAAAAGTGTTCATTTTTACCTAAAGAATAAATCATAGAAGAACTTTTTGTTCAAAACTCAATATTTCTAGGAGTGGCGTCGAATGAGTTAAAGCTTTACAATTTTTTTATCACTCCGTATACGGATGGTTGCTAAACGCTTGTGGGGTTAAATTTTTATTTTTCAAATCATTTCTTAGCGCAATTCTCGTCTTGCGAAGACTTCCCAAACTGCGATAATCACTGAAATTTTCAAAATCAAGAATTTTCAAAAGAGCGGATTTTCCAAAGCAAGAAAATCGTAAAAATTTTCAAAAACCCACTGGAAATAGCGGAATTTTCAAAATTCGAGTTGCCCTGGTCCGTTATTTTGGATGAAACTTTGAAGAAGATCACGACGATAAACTGAGGTAGAAACTTAACAAAATTGTCATAGATCCTTTAAATCGTAAAAAAAAATTTCAATGTTCGAAATGTTCATTAAATCTATTTCTCTACCCCAATCATCAATGACATGAACCAAAAATATCGAGAATAAATAAAAATGTTTAATTCACAATAGAAAAGTATCAAGTTCATAAAATAGTTTTAATAATAATAAATCTTTCCCAACCATGATTACTCTTAAATCAAAATCACTTTTTTCATGAATTCAAACTTAAAACATTACAAACAAAAAGTCTCTTTTCATTTATTTATTTAGATAAAACTATTTAAATAGCGTCGACATGATCTAGTAAGACATAAAATTACATAGACAAAGTATAAATTTAAATAGTTTTTGATTTTAAATGTGAAACTTTTTAGACAAATTATTTGTGTTATGTGTGTTCTTCAGTGAATAAATATAAATTCTTGCTAATGTACATTACAAACAAGAGATAAAATAAAATAATATTGAAAAGTACAATCATTGTCCTGAACAGATGTGTCCACACACACACTTACACACATATTTCTATATTTTATTGTACATAAATATTACATTTCTAAAATGATAAAACGCAAAAGTTGAAAGTTTTTAATCCCTCTACTTCATCTTCTATACTCCTTATATATGTGTGTGTGTGTGTGTGTGATCGTGTGATGATTTGTAGGAAAATTTTAATTTTTAATGGCACTTCAATATTATTATTTCTAATACAGCATTAGACCAAAGTCCATTTGTCTAAGTTTTTGATATATAAATGCGGTTTATAAAAACATATTGAAATTGATTTGCATTTATTCTATTCTTCCGCAGTGCTTTGACCATATTCAAATAACAAACATAGAATAAAAAAATATGAAGAATAAAATAAACGCCTTGAAGGCTTATTCCAATATCATTGGACATTCATGAGTAAGAATAACATTATACGTTGATTTTGTGTGAACGTACAAAAAGAGGACAAAAACAATAATTATTGCAATTTTGAACTATTTTAATGGACTCTGTTTTAAAAGTTTGTTCAAACTATAAAATTGAAATAACACACAAAAAAATACTTCATTTACATTTTCAGTACAGACTTTAGCTTTTGTTATTTATTTTTTACCTCGGTGAAGATTATACCGATTTTTTTTTTATACCGAATATTAGGGTGTCCATTTACGTTAATATTTTTGGGACAAAAAATCGGTATAAACTTCACCGGAAAATTGGAAAATGTTCGGAAATGCCGGAAAATGATCTGGAAAATCGGAAAATTTCCGGAAAAGTCGGGAAATTAAAAATTTTCAAAAAAAAAAGGAAAATCTAAAAACACACACATTTTCAGAAAATCGGTCAAAAAAGTCGGAAAAATCACGAAAAACTGAAAAATAACATATATATGTCATTTATGGTTCTTTGTTCAGGTGGGAAATTTTTATTTTCCACTATTTTTTCGTCTAGTTTTTTGCAATAGTTCGGGTTGAATATAAAGATGGAGGGAAAATAAAAATATCCACATGCCTAGTGGAAAACTTCAGAGAAAAGTCGGAAAAACTCAAAAAACGGTAAAAATCGTTGTTTTTGGTTCTTTGTTCAGGTGGGAAATTTTTATTTTCCACTATTTTTCCGTCTAGTTTTTTGCAATACTTCGGGTTGAATATAAAGATGGAGGGAAAACAAAAATATCCACATGCCTAGTGGAAAACTTCAGAGAAAATTCATTATACCGATAATTTTGACATAAAAATGACTTTTTTGGTTCTTTGTTCAGGTGGGAAATTTTTGTTTTCCACTATTTTTTCGTCTAGTTTTTTGCAATAGTTCGGGTTGAATATAAAGATGGAGGGAAAACAAAAATATCCACATGCCTAGTGGAAAACTTCGGAGAAAATTCATTATACCGATAATTTTGACATAAAAATGACTTTTTTGGTTCTTTGTTCAGGTGGGAAATTTTTATTTTCCACTATTTTTCCGTCTAGTTTTTTGCAATACTTCGGGTTGAATATAAAGATGGAGGGAAAACAAAAATATCCCACCTGAACAAAGAACCAAAAACAACGATTTTTACCGTTTTTTGAGTTTTTCCGACTTTTCTCTCAAGTTTTCCACTAGGCATGTGGATATTTTTGTTTTCCCTCCATCTTTATATTCAACCCGAACTATTGCAAAAAACTAGACGGAAAAATAGTGGAAAATAAAAATTTCCCACCTGAACAAAGAACCAAAAAAGTCATTTTTATTTCAAAATTATCGGTATAATGAATTTTTTCTGAAGTTTTCCACTAGGCATGTGGATATTTTTGTTTTCCCTCCATCTTTATATTCAACTCGAACTATTGCAAAAAACTAGACGGAAAAATAGTGGAAAACAAAAATTTCCCACCTGAACAAAGAACCAAAAACAACGATTTTTACCGTTTTTTGAGTTTTTCCGACTTTTCTCTCAAGTTTTCCTCTAGGCATGTGGATATTTTTATTTTCCCTCCATCTTTATATTCAACCCGAACTATTGCAAAAAACTAGACGAAAAAATAGTGGAAAATAAAAATTTCCCACCTGAACAAAGAACCATAAATGACATATATATGTTATTTTTCAGTTTTTCGTGATTTTTCCGACTTTTTTGACCGATTTTCTGAAAATGTGTGTGTTTTTAGATTTTCCTTTTTTTTTTGAAAATTTTTAATTTCCCGACTTTTCCGGAAATTTTCCGATTTTCCAGATCATTTTCCGGCATTTCCGAACATTTTCCAATTTTCCGGTGAAGTTTATACCGATTTTTTGTCCCAAAAATATTAACGTAAATGGACACCCTAATATTCGGTATAAAAAAAAAATCGGTATAATCTTCACCGAGGTTTATTTTTTGCTGAATTTTGCTGTGATGAAAATGTTCAAAATAGTTTATTTTCTTTATGTCTTCCATATTCGTCTCTAAATCTCTCAATTTAACATTCTTTTGAATGACAAGTAAAATTTCTGGATTGTAATTTTCCAATTAATTGTAGTTGACCTACTTAAGTTGAATGCAAGAGAGCTTTCATCTGTGTCAATAAGTTTTGAAATTATTTGAATTAAGAATGTTGTTTAACTTTTTATGTTGTTTCATGAAAGTTGCATAAGAATTTTCTGCAAAATGATAATTATTTTTATATAGTTTGCAGATAAATTTTTGTATTGAACTACCAGAAAAACTTACAAATTTGACTATCAACGTGATTTCAATTTGGGATTGTCTATTTACATGGTAAGTCCTATTTCAATCCTTGGGTGATTTTCATAAAGAATGTTTTTGCTAGCAATTCTGAATTTTCCCAGAAGATCCAGGCTGAACGAAATAAACAAATTGCTAAAATTAAAAACTGTCTTACGGTCTATTTTTATGGAGGCTAGTTCTTTTCAAGTTGACCTGATCAAGTACTATATCATGAAGCTACAACGCTTGCAGAACAAAATTTCAAAAATCATTAACACATCATTAATCTTGGCACTTTAGCACACAGAAGCTACATGAAACTACTAAACTGGAAATAGTATCATTCTTCATGCAACGGCTAAGAGATCGGTTTATAGAACGATCAACAGAAGGCTCGTGTTTTACTAACAGTGCGGACACGGCGAGAACAAAGCCTGTTGAAAGAACAGCTGTTCATGAAACGCATACGTTGGAGGGAGCGAAACTGCACCCCCTTAAGTATCATCTGAAGAAACAAAATTACCGAGGCAAACTAGAACTTCTCTAGCTCAACTTCGTTCAGGGTACTCAAAACTTTTGAACAGTTACCTGAATAGACTCGACCCGACAATACCAGATACATGTCCCAGATGTAATGGTGCACCACACGACGCAGGACACCTTTTCGAGTGTCCGCAGCAACCAACTACACTGACAACTTTGGATCTTTGGCTACAGCCAGTGGAAGTAGGATTAAAATTCCTAGGATTAAAACTGAGAACTGACGAGTAGTCAATGTCGCTACAACAACAACAACAACAACGCCTACGTTGGAGGTCCTACACTTCAAATCAGATCATATTTCTAGGGCGGTCTCCACAGATGAGAACCAGCACTCAGACATACAAACGGGTCCATTGTGCATACCTATTTATCATCATATCTGAACAAGAAGAAACCAATTCTAGAGAAACAACTAAATTAATAAGAATTCCACTAGACCTGGTTCAGTTCAGGAAAGTGACCACACCTTCTCAGAAAGCTTAGTGACTGGTTATTTACAACATTTACTTGTAATTTTACAGCCCTTCTAAATTCACACCCTCACAATTTTTTTTTTTCATAAAAATACCTTGAAACGTCTTTGCATAAAAAATTATTTAAGCCAATAAAATAAAAATATTGATTCACTTAAAAAAATCAGTAAAAGCCTTAAATTAATTGGGTCAGAATATTTTTATTTTTTTTTTTACTTGATTGAATAAGAACTGGATTTTAACGTGAATTATTTTTTTTCCTCATCTTCTCAATTTTTTTCTTTTCCTTTTCAATAAAAAACTTTTATTTGTTTCATTTACTCCCATTTGTTCCATAATAAATATGATACTTATCAAATTTTAACAAAAAAAAAAAAAAGCTGAAGAAAATAAAATTTTCAGGTGAAAAATTGAAACAAGAGTAATAAAATCCTTGCTATTTATACGACACAAAAGAAAGGAAAGAAAAAAATTAATGTTAGAAAGAAGAAAAAAATAAATCCCCAAAGAACCTTTTTCTGGAAAACGTGACAAGCTTTTTAATATTAAAATAAAAAAAAAAATATTATAATACACACTGAATTTTTTTCATAGAATTTTGAGTTTTTTGTATTTTATTTGGTATTTTTGTCACCCAAATGTATGTGAATACAAACACATAATACATCATCATGGTCATGTTACTTATGATATTTTATGATCTGTATTTCATTACCTGTATCTTACATAAAATATAAATTCATATTTTGTTACATTCTTAGGTTTTCATGTCAGAATCCTGTAAAATGTCCTAGAGTTCCTTAGTTTTGATATAAAATATAGATTTAAAATATCTGCTAGACAAATAAGGAGAAAACACAGGTGATTGTTGTATATTACAACTTTTTTTTTGTGTAACATTAATTTTTTTTCTTACAAGAAGAAACTTACCATAATTTACACACGACTTACTTGACAACATGCCTTCTAATAGGTGAGTGTATGAATCTCATATATCAATGCCAGGATATTCCCTCATTCTTATAAGTAATAAAGCATTTATGTGTGTACTTTATTCATATAAATATATATGGTATTTTGTAATCTGTTCAAACAACAAACAATATGTTGTCATGTTTGGCTTCCACTCATGAGCTGGTTTGTACACAATAATAACAATCATAATATGTGGGAACTTATTCTTGGCATAATGTACAATTTTTTTTTGTATTATTCTTCTTCTTCTTATTGAAAATAATGTTTAAATACATATATGTGATGTCTTGCTTTGTGGTATATCGCCTTAAACGCAAAAGTAAGTAAAACCGATATTGAATTTTTTTGCTTGATATTATGTTGATATTAAAAATGTTCATAAATATGTAAGTTAATACATTTTCCAAGTTTCTTTACTTTGAGAGAAGTTTATAAGAATATGTCTCATAATATTTTTGAATGAAATGAAAATGATATGATGCTAAGATATTAAATATAAACTTAAAGCTGGTTCTTTGCTTAAAATACTAATAGTATTGGGTACTGTTACCAAAATATGATTTATGACATTTTTTACTCATCTCATGATGTTAAATATTTTGGATAAGAAAATTACATTGAATCTAAATAAATTTCAAGAAAAATGAAACTTAATATTTTTACAATAAAAAAAAATATTTAATAAAAAAAAACACTGAAATGACTTAAGATGAAATTCAACAGTCAAATAATCTTGTTTTGTGTAACTTTAATGGAGAAGAACCAAAAGCGTTACGTTAAATGGTCAGGAGTCATAAAATTTACGTGGTAGGATATTTTGGTTAACTACCGGGCGTCCTCATTAAAAGTTTATCAAAATAGTCAAAAAACACGTGGCACAATGTTCAATATTTTTCTAACAAGTCTTGGAAGGATTCATTATGGTAAAAAAGTCTTTACTGCAAAACACTGCAGATCTCCTTTCATGAATCAAGAGTCTAAGCTCAGTCGTTAACCTGATTGGCCTTTGCACTTCATCGCATTAATGTTTCCTTGCTTCTACTCTTTTAAGTTAAGTGTCGTAAAACATTTCATAAAATTGTGTATTAGTGTCGAAGTGTATTATTTAGTGTATTTTTTTTTATTTTAACTGTTACAAAGAAGACAAAAACATCAAAATATGTCATAAACTTAAAGCCCAGACACAATTTTGTAATATTTTTCCATGTTCAATTCAATAAAATATAATACTAAACATATAATCTGGGACTAAAGTAACAAAAAAAATATGAGAAAAAGAAGCAGAAAAAGAAAAAAGTGATGGGAAATGTTTTTCAATAAATAAAATGTCTTTCTTATGTCTCTGTGATATTGAGTTGAAATAAAATGCATTGTGTTGTAACAATAAAGAAAATTTGAGTTTTGTATCGTGTCTTGTATTGTGTTATCAAGATTTAGTTTTTCTTTGTTCGTTTTTAAATCTTCTCTAATGCTCAAAGCTTTTTTTTTGTATTTTATTTTATATTTATTTTTCTGTGAATTATTTGATGGGTGTAAAATACTAGAACTTTGTTTTTTTTTTACAAAGCAAGTTTCAGTTTTCTTGTTACGATATTTTTTTTTTTTGCTATTTGCTTAAACATAAGTTTCAAAATACTTTAAGATGATGATGAATAGTTTCCTGTCGAAATATAAGAAAAAAAAAATACAACTATATTCGAGATTAAGCTTAATATATTGAAAAACGTGAAAGAAACATCTTTATCTCATAATATGAAATATTCTAATATTATTTATATGATACATGATAAAAGCATAGAGTCAACAACAATATGGTTGAGATATTATTATTAAGTCTTTTGTAGATTATGGGAAAATGATAAAGTGATATGAAAGTCAAACTATGCATTATATGGCGAAAATTCAATGAAAAATGATATGTGATTACATCTTAAATATGTCAAAAAATTTATGGATTTATTACGTACATCTCAAATATCACATCACACAGTGTACAGAAATTGCTTTGCGTGCATGACTGATTTAACTGCCTTTTTTTCTTTTTCAAGTGGCTTATTTGACGATGACATTGCAGAAAACCTGAAAAAGTGAGGCTGTGAGCCGAGTCCCATTAAAGCAAAATGACCTTCAACTTCCAAAATAGAATTGTGCTTAAAAGTCGTATTTAAAACAAGATTTTTTATGCTGGTGAAGCACATTTTACATTATTTTAAAGCACTAAATCATTCAATATCACAAGTTTTGACATTTTACATCAAAAAATGTCATTTTTCGACACCATATCAATTATGCCTTCAAGATAATAAAAAAAAAATATATATCTAAACAATATTAAAGTAAAGTAAACTTCTCTTAAACATATTTTTTTGTTCCAAGACGATCATGGAAAAATTTTTCATTTAAAATTAATAAAAAAACCTGACTTCACATTTAATTTCCTCACTTTTACCACAATTACATTCCAGTGTACTCTTAATTATTTTTTAATTTCCTTTTCCCTTAACTTTTTCCTTCACCTGTTTTAAGCAACCACTGCAGTTTTGTTGTTGTTGTTTTTCTTATTATTATTATTACATAATTTTTTATATTCACTGCAATTAATATCAATAACGTTTAGTTTCGTATCATGTTTAAACAAAAATATTGTTAAAGAAACTTATTTTTTTTTTGTTACTTTTTATTTAACTTGCTCATTGAAACAATTTCACCTGCATAAAAACTTTTTTTTTTCACATAGCAACCATATTTTTAATGTACTACTTTAGCTTTAAAAGTTTAGTTTAAAAAGAAAAGTGAGCGGAATTTTTTATTTTATTCAGAGTTCGTGTCTTTTTTTTTGTCTGTCATATATTATAAGTGCAATAAAAAGAACAGACATGTTATATTTTAATGCTGCACATATTTGTCATTTTATCATGTGTGTGTGTGTGTGTTTTTTGTTGTACAAATTTTTATACTGCTTTTTAAAAATCTAAAAATTTCTTCATTATTTTGAAAGAAGCTGAAGAAGAGCATGTTATTTTAAATGAGGTTAATAAGTGTAGTTAGAAAGCCTCTAGATAAGAGTAAAAAGTAAAGGAAGTAATGAGCTAAGTTTGCCACTTGCTTTAGATTCATGTTATTTAAGAGAGTCCTTATTGAATTTTTAGTGCATTTTGTAAGAAATAATGCACTATTACAGACGCTTTGGTCCTCGTTACTCTGAAAATCTGTTCCATCCATTACTCAGGAGTGGTCCATTGGAGCTCGCAGCGTTTTTTTTTTTGATGGACACAGGAGGTCAAAAGGATGATTTTCAACTCATTAGTTTTGAGATTTGGGTCCAGAGCCTCCAGAACCTAAAAATCGTTAAAAATGGTTAAAAATTGAGAAAAACTGCTGATTTGTTTTGTTGGATTGAGGAGCCTATTAAAATGAACTATAACTAATTAGCTTTGGGATTGGGCTACAGAGCATCCAGAGCCTGAAAACGGTTAGAAGCCCAAAATTTCAAAATGACAGATGACAGATTCGAAAATTATTCTTGAACTGGTGACAAAAAAGTAATTTTCCACATGACACATGAAAAAGAAATTAAAAATGATATGATATTCCAAATATATGTGAGTTTATGTAATAAAATGTGTATAATATACATAAAAATTAAATATGTGACTTTTACTAGAATTTTTTCTCCTTTTTTTTCTCATTTTAACCTCTCATGGAAGAACGTTCATACAGTATATTAATAAAATCATCATGTTTTTCGTTCGTGAACAGAAATAAAAAAATAAAAATTAAATATAAAATGAAATTGCAACATAAAATTATTTTTAATTTCTTCTTTCTCTATCTATTTCACTGTTTTAGAGACAATTTTAACAGCTACCATTATAATTTTTTTCAATGCGATGGGTGACTTAATTCCACAGGAAAATGAGACAGACTGTGAATAATGTTATAATTTCGTGTGGTTTGAATTCGGTTTCATTTCAGAATGAGATGTATTTTTTTTTAAATTATATTTTAAATTTCAAATGTTCCGGTCTATAATGAGATCATTATGACATTTTCTTATAATAATCATCCATTGATGAGCTTACGAACATTCATTCGGTAATTTCTTACAATTGTGAAAGACACATTGAATGAAGATGATCTTAAATAGAACAAATCCTCATCTCATAAACGTGATTAGACTTTAAAAATAAATAAATATATAAATAGAAGAATGAATAATAATAATAAAATAGCAAATAAAAAGAAATAACGAGATACATTCATGTGTGTGTGTGTGTGTGTGATAAATACATAATAATGTTTGATAATGATGATGATGTCTTCGTTTTCTGTTTTTCTTTTTATATTATTTTCATTTTACTTCTATGTCATATATCATTATTATTATTATTTTCATTTACCTTGTTCGTTTCATGCTTAGATAATTTGTGTTTCATGAAAACTACGTTTCATAAGATATAATATGAATATTGTTAATACATAATGCGACAAGACAAAAAATTTGATAGTCTTTTTTCTGGGCTTTTGTCATATTGCATAATAACTTAATAGCACGTATCTCATATTTAAAAGGAAAATATTGCTTTGAAAAATAATACGAACGAATGAAATAAAGGGAGAAAAAAATGACATAGGTCATCATTTGATGCCCACAACATTTTTTTGCCTCTCTCTCACTTCTTACAAAAGCATGATGAACAATGATATGTCCATATAAAACAGAAGGATCATGTTCTAATCTGTTAGGTGTGTTTCCTCAATCATTTTTATTGTACAATGAACACGAGAGTGTGTTTGTGAATAAAAGACACACCACCTTCATTGGAATTTTTATAGAATTCATTGAAATAGGAAAAAAACTTGACTATGACGATATGAATAAATAAAAATATGTTTATTTAGGTATTTTTTTTTTCATCATCATTTCTATCTGATTAAATTGTGTACCAAGGAATTCGATATTAAATGAATCAGTAATTTGCTCTTTATTATTTCATACAATTGATGGAATTGATGAGTGGGCGAAATTAGAATCAATTCAATTGACGTATTGATGGCACTTGAAATTCCTTTGATCTTAATTAAGTAAAAGGTGAAGTACGTTTGACATGGACACCGAAATAAAGCTTTGAGCGTTAATTTATGTGCACACCTAACCCAATTAAGTATTTGTACAAAAAAGAGAAGACTCAATTACAATGACTTTGAAATATAATAGAATTTTTTTTTCAAATTCGCGCTAAAATGTTGAAAATAGGGCTGTTTCTTCTGCAATGGGGTTAATTTTGGTTTGAGAGTGGGCTTGGTAGCTTCAGCGATCGATGAGTATCTTTAAGAAAAGAGAGGGGGGGGGGCTTGAGAGTGATTCAGTTTTTGCTCTAGTTCTTATGTTTAGGCTTTAAGTTTAAATTCTGCTAATTTCGTGTAATTTATTTTTTCATATCTTGAAAATCCACCATTATTTATATTATTCAAATTAAAGAAAAACTTATAAAAAATGATTCAATTACTCTTAATAATTTCTGAAAGGAAAAAAATCCTAAAAAAATCATCTACTCGACTGATAATTTGACTCGATAATCAACTTTATTTCATCCAATTTTCGTTTTCAATAAATTTTCTGCTCATTTATAATTTAGCTTAGAACGAATCAAGAAACACTTGATTTGCATTAAAAGATTCTGCTAATTTGCACCAATATACAAGTCGAAACCTTGAAAAGATTGGCACTGGGATTTATCTGTACATGTCCTTATTGCATATGAACAAGCAAAGTAAAAATTAGTATGAAAAAAAAGAAGGAATCAGAGAAGAACAATATGCTCAAAATGAAGTAGAATAATAAGAGACACTAATCAAATTCCTTTTTCATTTTGGATTCAACCACAATCTTTTCACTTCTATTATATTAGAGTATGTATGTAATTATATTCGATTTTGTTCGTCCTATGTTAAAAATAAAGCAAAAAAAAAATTTACCAAATCGAATAGATATAAGAACAATTTCCTGAAATGACTGTAACTAGGGGATAATTAATTCAAATGTAATTCAAAAACCTATTCTTCTCTTATCCTTTCACTACATCTTATCTTTCTTTTTTTTTGTATTTTAATGCAATTTATACATGTTATTGTAGGGTTTTCGCATAACCCATATTGTAAAACGACAATGTTCCCAAACAATGGCAACATGGTTTTGTATTGAGACTAAAATAATTATAATAAAATATATGTATGTATATGTAGAGTGAAAATAAATAGATTTCCCTAGATTCAGCAATCTGTAATCTTCTTGTTCATTTACTTTGAGGCATTACATGTCGAGGTACGACACACTATTGTTAGTTATTATATGCAAAAAGAAAATAAAAAATTAAGATTGGATGAGTTTGAAATAGGTAGTGGAAGACCGTATATAGGGTGATAATGATAATGAACATAGTTTGAAATTACGTAGTCTATTGTCTTTCTTTCTTTAATAATATTAATATAATATAGGCAAGAAGGAAAAAAAACTACATATATAAGTGTAAGATTTACAAGAAATGAATTGCTCTTGTTTAAGAGGAAATTTATTGAGGGAAATCAGTGAATAAAAATAAGCTTGTTAAATGTATTTCAAAAGATGTGAAGTACACAGATGGAATTTATGTAATTTTAAAAGAAATTTCTTTACAATTTTGGTATGAAAATGGTACTCATTGAGGTTGAATTGCATTAAATTATTTCTTTATGGAATACCATTTAAGTTATGTAAAAATGCACAGATTGATCAATGGTAAAGATTTACGACATTCACTGTTGGAACAATTAAATACCAATGACAGGAATTTTAATGAAAGGATCAAGTGGTTTCAATGAATCATGATAGTTGGTGTTGTGATTTTTTAGAACAGAGGATGAGTTTTAAAGATTTTCTTATTAACATACAATTGAAAGATAGTCCTGCTGAGTTTCGCAAAACAGTGCTGCTGAGTATCGCAAATCAGTGCTTCTGAGAATCGCTTAATATGGCTACTGAGAATCGCTTAATATGGCTACTGAGTTTCGCAAAACAATGCTGCTGAGTATCGCAAATCAGTGCTTCTGAGAATCGCGAAATATAGCTGCTGAGTTTCACAAACAGTGCTGCTGAGTATCGCAAATCAGTGCTTCTGAGAATCGCTTAATATGGCTACTGAGTTTCGCAAAACAGTGTTGCTGAGTATCGCAACTCAGTGCTTCTGAGAATCGCTAAATATGGCTGCTGAGTTTCACAAACAGTGCTGCTGAGTATCGCAAATCAGTGCTTCTGAGAATCGCTAAATATGGCTGCTGAGTTTCACAAACAGTGCTACTGAGTTTCGCGAAAAAGTGCTGCTGAGTTTCGCAAAACAGTGCCTCTGAGTATTGCAAAACAGTGTTGCTGGTTTTTTACGTTCAGGCTTCTTTTCATAAAAACTTTGAGGGTCTAATTTTCCCTTTACTCGTCATTTCATATCATTGGCACATGTGTTGTCTCTTTTTCTATTCAAAAAATGTTCAAATATCATTATTTAAGTAAAGTAAAAAACAAATGAACAAAAATTCGAAACCTTTCGAATAAATGTACTCCTACACTGCACAATCAAACGAATTCCTATCATGGTTTCATATAAATAAAAGAAAAAAAAACAGGTTACTTCATTTGAAATCACTTACAAACCAATAAAATGTCTTTGGTGAACCATCACCTGAATATCTCATGTCTGAATAATTTATATTCAAATATTACAATAGAAGAAAATAAGAAAAAATAAGAATTTGTCTTTGCATGTTAAAAGCACAACTATTTTACATTTATCCATCTTTCACTATTTTATCTGAAATTAATAATAATAATGTACAAAAATGATACGATTCAAAAGAGATCCAATTGAATATAAAATGAAAAACTATGCACATTTATTATGATTATCCACAAGATATAAGAACTTTTCTTCATTTAAATTGCAAATCCATTTTTGTTTTCTTTTCCGCTTTGACTTGGAGCAAATCTTTTGATTAAAATTCGTATAATTTTACATGAGATTTGCTACTGTAAGAAAATATTATTATTATTATTTTATTAACTCTATAAAATGAAAAATTATTCAAGATCAGATGTAACATTAAAATTCAAATTAGTGTTGTTTTAAGTGATTATTATTAGCAAATATGATAATAATTTTAAAGAAAACATGAAAATTTTTTGATTAATTTTATACGGAAATGAATTCATGAAATTTACATAGTCAAAGATCAAAGAAGAGGAAAATTGTGTTTTTATTTATAATCAATTACGAAGTACATCGATATAATGTAGTTACTTCTTACTTTTCATGTTTTGAAGAATTTATTTGGCTTTTACCTTTCTAATGAACCGAAAAAATAAATGCATCGCTCTTATTGAAAAAAAATTGTTGAAAGAAAATAGTTTGTGAAGAAAGTTTATTATCGACGATCGTAACATCAATAAGTTGATGTTAAAAGAATAGGATGACATACACGTTTCAAGTAAGAAGAAAAAAAATGTATTGAATTAAACTTTGAATAAATGAAATAAATGGGGTTTTTAAGACCGTTTTGTCAGTTCAGGGATGGATCTAATATGACTCCTCAAAGCAAATGTAAAATAAACCCCAAGGACATTTCCCCCTCCCCAAAAATATCGGGGTGAAGCTTAAGGATTTTTGAAAGCATACTTCCGACCATTTCATTAAATCAGTTTTTTTTCTCAAAATGCACTTATGTTCATCTTAGATTCACTTTCAAAATATTTATAAGGCATTCGTCATAGTTTTCTGCCTACCTATTGAACTTCACTTACTTAAATATTTAAAATTCTCTTACCTTTTTTTCTCAATATATATCTTTTCATTTAAAATTTACAAGTCAATAAGTTTGTCTTCATCATTTTCCTCATCATATTCATCTATTCAAGGCAAATAAAAAAAAATGTTGATGATCAAAACTTTATTAAAATACTTATAAACTTATTCTAATAGTTTGATGATGTACGACAACAAGTTTCAAAGATGTTGACTTTAAATTGAATTTTATGATGACACTCAACATCAATTATAACTTTATATTCAAATTTAATCCAAACTTAATGATGCCAAAGCAAGAACATGATCGGATTATAAAATTTATTGAAATAATAATTAATTAATTATTTTGTTCACAAATGGCCATCTCGAGTCCTTTTTAAATGTAATCATAATTGAAAGAAAACTGATAATTTGCGTTGAAAAAAAAATATAATGAAAATGAATTGCAATACAAAAAAAAATCTAATTCCTTTAAATAATAATACTATCTGCAATATGTTTCAATAAAAAAAAAACTCAGCAACATACTGAAACACTAATAATAATGATAATAATGTGAATTCGAGTAAAACCGCATTGAAAGCTATTTTGTGAGTATTTCTCTTGTGTATATTGAAATTGAATAGCTCTGTGTCTTTTTGTGTATATGGAAAAGGATGTCAATTTGTACATTAATAATATAGGTTTTTTTTTGTTTAAATTGAAATTGGAATAAAAAATTGCAGATGCTGTCTCTAATTTTATACACAATTTCAATGTGTACTTTATCTGAACGCGAGACGACTACAACGGTAATCTAAATGAATTATCTATCGAATCGTTTGCTTTCAATGTCAACTGCAGTGTATTTAAAATCAAGGTATGTGTATAAACTTATGTTTAATTTGTGGTGTGTATATTTACTCGTCAAAATAAAGGTGACCATCTTGAGTTATCACATTTAGGACTATTATTGGGTCACGTACAACAGTTTTCACTGTCAACCTAAAATCAGTGGAAGTTGGATTCCAATTATAATCTGCATCTTTTCTTTCCAGGTTCTCAATTATAGTGCTCTTAGGTCTGATAAAAAGCTCCATCGGTCCATCTGCCTTAATTTCGACTTACGCCATGACAACCAGCTGAATCGTATCTGAAAATTGTCGTTAGAGCCCAGCCTTGAACTATCAATTTAAAAGCAGTGAGTCACCTCATTATCTTGCCTTAAACTTAAAGTCAGAGTACTTACAAAGATATACTCCAAATATCAGATAGTCCAGTTTGTAGTCCCAAATCCAAGAATTCATTCAAAAAATGTCCAACCAACTATGTCTGTTATTTTAAAATTCCAGTCTTGTATCAATAATTTGAAAATCCAATTTTCAATATAAAATCATGTTGCATTAAAACACTTGTTTCTAATTTCTAATGACAAAATAATCCACACAGACACTCAATTTTCAATGCAGTTCATTCTTTTATGTTACGCTAGTGCATCCATATCTCGCAGCATATCATCTAACATAATTTTTAATCACATTTCCATTTTTGATCTGATCACGAATTCTTTAAATCGAAATTATTTTTTATTTTTATTTTGAAAGTCAACTCAAATAACGATACTTTTGATTAATGATTCAACGAAGAAAATCGGATTACACGAGAAACATCTGTTTCTATTCCTAAATTTGTCAACTTCCTTCTTTCAATTAAATGATTGTTCGAGAAATGTAAAATTGGATCTACATGGAAATTAGCATGAGGAATAAAAAAAAAGTTTGTGGTCATAACTATGAAATTTCCCCTATAAAATTACATAACAACTCAACAATATAGCACACAAAATTTTCATATCTCTTCAGTTGTTTTATCTCTGAATTTATATTTTTTTTTGTCATATCTCTCTGTTTCGGTATGTTAGTGAGTGGTAATAATAAAAACGCTAACAGCGATATTATCATTAAAACTTTTGATTAGATTACATTTTTCCCGGTATAAATTTTTTGTGTGTGTGTGTTTGAATTTTGTTTGTTGATATTTTTATTCGGAATGGTTCATACAAATTTTTGTTCTCTTAATAATAATATTGTATGTGGAAAAGATAAAATGACTAGAGTAAAACTGTAATAGAATAAATTCTTCTCAAAGGGATAAAGTTATTTGTGTGTGTTTTTTTTTTCTTTCTCTGGTTTTGTTTTTGAAACTCAAGAGATGTCAAGCAATTTTTTGTTATTTGTAGGATAAGAGGAATAAAATGAATAAAAACCAATTGTTATGGGAAGAAGTTGTGGTTTTTTTTTATAAAGTTTTTTGAAATTAATAACTTATTTGCCCATTTTACAAAAGTCATAAGAAATTTGAAAATTCCGCGATTTTACGTCGTTTTGGCCTTTCGTTTTTTCGCCGTTATTTCAAAATTACATTTAAAAATCAAAAAATTTAATCCCACAATCATACCGCAGTACACTAGTGTGTTTTCGAAATCCAGAAACTAATCCGAGATCTGAACAATGCAGGTGTACGTTTTGTTATCCCTTGGACACCCTCACATAGTGGCCCAAATGGCAATGAGATTGCAGATAGTCTGACAAAGACAGGTACGCTTCTGGAGGATAGGGCAAATCAGTACCCATATTTTAATGATTTGAGGCCTCTGTTGAGGCAGTGTTCCAGGCTAGAATGGCGTGTTAATTGGTCATCAGCGATTTAGGGCGCTACGCCCATTCTATCTTTCCAGAAGGCAACACTAAACCGTGTTGTGAAAACATGAACTGACCAAGAAAAAATATTGTGTTTGGAAATCGATTGATTCTAATGTATTTACTATCAACCACAACAGAACTAGAGCACACCTGAACAGATTCAACATAGTTGAAGACCCACTCTGCATATGCCAACAAGGGTACCAGACAATAGACCACTGGCTATGGTCATGCCTCCAATTCCACAGAGACTAAACAAAGGAAGAACTGAAAAAAATAGGAATAACAGAAAACACAGATGTACGGGATACATTAAGCACACGATATCAGAATGATATCAGTATTGAGAGAGTTCTTCGACAAAAGCTAGCTCGTCATATTAAAAACAATTCAAATGAAAAGACCGGGAAAAGAACCATGGAAACCCAATAGGTCCATATATTTTATTAATAGAACGAAATAAAGGATAAAAAAAACATGCCGCAAGTGGAAAAATCGTCAATTTATTCTATTTTTCCTGATTTTGCAATATGCTGTATTAAAATTACAAATGTCAAAATCTGTTTATTGCTTTATTTAGGAATTGATTCAAATGTTTTACATACACACACAAAATACGGTCAAATATCCAGAACAGCTTCCGATTCTCAGCTCTCGGGTCCTACGCTGTCTGCAACTTCATAAAAATTATCAAAAATGAACTTAATTTTTTCTTTTAATATCAAATAAAATAATAGACGGATGTAAATAAAGAGCAAAAAGTGCGTTAAAAAACCAGAAGAATTTATAATTTTTATGAATTTATTTTCATTTTCATCATCATCATCGTTACCACGCATTATAATATTGCCCCCTCAGTTATCCAAATACACCAATATAATCATAATAATTATTATTATTCTATGAGTGAAGCGAGCTCTTTTTTTTATAACAACCATTTTTTTTTTTTTTAAATAAAATGAAATGAAATAAAAAAATCATATAAAATGAAAAGAGAACCGATGATCATGGTTTATAATGTCGTTTTTATTATTCAAAATTTTTTCCATTTATTATAGAAAATATAAAAAAAAATCAGCCTTAAAAAATGTAAATGAAAGTTTGTCTGTCCAATTTATATGAATGTTAATGGTGGTGGTGGCTTGATTTTTTCCTTCTCATTTTCATTTTCAAATGTATTTAAAAGTACAATGAAGTGAGGACATCAAATAAAAAATATGTGAATTTTATTTTAACAGTGGGTGAAGTGTGCATTTAAATTACTTGAGACATTAAAATTTCTTTTTCTACAATGAAAATAAGACGTGATCATGTTTAGTTTTTATGAAATTTAACGGACAAAACATTGAAGCGTATTTTTTGTTTTAATAAAAAAAATAAACGGAAATACACCCTTTTTCTGTAAGTAACACCTGAAAGTGCTTCAAAAGGTATTGAAATCACGTTAAAATGTGTAGGTAAAAAAAATGAAATAAAGAACTTATGAGTTGAAACGATGATGGATTTATTATTAATGTTGTAAATTTTTTGGTTATAGTCCCTTAAAGTGTCAGGAAATATGAAAAATGGGCGGAAATATAAAAGAACGAAAAGGAAGCAGGAGACAGAGAATGAAAAAAAAGGTTTAAAATTTCACATACTTTTTAATAATTCAAACACTTGACGATCATATTTTCATCATTCTTGCATATTATTCTATACATTTTAAATTTATATAAAAATAAAATAGAATTATGTAAAACACCTTTGAAAAAAATTTTCCTGTAAAAAATATTTTCCATTAAATTTAATTATAAAATTCCTGACCGGTGTAAAATAAAAGAGAATTTTTAATTTAAATATCAAAAAGCTAGACGTCTCCATTTTATTTATTGTTGAAACGGAGCACAATGAAAATGGAAATAAAAATAATTTTTTTTTGTAATAAATGTGCGAATTTCGGATGAATATTCAAAAAAAAATATTAAAAAAATATATAACAGGAAAAAACCATTCAATCATCATCACACACCATTAAATGTCAACATACAACGACAACTTACTGCATGTTGTGTCCCTTATTTATATTATTATTACAGAAGATTGCAATAAATTTATATAAATTTTTATTTCATTCATTTACTCATAATATTATATAATGGAGTGTCAGACTTTGTGATATACTGGCAAAAAAAAGTAGCAGGACGACAATTTTATGACAAATTAATTGTCAACGCTTGTTTCATGTTTTTTTTTTGTTTAACTTGCGTGTTATCTTATAAATGTTTTGCATATTAGCACAAAGGAGGCAAAAAAGGACAGAGTGGCTCAAAAACAAAGACATATTTATATTATTTATAAACATATAACAATATAATAATCTTATCTCAGTACAATAAAATATAAATCTTTATTAAATTTAATTATCTTCATAAATTATGAAGTTTTGTTGCTCGTGTCCCATTTGCTTTCCTATAATCATACACACACAAATAAGAGTACTTGGACATTATTATTATCATTTGTATGTTATTTTGCTTTTTTTTATTTTATTTTAGGAGGGAAAAGTTATTTCATTGTGACAATTGTATGAACTTTTCTGAAATATCATAAAGATTGGTTAACTTAACACAAGTAGATAAATTTTAAGCCATAGTTACTTCCTGCATGAAATTCGTACATGGCAACTAAAATAAATCAAAATTTTCCTTTTTTTTTGTTTCATATCAAAATTTGGGATTGAAATATGTGTTATCTGTATCGAATATAAACCTCTGTGCAATGTAACAGAGAGAGATTATGAATCAAAAATGACAGAATTATTTATACTAAAAATTTTAGGAAAATTTTGGTCACTGTACGTTTGATTCATTTTCTGGTCAACTATGATCTGCACGACCTTGTTGTGATCTGTAATTGTGTGTCACTATGGTCAAAACCACTCTCAAAACCAAGCTAGTCCAAAGTTAGTTGGAATTCACCGCATTTTTACACAAGAGATCACAATATTAGATTTTAATTGAAAATGGGCAGAAAATGCATTAAAAATTATTTCACATCCCAAATTCCTTGGGAAAACAAAAGAAAGGATTTCATTTGAGTTTTTTTTGTAAATCTAATGAACTTGAGACAAGAGAAAAAATTGCTAAGAAGAAGTTAAATGCATGAAATAAAAAATTTAAAATTTATAAGTAACAAAAGATCTTCAATCAAACAATCATCATTCAACTTTAACTTTTTCTGAATTGTATCTGATACGTCACAGTAATTCTTTGTATTAAGCTATGCTGAAACGTGATGAACATTTCGTATAACAGTTTGAAAGGAGAAATTTTCCGAATCGCAACATTTATTTTATTTTCTTTTTGCGCATATCCAATTTTTTCTCCTGGAAAAATTTAAATCATTCATCATTGAATGAACTTCCCCATCAACTTCATCACTGTTCATTTTACTCCATAATTTTATAACAACTAAAAACTCAAATACAAGGAATATCACTCTTGAAAATTAAATCATAGGACAACAAACGGACATCCTTTCCCACCATCTGTCGTATTGTCTGTCATCATTTGAATTTTCTACACATCAAATACAGTCAAGCTTTTATGAATTATGTGTATTTTACACAGAAGCATTAGAAACCACAAATGATAGTATACTGACGTTGTCATTGTTGTTATATTTCTATCATGATAGACAATCAATTGAGAGTATATAATATTAAATATCAACAGAAAACTGCAGTTCAAGTTTATATACTTTTATATTTTTTTTTTTTTTTGTTATTGAAAGTTGTCGTTTTTATGAGGCTGTATTTTAAATGGAACAATAATGAAAGGAGTATTTTTGGTCATGACACTTTTAAAAATGTTAAATTCAATACAATGGAATTCAATCGTTAAATACTTTAATTGGTGATCAAATTTATCAAAATAATCTACAAGCTAGAATCACCCATGTCCAATAAGCCCAATTGAGGCTTCAACCCTATTGCTCACCCCCTGAATCTATCTATTACCAATGCCAGAGATGAAAATTATGCGTCCTTGCCTAAAATGTGATACATATCTTACAAAAATAAGTAGAACAAAGTTTTTAACTCGCTCTTAAGTCAACAAAGGAAAATGTCTCAACTTCAAAGAAGTATTAAAATCGTTGGTGATGTTTTTAGGTTGTGTAACTCTGCTTGACAAACTAAAAGAGTTTAAACTCTGCAAGGTCAAACGTGTTAATTAATTAACATATCTTTAAAAAGTATAATTCAGCTGAGTTTTCGATGTAAGCGCCGCAAGATGGCGCTTTTTCGAATTTCTCAGTTTTTTCGTCAGTTTTTAGGCTTTTATGAATAATGCTCCAAAATCAAGCAGAGAGTCTATAAATCCTTTTTGAGGCCAACAAGGTAGTTTATAAAGCAGTGGCCATACGGGCAATCTGGCAAATGCTAGAAAAACCTCAGTCGATTGTCTTGTAAAAGCTAAGTTTAGCCTTTTCAGAATTCTAGAGGCGTTAATAATTATCAATCGTCCCCTGTAATACAAAGTCTGTGAAAACTTTAGTTTTGTAAATTTTTAAAGGAATTTCACATTGATGATTCAAGTCCAATAAAATTTCATTGAACACTCGATTCTTCTCAATGAGCACATTTCGATAAAAATCGCTTCCTTTTGACTTAAACGTCAAATGGTAAAAATTCCCCATTTTTTACTACCATTCTCAACAAAACTCGGAAACATTTCTTTTATTACTCTCCCATTACACATGACTAATATCAATCATATTTTTATCAATTTCCCATGTACTTTATCGATATGATAGTGTCATATCAATATATTTTACTCCAATTTTGTTTTTCTTTTCCTCTTACTTATTGGAAAAATCATACATTACTAAAATTTTATTGCATGTAAGATAAATTTTCAAAAAAAAATGTACTATTTCATCATAAAGTTTATTGTCTTCAATTAATAAAAATAAAAAAACGATGATGACGATGATAAGATGATTTTTAGATGATCAAATATTTATGTTTATAGTGCATATAAAACAAAATTGAAATGAATATAATAATAAAAGTAATGAGAAAAAATTTACATCACAAAATATTTGTTTCCTAGTTGTAGGTTTGTTTGCACAACGAGCAATCATCATTTTAATGACTTATGATGATGAAATTAAATGAATGAAATGTGAATAATTTAAGTTGTGATGAACTTTATTGGGTTCTTCACCTTATTTTTTTTTTTGGGAATTTCAAGGTTTTTAAATGAAATGCAAATAAAAAATTTAAAAATTGAATTGAAAAAGCCAGAAAATCAGCAGTGTCGTGCAATACACCACTGAGGAGATAACTAAATTTATCTGAATTTATGAAATTATACTGTAAATCTAAAGTACACGCTCAAGGTTATAGATTTTATTTAAGAAAAATATCCTTAGAGTATAACATGAAAATAACAGAATTTAAAATTCTCATGATAAAATGTATGTTTTGGAAAACAATTTACGTCACAAAAATCCTGAAACAGAATCATTGATGATACTCCAGCTACTTTTGTTTATGTATTTTAAGTAGGCTTTTTTTTTCATAATTTTTGATTTCATATTTTTTCCTTTTAAAATTCAATTCAATTCAAGTATAAGAGAATCATTTATCATCATCCACATCTATTTTTTTCAATTTAATGTAAAATATATAAAAAAAATTAAATTACTCATTTAATTCACTTTAAATAAAATCAATTTCATCCCCACATGTTTGGTACAAACAACCGCTTAGTTGTTCTCGTTTTCTTTGGCACTTGAGTCTTCTTGATTTGCACTTCAGGCTTATAAATTAATTGATTTACATTTCCTGCACTTTGTCTGTCATTTGCATTATTTAACCTAACAAAATCCATATTTTATCATTTTTACATGGAATTCAAATCAATTTCATTACCTCGTTAGATATGGATACTGAAGCGGATATTTAACCTGATAGTATGGATATGGTTGAAACTGATATGCATTTGGATAAAATGCTGTTTTAATTTGATTGCTACTACTTCCGGTATTTTGAAATGTGTATTCACTTTGTCCAAATATTGGTGATGTTATAACTGAAATTGCTACTAAAATTTGTAATTTATTCATTTTCTAAAGAATTTTAAATGTTTAATGATCAACGTGTTGTGTTAAACTGAATTGAGATGAAATGATATTCTACTAACACAATTTAAGTTATTTATTTAGCACATATCAAAACAGTTATATGAGGAATGAGTTTATTTAAAAACATATCTTGCAGTTAAAGTGTCTATTTACAAAAATATTCTTGTGATTCACTTCAATAGAAGAAATAGAATCATTTTACATTATAGTGTGAAATTTTTGTGTCATTTTTTTATGATTTTAACAGTTAGCGAACAATGCATGTTTATTTCATTTAGTAATGTTAAAAATAAATAAAATAAAAAGAGTTTGGAAAATACAATCAGAAGAAGAAAAAATAAACAAACAGGAAGGCGTCAATGTCAATAAAAATTAAGATAAAATCATCAACGTTATTTGAGACTATAAATTTTTTTTTCTATTGTTGTCACTGATGTTGTTGTAAATAAAAATAATATGTATGATAATATTTATCGTTTGCAAATTGTGAAAAATTATAGACCAGAAGATAACTGTAAAGTTATTTTGCTCCGCATAGTTTTAAGCCCTGATCCTGACCAGGGACTTTTATAACATTATAAAATAGAATTTAGACGTTAATTTTTTTATTTGACTCGTGCTTCAATTTTACAAGACACTGTGATTTGAGAATTTTTTGTACAGGAAATTTAAGGTAACCGACACTTTCGAATTTTAAATCCCCTAAAAACAAACACAGGTCACAATTGAGCACAATGCCCCTTGGAATAGGGTTGCTTCAGGGAGCCCCGTTGTCTTGTGCTCTGTTCAATGTTTATACAGTAAGATTAAATTATTTGCAGACAACACAATAATCTGGCTATCGGAAACCGACATGTGTGACTTACATCAGAAAGTGAATGAGGACTTGAATGGATAAGCACATTACTTCAAGATGTCAAAATTGAAAGCGCATATTGGCAAAACAAAATACATGAAGCTCAACTCACGACACACTGTAGGGCTAAAGTAAGACATTTTGCCCAAGTAGGAATAACTTTTGAACCAAGAGTCCAAACTAACTGAAATTTTGAATAGAAGTCCAAAACATATTACTCTTTCAAAATAAATTGGGAAATTTAACTAAAGTAAGCCTTGTAAGCTACAATAAGCCTTCAAAGTGAGAGTAAAAAAAAAACACAAAGAAATTAGTGGAATTTATGACAAGAAAAACATTCATTACTGGGAATAATAAAAAAAATCAATAAAAAAATATTTATTTTGTTGAATCAGGCTTATATAAAGCCTGATTTATTTCTAAAAGTAATATTATTAATAAATTTAAAAAAAAATGCTAAAATTGAAATTAAAATTAAAAAAAAATAATGCGAACTAATTATATTATATATCGATTGTGAGATAAAATTACATACAATTTGAAAACCAACACACACACATACATACACACACAAAACACACACACACACACACAGACTAATTTTTCGAGTTTCTTTAGAGTTTATTGTAAACGGTTGAATTTAAAGTTCGAAGCAATTCCAAAACGCAAGATTTTTTTTCTTTTATCATTTTCAAATTTTTTAATGAACGTAATCGCAATTTTTATGGTACTTTAGTTCAAATAAATCGCTCACTTTGTTCTGCAAAGTTGTTGCTTATAAAATAAGCTAAAATGTTGTCTCAGACCACTTTTTGAGTTTTCATACAAAAATATTGAGAAATCCAAAGAGTTGAGCATATTTAGAATGGCAAATACATGAAAAATCGATTATTTGTATGGGAACTGTAATATTTTTTATAAAAACATTGATACAATGTACGGAAAAGTTGTTTAAATTTAAATTTTTTTCTTGGAAAAAAAATTCCTATACAAATCAATAATTTTTCATATATTTGCCATTCTGGAAATGCTCTAATTTAAACATTTTTTGGATGATTTCTCAATATTTTTGTATGAAAACTCAAAAAACAGGTCATAGACAACATTTTATCTTATTTTATGCGCCACAACTTTGCAGAACAAAGTGAGCGATTTATTTGAACCAGAGTACCATAAAAATCCATTTTTCGAGTTCTATTTCATTACAAAATTTGAAAATGGTATAAAAAATAAATTAAATAAATTTCTGTACTTAAAATTTTTTGTAAAAATTTTTGTAATAATTTTCTGCCAGTATTGGGAACTGAATAAATAAATAAATAAATATCGAAAAAATATTTGGTCTTTTTTAATTAGGATCCACCAATTTTGGACAAAAAAAATCGTGTTCAGAATCATTAACAGCAAAAAAAATAACCTTGTAAATGATGTACCACTTTGACATACAATCATTATGTAAATTTTGACGTTGAAAGAGATTTTTCGTACAGAAATAGCATTTTTTTGGTTTCAATCTTTTTTTGCTCACAAGTTACAATTTTCAATTACAATAAACAAAGTGCTTATTACAAATTAAAAATTCATATTTTCATACCTTACGTACGGGAAAACTGTTCCCAGAACTTAAAAAAAAAATAAATCGCAAAACAACAAAAATAAAAAAATGCAATGATGTTAAAATAAAATTTCATCCCCGAATCAGAATTTGAGAAAAAATAGCTCTTAATTCATATTTATTTATTATAAAATAAAACAGCAAAATTTTAAAATATTTTACTATTAATTTTACAATACACAGTATACAACGCATATTTTCTATGCGTACTATACAATTAAATACCAATTCAACAAAATATTATACAAAAATATGTAGGTATTAGTATGAGTCAACACAAAGCATACTCAAGTTCAATATTTATTTTAGAGAAATATTAGTGATTTTTGGGAACTTTGAGGGCTCGTAGCTCGCGGATTGGCAAGTTTTGGCATGATGTCTCTTCACAGCCTTTTAGGTATTAGCAAGACCTACATTTTAAGCCTAGTCCCAAACGTAAATAATGATAAATAATCTTTTCCGAGTCCAAAACGTTTTTCCATATAAAATCCCATATAAGCAAAAAAATTGCTCAACTTTGAAGGCTTGAAAAACTTAGAAAATGATAATTTTTTTAATTTTTTTTTTTACATCTGAGGTCCTGAATATGTTTTCTTTTCAATCATATAAAAAAAAAATTAAAAAAATGACTTTCATTTTTACCTCTAATGAGCAAATATTTGTTCTAGTAGCCCCATAGTGCGACATGTTGGTGATGAATTGACACTTGAAATGGACGGCACAGAAATTGATCGAATAGCGGAAGGTAAGTACCTGGGTAAGTATCGATGAAAAAATTACGTTTTAAAGCAACACTCAGCTGGTAATCAGAAAAGTCTCAAAAAAGGTTAACTTCCGCACACGAGTGAAAAAAATGATTGATAAAGACACAAAACTGTTGCACTGTAAGACCCTCATCCAGCCACACATGGACTACTGTAGTAGCTTGTTATTTTTATGCTGTGATCAAGATTTGAAGAAAATTCATTAACTGTGTAACAGAGTTCTACGAGCAATATTATTGGCTGTCAAATGTAAATCAGTTGCTGTTGTTTAGTTTTACCACAAAGTTTTATTTCAATTAATGATATGCGTTTTAAATTTCCACTATTTACAGTTCTGTGGTTTTGATCAAAAAAAAAGTAACGTCAATATAAATGACAATCAGCAATATTTATTGATTCGTGATGAACTTGTGACATGCATCGAAATTATTATTAAAATGAAAATAGCTTTATTGCTATTATTATTATCAAAACTCTCTAAAATATTTGTAATTTTAACCTGCCTTCACATTATATAAAATATTCAAGTCCATGTTTGTTTTTGTTTGTACATGTTATGGTATTGCTAGACATTTCCATAATAAATAAAAATTATCACGTTCAGTTTTGATACTAATATGCATCTCCAATATTAAACAACAAATATCTACATAGAACTATATCAAAATACATACGTACATGATGCGGATTTTAGTAAATATTCAAACAAACTTAATATGAAAATTAAACAAGGCTA
Organism: Culicoides sonorensis; assembly: GCA_900002565.1. Classification (NCBI taxonomy): domain Eukaryota; kingdom Metazoa; phylum Arthropoda; class Insecta; order Diptera; family Ceratopogonidae; genus Culicoides; species Culicoides sonorensis. The sequence continues at coordinate 276,171 of LN483456.1, read as the reverse complement.
AAGTACACGCAATACACACAAACAAACAATTTTAGATGTTAATATTGGATTTTTTTTTCATGTTGAGATGATTTTGAAAATTTTTCATCAAATACTGTGGTTTTTAAATTAAAAATATACACATTACAGTCATATACTAACTTAATTCAATATCAAAACATAAATTACTGGGTTTGCATGATGTGCCGATCAAACAGACATTAAATAAGACGAGGAGGTGACATAATTTATAATGTAATGTAAATAAAAGTGTTTTTGTTTGATGCAACTGAAACCACTCATATGAATATTGTAATATATTTTGGGTTTGATGATGATGAGTATGTTTGTGCAATGAACAAATATTGATAAAATTGTAGAAAAACACACACAGAACCTTGATATTTCAAGATGAAAACTGCATATTCATATACAAGAGATACAATTTCCTTGTTATTTTATTGTGTAACTCAAGAAAATACAAGTTAAAGTGAAGAAAATTAACATTCAAATTTCGTCTTAAATTGAATTGGTTTTATGTCTTCCTTGTTGTTGATGTTACTGTCATCATTCCTATATTTTAGCTCATTTTTAGTAAGAAAACGAGTGTTGATATTGTCTTGTGCTTTACATAAAATAAACTTGTATAACGAAAATTTACTTGTTTGTCTCACAAACAATATAATAACAATGTGCAAGATTGTATGTGAAGAAAATTGAAACATTCAAATTATTTTTAGTAACAAAATGCAGTAGGATGGTTTCATGTGAAAGGAAATTTTCTTTCTTTAGGATAATTTCAGATGAAGTTGTGACTTCATTTCGGACAATGATCTCTCTGAAATCGCACTCTCAACCCAAAACCAGTAGGGCATCAGCATGGGATTCATCATGGGAACACCCTTTCCCACTGGTGCCCCACTGGTTTTGGGTTAAGAGTATGGTTTGTCCATGGATGAAGAAGACATCTCATCTTTAGCTTACTGACCATTCAAGATACTGATAACATAACATAACTAATGTGGTGAGCTGTCTTATATGGGTCCGAATCTCAGCAACAGAAGCAATGTAGACGGTCGTCGTGGTGCGAGTCGACCTAATCGATGGCGTCAAAGCAGATCTAAGGGTGCTACAAGCAAGATACTGAAAGAGAATTCAATTCTCGGTCATCCTTACATTCAGGCAACAAAATTCCAAATCGAAATTTAACGTATAAGCTAAAACAGGTATATTAAATTTTACATTACAAAATGTAACAAGTAATTTTTATGCAACATTGTTTTACTTCCATTTTAAAAGGTAAACCCTAATAAATGTTTTACTTTTTTCATTTTTTTTCTTATTAACAGTCAAAAACAAAGTCTTCTCATCATTGAAGATAAAATTTCTTCACGACGATACCAAAAAACACGTTGCATAATTTATTAATCATCACAATTCAAATTAATTTGAATGTCTCGTTCAATTATTCAAACACATTTTAACACGACACATTATTTGTGTATATCAAATTTAAAATTTAATTACTTTCAGGAAAAAAAACATGAAAATTCACATGTGTATTAAGAGAAAATGTCAAATTTAAATTGATATGCAAAGAATTATCATTTCCTGCTGTGAAAGTGAAAGTAATCGATTAATGTGTACAAGCATTTTTTGACATTAAACACGCGTTCTTTAGCTTTAACACAGACTGTGAAAATTGTTGTGTGATATTTTTTTCTTCTTCTTTTATATGAAAATACAGAAAAATTATAATCTGATAAATTGTTGATAAATATAAGTATTTGACAAGAGTATTTTAATATATCACTCGTTTGACACGAATTCTTTTAATCTACACATTCTTCATTGTGTAAGATAAAAAATCAACACTTCATGTAAATATTTTCAAGGTTATTGCTTTGATATGTTTAAGATAAAAAAAAGAGTATTTTACATGAATTCAGTTAAATAACAGATATGGAATTGAAGTTCGAAAATATTTCCTTGAATTTAAAATGAAGTGAGAAAAAAAGAATTCGAATTTGATTCGAACAAGATTCATAAGGAAATGTTTTAACCGAAAATGTTTCGGAGTGCAATGAAAACTTGAAATTAAAATCATTTTATGTTCGAAAATCAAAAGGAGATTTTCCTTTTATTTCATAGCAGTGCAATCTATTGTAAAAATGTAAAGTTCGCAAATTATAAGATTCAATTTCTTGAACAAAAGTTCGTTGAGGCTTCATGAGTTTTTTTCTTTCTTTTATAACATCAGGGTAGCTGAAGGTGACATCATGAAAAAAATCAAATTTATCACGAAATTGAAAGTAAATCAAAAATTCAAAAGTTCAAGAAGAGTATTGAGAATGCGTAACTCAGATGAAAGTGTCGCTACCATGAAATTTTGATGAAAAAACCCTTCTCTCAAAATTTTAAACAAATGAAAGCTAAGCCTTTCCTTGCTCCCCTTGAGCGTCAAAGGGTCAAAAATGACATTTCCTTTTTACATTGAGATTAACACAGCGGTGTGCCAAGGACTAAAGCTTTGAGATTTTGAATGTGGTTCATTCACAGAGGCACATAATTTTTTTACCATTTTTTTTAGTAAATAATTCCTAATTTTAGTAAATAGTAAATTTAGAAAAAAAAAATTTATTACCCATTTTGTCCATTCAAAACGTTCACACCAAATACAAATGATCAAAAAACAATAAAAACAGTTAAAAAATTGCTTCGAAAATGGTCACATTAATAATAACTGTGGAATATGGACTAATACTTTTAAATTTATTGAATCCAACCTAAAAATAAAAAAATACCAGCAAAAAAAAGTAATAAAATATATCAAAAGAAGTAAAAATTGGCAATTGATGACACCTGGCAACCAATAAAAAAAGAAACACACCATTTGAACTTTATTTCAAATTCATTTTTCAAAGGACAAATAAGTGCAAAATAGTTATTTAGCATAGTAAATTGTGTAAACAACCATTTATGACATAAATAAAATCGGCATTTTTAATATTAATCTGATAAATCGTCCTTCTTTTATACAAGATCCGAGACATTTCGAATAATATTTATTGGATTATGCAGATTTAGCAAACTATTTTATACTTTTATTAAGATTACAACTATTATTATCATCTTTTCTCTTATGATTTTTCCATTTAGATATGAAAAAGATAATATTAATATAAAAAAATATCAAGTAAAATTGGTCTCAGATGATTCGAATGTGAAAAAAATAGAAAAAAAGTAACTACTAACGTAATCCCATAATAGTCGTACAAATTGTTTGAACAAAATACATATTTTTTTATGTTGATAGAATCTGGATAAAATCAAAGTCAATACTTTTATAGTTGTGAAGGTAAGAAAATTAAATTGGAATAACATTAAGTGAAGAGAGTAATAAATATTTATAAGTGACTATTTATTCGATATAAATGTTATTTATATCAGTAAATGAGAGTTGTCTCTTAACATGACTTATGACCTATTTTAAGAAAAAAGTTTGTTTTCACAAAAGATCCAAGTTACATGCAGACGTAAGGGTGTCTATCAACCGTGTTGCAAATTTCTACGAATTTTGAAATTTGGAGAAAGGCCTTACCTTCACCGATTTTTTGCATATTTTCATGCTTCAACTTCCGAATACCAAAATTCAAAAATTTTTCAAAGAAATCCAAAATCGGTTGATTGCATCTCATCAGGTAGACCTCAAACCATCTCGAACCACTTCGACCCAACCTAGAATATTTTTAAATTGGCCAAAATTATGAATTTTGAAATTTGGAAAGCGGCCTTACCTTCACCGTTTTTTTGCATGTTTTCATGATTCAACTTGCGAGTACCAAAATTTCAAAATTTTTCAAAGAAATCCAAAATCGGTTGATTGCATCTCATCAGGTAGACCTCAAACCATCTAGAACCACTTCGACCCAACCTAGAATATTTTTAAAATTGGCCAAAATTATGAATTTTGAAATTTGGAGAAAGGCCTTACCTTCACCGTTTTTTTTGCATGTTTCCATGCTTCAACTTCCGAGTACCAAAATTTCAAAATTTTTCAAAGAAATCCAAAATCGGTTGATTGCATCTTATCAGGTAGGCCTCAAACCATCTCGAACCGCTTCGTCCCAACCTAGAATATTTTTAAATTGGCCAAAATTATGAATTTTGAAATTTGGCGAAAGGCCTTACCTTCACCGTTTTTTTTGCATGTTTCCATGCTTCAACTTCCGAGTACCAAAATTTCAAAATTTTTCAAAGAAATCCAAAATCGGTTGATTGCATCTTATCAGGTAGGCCTCAAACCATCTCGAACCACTTCGACCCAACCTAGAATATTTTTAAATTGGCCAAAATTATGAATTTTGAAATTTGGAGAAAGGCCTTACCTTCACCGTTTTTTTTGCATGTTTTCATGATTCAACTTGCGAGTACCAAAATTTCAAAATTTTTCAAAGAAATCCAAAATCGGTTGATTGCATCTTATCAGGTAGGCCTCAAACCATCTCGAACCACTTCGACCCAACCTAGAATATTTTTAAATTGGCCAAAATTATGAATTTTGAAATTTGGAGAAAGGCCTTACCTTCACCGTTTTTTGCATGTTTTCATGATTCAACTTCTGAGTACCAAAATTCAAAAAATTTTCAAAGAAATCCAAAATCTGTTCTAGTTGAAAGGGAAACAAAAAAAAGAAGTTTGCCAATCCTTAGATTTCAATCCCTTTACTGAAGCCACAAATGACTGTAATAAATTAAATTCTCGGAAAACTTCAATTTTGGAAAAATACTGCCAATAAAAAATTACTTAGAATATTTTTTTATTTCATATAAGATTGTATGATCTTAAAATGACAAACCTTCAAACGCCAACACACATTTTAATAATAATAAAAAATAAACCATGATAAAAAAAAACAACGGAAACAAAACTGATAAGAATCTTGAAATCATCTTCCTTTTCTTTTCAAATAAATATTTTTATATGTTCTGTTAGTAATTTTTATTATAATATAACATTTTATTACATTTCCAGCATTCAATACACACACATACAGAGACACACATAAAAGTGACATTATTACAGATCCTGATAGAGCTTATTATTAGTATTATTTTAATACAATTTCATGTCAAATGATGAGCCTTAAGTGGCATACCAACCGCCTCGCTGTTGTCATATCCAATAATTTCATGGGTAATTTTCCTTTTCTTGTTCTTTTTTTGGGAATTAAGTTCAAAAGTGGTGATATTGTAAAGTATAAAAGTGACTTGTATGTTCATTTAAACGATTTAACGGCGTCATTCTTGTAATTGACTCAAAAAGTAAGGAGAAATACATTAAATGTATCCTGAAGAATGATGTAAATTAGGTATTAAAGTTTATGTGGCATGATGTTGTTTCGTAAAAGATATTTTATTATTGGTTTTTCTTGTCATTGTCATGTTTTCTTATAAAATTTTATTGGATTAAAAATTTGTTGTTTTAGCTAAAGGTATTTTTCGTGTCGACTTTTATTTTAAATTAAAAATCACATCGAAGACATTTTTAAGCAAATAAAAGGTAATTCAGTTAAAAATAAAAGACATTTCTAACCAATGAACTCTTTTTTTCTTCTAAAATAGGATACCAAAATAGAAAAATTAATTAAAATTTTTCTCAAATGCAATTGAATTAAACTAATAACGATACGAGGAAAATGACACAAAAAGGAAGCTAATATTGTTTAGCATGGAATTCTCTCATTTGTACAATGATAATGAAAATGCAAGAAAAAAAATAGATATTCAACAACTAAATAAATTAATAAAACTAAATACAAAAAAAAAATAATGGATAAATGTGTTTGAGTGTAAAGATAATTAATTTGTCTCATTTCTAAAAAGATTTTCAATTGAATAAGCTGATTCAGCAATTTTAAAAATGTTTGCTTATTTTTTTTTAAGAAAATTAATTTAAAGCTCACTTAGTTCCATTTAATTGCATTCCAATAAGAATAAAATTTCAAAAGAAGACAAATACACTTTTCTACAAAACTAAACATGAAATAAAATTTAATTGAAGACTAATTGAGGACTATAGAAAACTTATTTAAAACTTAAGTTTCTTCGTTCCATTATTTTATTTTAGTTTTCTAGCAAATAGTGTACAAATGCATTTGTGTGTTGAACAACCTTCTTCATTCAACCGATTTCCGTATTCATTTAAAACAAATAGAGAAGGAAAAAAATATTACAAATTAAATGGGCATACTAGCATTCAGACAAGTTTGGTAGTTTTAGAGGAAAATGTAAAACTCTTAAGAACAAGATGAAAATAATAATAAAGTACATTTTCTCAACTTTTTTTTTTAGTTTTCATCATTATTTGTTTTTTATAATACTTTTATATTTAGTCACATATCAAAACATTTGTCTGTAAAAACGCCTGTGTAGCCTTTCTGAGCCATCCAAGACCCATAGTTTCTTCTGAAACTATGCCTTATTTTCGTTGGCCGAGGTGCTCGCGTAAAAAAAAATTAGGGTTTCCATATAAAAAAATAGGGTTGCCGAACAACTTTTGGTCAAAATTAACGGTTTTTCACCAAAATTCAAAAAATTTCCATAAATTTCCCGGAAAATTAAAAAAAAAATTATATCACTAAAATCCTCTCAAAATAAGCTACAACTTTGCTGAAGACACCAAAGACCTAAGACGAACTTAAAAAAAAAATTTTTTTTCCATACACATCAATTCTCTTATTATAATACTTTTATATTTAGTCACATATCAAAACATTTGTCTGTAAAAACGCCTGTGTAGCCTTTCTGAGCCATCCAAGACCCATAGTTTCTTCTGAAACTATGCCTTATTTTCGTTGGCCGAGGTGCTCGCGTAAAAAAAAATTAGGGTTTCCATATAAAAAAATAGGGTTGCCGAACAACTTTTGGTCAAAATTAACGGTTTTTCACCAAAATTCAAAAAATTTCCACAAATTTCCCGGAAAATTAAAAAAATATACATCACTAAAATCCTCTGAAAATAAGCTACAACTTTACTGAAGACACCAAAGACCTAAGACGAACTTAAAAAAAAAAAATTTTTCCATACACATCAATTCTCTTATTATAATACTTTTATATTTAGTCACATATCAAAACATTTGTCTGTAAAAACGCCTGTGTAGCCTTTCTGAGCCATCCAAGACCCATAGTTTCTTCTGAAACTATGCCTTATTTTCGTTGGCCGAGGTGCTCGCGTAAAAAAAAAATAGGGTTTCCATATAAAAAAATAGGGTTGCCGAACAACTTTAGGTCAAAATTAACGGTTTTTCACCAAAATTCAAAAAATTTCCACAAATTTCCCGGAAAATTAAAAAAATATACATCACTAAAATCCTCTGAAAATAAGCTACAACTTTGCTGAAGACACCAAACCCTTAGACGAACTTAAAAAAAAAAAAATTTTTCCATACACATCAATTCTCTTATTATTATAATACTTTTATATTTAGTTACATATCAAAACATTTGTCTGTAAAAACGCCTGTGTAGCCTTTCTGAGCCATCCAAGACCCATAGTTTCTTCTGAAACTATGCCTTATTTTCGTTGGCCGAGGTGCTCGCGTAAAAAAAAATTAGGGTTTCCATATGAAAAAATAGGGTTGCCGAACAACTTTTGGTCAAAATTAACGGTTTTTCACCAAAATTCAAAAAATTTCCCGGAAAATTAAAAAAATATACATCACTAAAATCCTCTGAAAATAAGCTACAACTTTACTGAAGACACCAAAGACCTAAGACGAACTTAAAAAAAAATTAGGGTTTCCATATAAAAAAATAGGGTTGCCGAACAACTTTTGGTCAAAATTAACGGTTTTTCACCAAAATTCAAAAAATTTCCATAAATTTCCCGGAAAATTAAAAAAAAAATTATATCACTAAAATCCTCTCAAAATAAGCTACAACTTTGCTGAAGACACCAAAGACCTAAGACCAACTTGAAAAAAAAATTTTTTTTCCATACACATCAATTCTCTTATTATAATACTTTTATATTTAGTCACATATCAAAACATTTGTCTGTAAAAACGCCTGTGTAGCCTTTCTGAGCCATCCAAGACCCATAGTTTCTTCTGAAACTATGCCTTATTTTCGTTGGCCGAGGTGCTCGCGTAAAAAAAAATTAGGGTTTCCATATAAAAAAATAGGGTTGCCGAACAACTTTTGGTCAAAATTAACGGTTTTTCACCAAAATTCAAAAAATTTCCATAAATTTCCCGGAAAATTAAAAAAAAAATTATATCACTAAAATCCTCTCAAAATAAGCTACAACTTTGCTGAAGACACCAAAGACCTAAGACCAACTTGAAAAAAAAATTTTTTTTCCATACACATCAATTCTCTTATTATAATACTTTTATATTTAGTCACATATCAAAACATTTGTCTGTAAAAACGCCTGTGTAGCCTTTCTGAGCCATCCAAGACCCATAGTTTCTTCTGAAACTATGCCTTATTTTCGTTGGCCGAGGTGCTCGCGTAAAAAAAAATTAGGGTTTCCATATAAAAAAATAGGGTTGCCGAACAACTTTTGGTCAAAATTAACGGTTTTTCACCAAAATTCAAAAAATTTCCATAAATTTCCCGGAAAATTAAAAAAAAAATTATATCACTAAAATCCTCTCAAAATAAGCTACAACTTTGCTGAAGACACCAAAGACCTAAGACGAACTTAAAAAAAAAATTTTTTTTCCATACACATCAATTCTCTTAACAGAATGTGGATACATCGACGATAAATAAAATGCGTATTCCTAAAACTATTATTCAAACTTCTTAGTTCCGATTAATTATGGAAAAATAAAACTAAAAAGTTAAAAATAAAAAAATGTATAAAAAAAATGATTATGAACAAACCATCGCAAAACCAGTCTCACAGAAAAATTCAACTTTTAAAAAATTTGTGAAGCTGTTATCTCAAACATTATATTTTGCTTAAAACTTCTTGTTTTTTACTTTTTAGTTAGCCATCCTCCTTTAATAAAAGTTTATTTTAGAAGTTAATAACTTCCTGAGGATACACACACTTTTAATCATTTTTTTTATAAATTTTTTTACACAATGAGAACTAGTAGTCTCCTGATGCTGAAATTTACGTTATTTTATTTGTAAGTACACGCTTGCTTGGAACAAACAGGTGAACAATAAGTAATAAGAAGAGGAACGCTTAAATGTTGAAGAATTTCAAATGACAAAAATACTAAAATGAATTAATTTGAATTGAATCAACTACTCACATTTATTCTATTTCAGATGAATTCAAAGAACTTTTTCTGTATTGAATGGAAATGGATGTCAAGGAAATGTCAAGCAAAACTTTACAGTCATCTGCTTAAGCATTCCGGATTTTAAAGCACCCTCAATCTAAACCTCAAACATTTCATCATACTACTAAAGAGGCTTACTAAACCTCTTTTTTTCAGCAGACTCTTTCCCAGGAGAAGTCATAATCCAGTTATTTTTAAATTTTTTTAAATTATTTCAATTCAATGGTGTCTTTTTCGGACTAAATAATTATTCTGGCCCGATTAGGGTGCGACTGCTCTCGGATGACAGTATTAAAGCTAAGGTCCACTCTTAAGCTTGGGCTAAAGGTTTAACGTTTACTGTGGAAACCACGGTAGAAATAATTTAAAGACAATAGGATCAACATGAGAAAAGAATCACAATAGGAACACGGTAGAGCCTTGTAGGTAACCTAATGTATAGCCGAAACAGTTTTCTACGTCACGGGATCAACCAATTTTATTCCTTACCAGGTCATATACGGCGAAGTCCGAACCTGATGCTCTTCAAAAAGTCATTAAAATCTCATTTGTGCTCACAATATTAATTGGACGTGGAACATTCAGTTATATGGTAGCTCAAATCATAGCTATTACCGGTTTTAATCCGAGCTTGAAATGCAAACTTGCAATGCTGACAAGGACCGTATATTCTACTGTAGCACTCTGGAAACATTTATGATGTGAACATGGGTGACGCACCTGAACAGTGGCAACGACGGACCTATTGACACAATTTTGACAATGTCAGGCTCGAATTGCAGTCTTTTCACAGTGACTACTAAATGAGCTAAAGGCAAACCAGCGTCTAACGAAGCCTCTCATGTAAATTATCTCAGTAATTGTATTTTTTCTTTTTTTTTTATAATTTTAATTAGTTTTGAGAGACTAATGTTATCCATGATATCAGCTTAAAACTGCAGTGTGGATTTACAAAGAGATAAAATCATTGAATATAAAAAAGCAGAACCTGTTCAAACAGCTTCTCTTTACTCGAAAAGCTGTAAATGGATTTCCTTGTCATTTTTTTTCATTACTTTCAAAACAAAGCATTTTTATAAGGATTTTACCGAGTTTCATTACTAACAACAAAAAGGAAATAAAAAATTAAATGAATAATGTTTTTCTAAATGGCTTATTACAATTATTACCCCCATTATTATTTTAACACACACACACAGAAATATATTGAACACTAATGTCATTTAAAATAAAATATAATACGGTAGAACTTGAACCTATAACTTCTCGTAACAATTTCTAAATAGAATTCATAATACAGCATAATGATAATAAAAAATGCTCTCTGTATTTTCCTACATAGTATAAAAAAAAGGGGACCATTAAAAGGTCGCATCATAAAATCTGTCATTTTTAATACCCAGTTATAAATAATATTATAATAAATTTTTATTTTATCACCTTTTTCTACTACATTTTGCTTTGTACATGATCCACTTAAGCCAAAAACGATTGGGTTCTTGTTTCTCAGATAAAATGAATAAAAAATAAAATAAAATCAAATTGAACCCAAATTGTATTCCAAGGGAGAGAGAGAGAGAAAAAGAGACACACACATTTAAAGGCATATCAATGAATTTTCTATTAAATTAAACTTTAAGAGGTGTCAGTAAACTCATCCTTGTCATAAATTTAACTCAATTTAGTAATATATCATGACGCATATCAATGTCTTGTGTCTCTCAATATTAATATGTAGCAATTTTTTTTTACTGATATCTGTCACATCATAAAATTCATTGAATCATATGAGAAAAAAATTACATAGAAATGTTTTTTTTTGGAAATGAAATAAATGAAAGACAGACGAATGAAATGATTTTAAAGATTTTTTTTGTGACTTGGAATTCTTACATCAAATTGTTATTTCCATATCAATAAGAAACATACAAACATTATGTCTAATAATATTTTCAATAGCACATTTTCTTGGTATCAGATTCAATTCAAGGAAAAAATATGAAAGCTGAGAGAAATCCATGGACGTTGACAATATGGATTTTTTTTTAAACATAATCAACAAGCATCACGGTAAAAAAATTTCCTTTTGATACACAAATTGAATATGAATATGAAAATTGCTTCTAAATGAGATTTATATTAAATTTTGTTTTTATTTTTAAACATTTTCAAGGTAAAAATAACATTTTTTTTTCCTCTTTTCTTTAGAAAAAAATTCACAATTTCTGTGATAGCATACTATTAAAGGTAAAAACGTTAATTTCAAGGCTTGTAGACAGATTTACATGGAATTTTTTTTATATTAAGAAAAAAATAAATATTTATGTGAATTAACGTCTTTTGATAAATGAACCTGGTTTTACACTGTGAAACTTAAAAAAAAATTTCATAATTATAAAACAACTTTAATTAATTGCATCGTATTGTCTCTTATAAAAATAAAATTTGATATCACTTCATGTGAACGTGCATTTAAAAAAAAGTTCATAAAAAACTAAATTTAAAGTTCAACAAAAATACAAAAGGAAAATGATAATGTAAGACTGTGATGTTGCAACAACTTTAAATTAGATAGTTCATTTTATTATTATTCTTATTACAAAAAAGACATATAATACTTATTTTATTTTGCAATTATTAATTAAATGTATAACACAGATGTTTCCAGAGCTACATTGCATAATGATGAAGAGTAATAAGTGTTAAATTTCCAAGTAAAGTGGCTTGAAATGAGTGTGCACAACATCAAAAAGAACACAGTGAAGTTTCTAAAACTTTCTAATAATCATGGTGATGATCGCAATAATAATGAAGCTTTGTCTACTTTTATTTTATGTTATGCTACTTGTAGGAATGCAAGATATGAAAAGGAATTTTAGGGGCTGTGAAAAAAAAATAAACATTCAAAAACAGTTTTTTAGTCAACGCAATTTTTTGAATTTGAATTCTTTGATTGAGAATCGAGATATAAAAAGAAATTTAATTAAAATCAATGTTGTGTACTTACGAGCCCTGTAATTGGAAACACCAAAGGGAATTCAACACTTCTATAAAATATCAAATTTAGTGTCCTTACAATATTACCTTATTCTTACACAAGCGTTTTAACACCATTTAAGTATATCTTTTCAAGACACATTTAAAGTGCATCAAGAACAAAATAATAAAAAATTGCGCTTCCCATGAAATGCCTGGAATTTCATTTAAGATGTTTCAACACAATTCAAAACGAGATTGAAACTGCGCTTATTTTCACCTTTTAATGGTTGATGTTTCACTAAACTCATTTTAAAACTAGTTTATGAACACAAACACACACATTTTAATACAAACATGATTCTAGTGTAGTTTAGTTATTGTTTTCATATTGTGCGATGTTCTTATCCAGCTCTTTTTTTTTTCTCAATATCAAAAGAAATGTGAAGTGAACAGAAGATGGAAAATTGAAATTGCTCTGCACGTCTGATGTTATTATCTATTAAACAATGCAGAAACACGTGACGAATACTAAGGAACAAGGTTTAAATACAGAAAGAGTGAGAGACTTAGAAAAAAAATTTCAAGGAGATTGAAAAAAGGGGTTCATCAAAGCCATGTTTTTCTTTCTGCTTGTGCATGTAAGTGGTCTACGATGTTTAAACATGTACTTTTTTTTTATTGTTATTTAACTTGAAGAATGTTGTTATTATTTTTCTTCTATAATCACAGTGAAGCCACATTCTTAGGTTTATTTTATGTTTGTTTGTTCTTATATTTGAGGCAACATTCCGATTTTAACAGGAATGAGGATGGTTTGGGATACATTTTTTAAGTAAAAAAGGGATGAACTTGAAAATAATGGACGTAAATCAAATAATTATTATAGTTCAAGGCCACTTTAAGAGTTAAATTGGGAAACATTCTTCTAAACCTCAGTTAAAAGATAATTATAAATTTTTTAATTTAACCCATTAACCGCCTCTCGTAGAATTCCTGAGTTCTTCTAGGTTTTGTTCTTTTTGTGAAAGTGAACACTTTTCTCTTCGATGAAAATTTTAAGTTTCATACAAAAATTTTACAGGAGAGCCGATTGAAATTGTCGTAGTCTCACAGAACTACGTACAGAAATCTTGTACGAAGAAGAAAAAATTGCATGTCTTTTCATCTTATTTCTGTTAATAATTTACTTATAATAATCGAAAAAATCAAAATAACTGGTCGGACATCTATCAAACATATCTAATTATGAAACTAGAAAATTTGAAACCTTCAAGGAGAAATCAGGCTCAAATGGGTTAATCTCCATTTCAAAGTAAAATTGAGATTTGAAGCTGAAACTTCCGTTTTTTTACAACTATCACGATTATTCGATCAGCCTCACCCAAAATTTTCTCAATGTCTCTGGTTTGCGTAATTTTTACAAAAAATCAAAAATAAGATTACTACATTAAATTTCATAAAGGTCAATTTTTTTTCTCAGAAGATATGTCAACAAATTATAAAAATAACTTAAAATAATCTTATTTACTTCAAAAACCTACAAAATTGTATCTATGAACCAATAACAAAAAAAATTATACAATAAATCTACGAAATACGTCAACAATAAAATAAATAATAAATAGAATCTGTCCCATTTCCTGTGTGTATTTCTTTTTAAACACAAAAATAGTAATAAGTTTCACATGAAGTTTACTGTTGATATTATTTTATGTGTTTCTTTTTCAGCCTTGAGATGCTGAAACAACAAAAACATAAATAAATAATAAACAAAACAATAAGATAATGGAAAATATCATGGAATCTGTTGGCTGTTGTGAGATAAAAGGAATCACTTTAAAGTATAAAGTTAATGCGAAGACAATGCCCATCATCCCGCACATGCACAAAAATGACCTAAAAATAAGTGTCTCTTCCTATGAAAATCTGTTTTTTTCTTGTCTTTTGCCACGGACAATAAGCTTCCCATTTTTTATGACGTTCCATTAAACTTTTCACAATATTTTTCTTTGTCTTGTTATTTTTATTGTTATTTTTCTTCTTTTAATTCAAACTAAAATAGTTTTAACTAGTTTTTCTTAACCAGATTTTATGTATGTTTTTTTTTTCAAGAGGACACAAAACTTTTTTTTCCTCCTTTTCTTTCAAAAAACGCAAATAAAACTTTAAACTTTTGATACAATGAATTTTATAATAAAAAAAAATATTTACCGGTCTATCTGAATAGAAAATATAAACTTCTTTCATAGCCATACACTTAAAATTATAAATAGGAAAGGATTTTCACTTTATATATCGAAGAGGTTACGAGTACTTTAAAAGTGTGATCAACAACATGCCCAAAAGTCTTGCAAATGAGAAAAGTTTGTCCTTTGTCCTTGTTTTTTCTTTTAAATTTACCAAATACTCGTCATCATTATTATTTTATATTAGTTTTTTTTTGTTTTTAAAAGTCATTTGTGCATGGTTATGCGAGGTATGTTCATGAAAAGGACAAACTTATGAAGTGGAGTACATTAATATAAATAAATGAGGAAATATTGAGGAAAAATAAAAAAGAAACACTTTAATTTTTAATTTAACTGAAATAATTGAAAAAAAATTAACTTCTCGTTGTAACGTTAAAATAACTTCGTCGCAAGATGACACTACTTTTGATTAGTTTGAAATTAAAATTTTAAGAAATTAAAAATTTTGCGATTTTCATCGAATTCTTAAAAATATTGTGTAAAATTCCGCAATTTTTAAAAACACTGTAACTAAACTGCGATGCTAAAAAATTTTATAGTGTATTTACGTACCTTTCATTTGTTTAATTTTCTTTTTCAACAAATTGACTAACAATTTAATAGAATTTTAAAGTATTTTCTTCGTTTTTAGTTTGATTTATTTTAAAAATAGTCCTTTCACGACCTGTTTTCAATGAATGTGGTTAATACGCCACCTGGTGGTTAATAAAAAGCAACATACAATAAAATTTTTTTGACTTATTCAGAAAATACTTTGTTTCATGGAAGCGACTTTCATTTCAAGTGGTATAACGAGACACTTCCATTGTCTTGCTCTTCAGACATTCCATACACATGCTCAGGTCAGGGCAAGAGTATTTCAAAAAAAAATACCCTCAAATTCAGAGAAATAAATCAAAATGTGATGCCAATTATAATTCATTACCATCTCCTAACCATTTTTACAAAGAAACTATGCCGTATAAACAGCAATCAAGTAATTAAACGATAACTCGGCAAATTCAGGATTCTGATTAATTAATTGCATGTAACAGAATAATTATACAAATAATTAACAAACCAAAAATTTTCAACACAAAATTTTCAAGTGACCAAAATTACTTTTTTTAAGTGATTTTAAGAGTCTTTTGTATTAGGTTGTGAAATTTCACAATTCTGAATAAAGCAAATAATTTCGTTTATCTGCACAAAACGACTCAATTTTTATTATTATTTATTTGTTTCTCATTTAATTTGTTCGTTTTTTTCTCTGAAAAATAGCATAATTGCTCCTTGAATGAACAAACAATAATAAAAACAAATTTAAGTTTCAAGTATTTTTTTTTCCTTTTTTTTTTGAATATTGTTGACATTTTTCGTTCAACAATTTATTTTATTTTTGTTGTCATTTTAATTTCAATAAAACTTTTATACTTCATTGCATTGCATTTCCAAATGAATCGTTTAGAGAAAAATAAAGCATTTTATTTTTAATTTTAATTTAAAAGTGTTACATTTCAAAATGGTGATGAAAAACTTTGGTTATTAATTTTAATTATTTCATCTTGAAATATTGTTTGTTTAAAATATCTTAAAGCAAAATTATTCTCAATTTAGCAATTGTTGAATAAAATTTATAATATAAAAAAAGGAAATGAGTGATTAAAAAATTACATTTAATTTGAATGCCATGAGCGATTTCGATTAAAATAAAAATCACAGTCCAAAATCTATGAAATTCTCTTTTCATCTGAAGTTTATCAACTTCAAAAAATACAAGTTTTTGATAAGTGAACTCAATAGTATTCGCGCTATTTCCTTTGAACCTCTGTAGCGAAATCTTCAGAACTAATGTTCGTATTCACTGTGGGAGTGTTACAATTTTAACATCACTTCCAGTTTCTTTTTACGTCACTTCGGGTTTACATTTTCTTCACTTCCGGTTTACATCTGCTTCGCTTCCGGTTTACATTCACGTCACTTCCGGTTTACATTCACGTCACTTTCGGTTTCTTTATACGTCACTTCCGGTTTACAACCACGTCACTTCCGGTTTATTTTTAAGGTCAGTTCCGGTTTACATTCACGTCACTTCCGGTTTTCATCTTACAGTGACGTTGATGTTAACCCGAAGTGCATTAGATGAAAACCGGAAGTGCCGTAAAAAGAAACCGGAAGTGAAGAAGATGTTACCCGGAAGTGACGTGAATGTAAACCGGAAGTGACGTAAAAAGAAACCGGAAATTACGTGGTTGTAAACCGGAAGTGTAGAAGATGTACACCGGAAGTGACATAAAAAGAAACCGGAAGTGAAGAAGATGTAAAACGGAAGTGACGTGAATGTAAACCGAAAGTGACGTAAAAAGTAACCGGAAATGACGTGGTTGTAAACCGGAAGTGACGTGAATAAAAGCCGGAAGTGAAGAAGATGTAAACCGGAAGTGATGTAAATGTAAACTAGAAGTGACGTGAATGTAAAACAGAAGTAAAGAGAATTTTAACAGGAAGTGAAGTAAATGTAAACCGAAAATGAAGTGAATGTTCACCGGAAGTGAAGTGAATGTTCACCGTAATTACATATAAATAGTAATGTACACTTGTTGTAAGTGAATCAAAACGTTATAAAATCGATAGTCAAAAAGAATTTTTTTTCCTCTTCGTTTTCACCCTATTTTTTTGATCCATGAACACTCTCACATTGAATACGGACAAAAGTCTAGAATATCATAAGACTCTCAGATGAACCGTTCGGACGCTAAAGAGGTTCAAAGGAAATAGCCCAAATACAAGAGAACACTTGTAAAAATTAAAATAAAGATTTCCTAATAAACAATAATTGACGATTAGTTTCTGGAAAAAAAATAAGCGTGTTTCTTATTTTATATTGAGAATTAATCAATTTTCATGTTGTTTGGTGGTTGAGGTGTGAAATTTTTAAGAAAATGAAGACAAAACAAGTAAATACTTTTAATTCAGATGGAAAAAATAATTTTTTTATCTCTTGTTTTTATTGAAATTCATTGAATTTTGATTATTTATTATATAATTTATGGAAAATATTATTTTTATTTTAATATTTTTGTGCTTCTCAGGACCTGACTCTGACATGAGCATGTTTATGAAATATCTGAAGAGCTTTACAGTGGAAATAAGGCCAAAATTTTTAGGTTATGCTTCTTTTTATTAACCACCATATGGCGTTATTCGTAAAAGACATCACAAAAAAAGGGGTTTCAATATTCAAATCCTTTGCAAAGTCAAATCTCCAAGAAATCTTATGGAAATTTTTAAGATTTTGATGTATCATTAAATCACTTGTTTTAAAAATAAATTTCCTTTTATCATTCAAAATCGTTTTGAGTGAAGCCATAAAATTGAATCGATTGTTAAAAAATTGACACGTGTTTTCACTGAAAAGAAGACTTTAAAATTTTATTTTGATACTTCCCTGTAAATTCAGCACAAAATTTTAACAAACTCTTAACAAGCAACAAATTAAATAAAGATTAACATTTTAATGACATGCATTGTTCTTTCCCTGATTTTAAACTTTTATTTCTATTGTTATCAATATTATAAAAAAAAATTCAAGAAATAAGATTTTATCATATTCCTCAATACTTTTATATATTTGCTTTTAAATGGAAAACGACATGATTTTCAAATGAGAAAAATATTTAAATTATTCATTGTACAAATATATTGGCATCATCAGAAACAAATTCAAGGAAAACAAAATGAAAAACATTTCAGTTTTAATGATAGCTCATTTTAATTTTACTTGTTTTTATATAATTAAAATAATGACTATTTTTGTTATTCTTATTATTATTTGTTCATTGATTACACAAAACGATTTACTTTTTGCAAAATTGTCATCATTAAAAGTATTTTCAAATGGTAATTAGATAATCTTTCTTTGTTTTTTCTTTTAACGTTAAATTGCGAAAATGTAAATTGTATTTATTTAAAAATGTGACATAAAAAATATTCGAATTAAATTATATCGTAATTGATATCATTAAGAGTTTTTTTTTTTTTGAAAGAGGATGGTTGGTTTTAAATGTGTAATTAAAAAAAAAAGCTTTTTTTTCTTTTAAATTAAATGAGAAGTTGAAATTTTGTTAATATTTTGCGTAAATTGGAGCTAATTAGGATTTGATTGCCCTCCGGTTAGAAAAAAGGTAAATTTTACCCCCTGAGGATAAAATTTACCCCCTAGGGGGTAAAAATTACCCACTTACTGAAGTATTAAGCAGTTTCTTTAAAAAAAACTTATTTTTCTCTGTTTAAAATTCCTCTCTCATTCTTTGTTTCAAATTCTGCTCTCTTCCTCTCTCATTTCTTAATACATAATTTGCGTGCATTTGATATCGAAATCTTAAATATTTGATCAAATGAACTTTTTTGTCTCTCTCTTTTTCTTTCTTATTTCTTTATCTTTATTATACAATCTAAAATGTTTGATAAAATTAATTTTTTATCTGTCTCTCTCATTTTTTTTTTATACCTAAATGTGTAGTTGTGAAGCTGTGGTGCACTTGATATCGAAATCTAAAATATTTGATAATGTTTCTCAATTCTGACAATTTTGAGAAAAAAGTTCATTTGATCAAATATTTAAGTTGAATGCAAATAACGTATTTAGAAATGAGAGAACAAGAGAGCGGAATTTGAAACAGAGAAAGAGAGAAATTTGAAACAGAGAAAAATAAGTTTTTTTAAGAACTTGTTTAATACTTCATAAAGTGGGTAATTTTTATCCTCTGAGGATAAAATTTACCCCCTATAATAAAAAATTCCTCTCTTTGTTTCTTAATTTTTTTTTTTCATACTGCATTTAGAAATTAAAAATTGGGATAAGAATATTCTTTTATCTAACTTTAAAATATTTTGATATCAAAGGTAAAAATAAATTGAGAGGAAGAGCTGAAAACTTCATCTTACAAAATTTCAAATATTATAATACGTTTTAAAAAAAAGAGTAAGAAATGAAAAAAATCATCACATGTTTTAAATTTGGTTATCAAACTTTCCACTGCTTCACAACTCTGCATTTAGGTATAAAAAAAAATGAGAGAGACAGATAAAAAATGAATTTTATCAAACATTTTAGACTGCATAATTAAGATAAAGAAAAAAGAAAGACAGAAAGAGAAACAAAAATGTTCATTTGATCAAATATTTAAGATTTTGATATCAAATGAACGGGTCTAGGGATAAGAGACTTAAGTCGATTTTTTTCAAATTTTACTTTTTTGTGTAAAAACTTTCGAATTCATAAAATCTTTTGATTGCAAAAAAAAAAATTCCAAAAATTTATTTTATTTCGTTTTTATAGCCATGTGCCAAACGACCTAAATGATTTTGAAAAAAATTCTCGGGATAAGCGACATAACACATACAAAAAACCACGCTAAAATGTTTGTACGCATTTTGTATATTTACGTCGTTTATCCCACTAAAAAAAAATACGAAATATATATCATACACAATATACCAAAATTTCGTTTTTATATGTCTTTTATCCCAAGAAATTTTTTAAAAGCAGACAAAAATTCTGGGGATAAACGACATTTTGTCTAAAACTCTAAAATCATGAATTATTTTTGAAATTTAATTAAACAAATATAATCGGCATTATTTTATTAGTTTATTAATGAAAAAAAAATCACAAAATTAATTTGCGTTTTAATTGGCTGACATCAAACAGAAAGAAATCACAAAATCCGCGTTTACCGAAAATTCACTTCTATCGACTTAAGTCTCTTATCCCTAGACCCATTCAAATGTATTTATATGGAATGCAATTTAATGCAAATTATTTATTAAGAAATGAGAGAGGAAGAGAGCAGAATTTGAAACAGAGAAAGAGAGAGGAATTTATAACAGAGAAAAATAAGTTTTTTTAAAGAAACTGCTTAATACTTCAGTAAGTGGGTAATTTTTACCCCCTAGGGGGTAAATTTTATCCTCAGGGGGTAAAATTTACCTTTTTACTAACCGGAGGGTGGTTGGTGTTTAAAGAATTTTTATTTTAAAGGCACTTTGAGGGAAGTAAGAGGGTCTAAAACTCTCATAAACAAGAAAAAATTGACTATTTTCTCATAAAAAACGCATTTTGGTCCTCGTGGGAGCCTTCATATCATTTCATTGACGTAGACAATCGTACATGTTTATTCAATTTATTTATTATGTTGAATAAAAATGTTCTATTTCATATATTTTCATATTTTGATGCACGATTTTCTATTTCCTTTCACATTCATCTAGATATTTCTTATTAAAAAGTAGCTTACTGAAGATGAAAAGAACATCGACATCATCATTGTGATGTATTTGTGATAAAACATAATACAAATAAAGCAAAAAAAAAAAATCATCCTTAAAATGAAAATTATGTTTTTCCTTGTGGCATCTTTTATTATTCATTGAGTGTTCAAAAAAAAAAAATATAATGCAAAAGTTGCAATCTCTACAAATTGGAATAAAAAACAGGAATAAAGAAATAATTTAAAACGTGATCGTGAACGATTTACACGAGCGCATTTCTATATAAGGAGTTCGCTAATTCTATCAAAACATTTAAAACCGACTGAAATGAAATCTTGAAATTTGTGTTTTATCGTTATAAAGTCGTTTATATTTTTTTGGGTTTTATGCCGTTTTTTGAACTTTGTATTATTATTTGGGTTTTATACTGTTTTTTAAAGTTTCCTATCGTTTTTTTTTGGATTTTTATCGTTTATACCGTTTTTGGGAGTTTATTTCGGTTTTATAGTTTTTTATTAGATTTTATATCGTTTTGCAGTAGGCCATTTTGGATTTATCCGCCATTTTAGGTTTAATCCACCATTTTAGGTCAGTCGGCCATTTTGAGTTAATCGACCATTTTGGGTCAGTCGGCCATTTCGAATGGTACAGATAGACGGACAGCATGACCGGGCACAATACTTGCATTTTCAAGAAATGCGCTAAAAATATATGCGTGTTTGCATTACTGATACCAAAAATACAATAGAATAGATCATGTTGACCTAAAAAAAATTTCCTCTGTACATTTCTGTGAATTCAAACTTATATAAAATGGGATAAAATCAAGCAAAAAAAAGTCAAAGTCGAACAATGAAAAAATGGGGAGCACACATAAGTTTGGATTTCATTCATTTTTTTTTCCTGTTTATGATTCGGTTTGCTCTTGTTCAAGTAAA
Source organism: Culicoides sonorensis (assembly GCA_900002565.1). Taxonomy (NCBI): domain Eukaryota; kingdom Metazoa; phylum Arthropoda; class Insecta; order Diptera; family Ceratopogonidae; genus Culicoides; species Culicoides sonorensis. The sequence goes on along the minus strand of LN483456.1, from coordinate 254,467 downwards.
ATTCTTATTTTTTTTATGGATGACGCCTTTCAAGCACAACAAAAATAAGGCAAAAATAAATAAATTTATTGCAATAGAATATAAAAGTTGATATACAAACAGAAGAAGTATTGTGTGTAATTTTTTTAAACAAATAAGCGGAACAATATACATAGATATGATGGACGATCGTAATGGATTGTTAGTCTTTTATAGCTTTATTATTGCTTGAACTGTAGAAAAAAAAGTTAAATAAAATTAGATCACGATTGGTTACGTGCTTTTTTTGAATTGAAGTATATTATGGTGAAAAATCACTTGAGTTTTTCAGTCAAATTAAACTTGTTTTAGTTGAGAATGCCCAAGATGAGTTTTAATGGAATTTAAAATTGTGAAAACTGAAAATTCACATATCTGTCAATTTGAGTTTCATAGATTTTGTGAAACGTATGAAGTGAAAATAGAAAATTTCCTTAGGTAGTTCATGACAAGCAAGCGGGTACTGATCTTGACTGAAATTGCACTTAAAAATTCCGAAACTTGCATGTTTCTGTCATATTTCACCCCAAATTATATTTACATAAACAATTATCAATCAAAAATTTTAAACAATTGATTGGAAAAAAAAACAAAAATAATGAAAATTAATAATTAATGTTAAAATGACAAGCAAGACCTCAATCACACATTAATTTGTCATATGATGGTGATTTAATTGATAAAATCATCTCCACCCAACTGTGAAATTACTGTTTTTTTTTTTACTTTCATTGTTGTGCCGAAACAAAAACAAAAGCTGAATAATTAGAATTCAATGTTTTTTTATCAGAGTGTTGCAAAAATTACAACTTTATGGCTATATACATTGAAGGCCCTACATTTGCATCTTGGCTGATATCTGTCGAATTTTCAAGGATTTTGAGCGTCTACCAATGTTTTTTAGTGCATTTCGTAAGAACAAATGCACTATTACAGACGATTTGTCCGCCGTCACTCTGACCACTGATCGCTATCCATAACTCATAAGGATGATTTTAAACTCATTTGTTTTGAGATTTGGTTCATGGATTGGGCTCTAGAGCATTAAAACCTAAAAAAACATGAAAAACAGTTAAAAATTTTAAAAAAATTGATAACTTGTTTTGTTGGATCGAAAAGTTTACTAAAATGAACTTTAACTTGTTGGCTCTGAGATCAGGCTCAATGATTGAGTTCAGGGATTGGGCTCAAATAGTAGGCTTTAGAGCCTGAAAACGGTCAAATAATTTCAAAATGCAGGTTTTTTTTTAAATTTCGAAATGGCGCGCCATTTTATTCAAAGAAACGAATCCCATGGAAATGCACTTTTCTAGACCGCACATTGGTAAGAATTTCCCATTTTTTTTTTCTTCAGTATGGGAAACATTACACCAAAAAGCAACATGAGATACTTACCCTGTATCAATATCATATTTTTTCATTCAATTTAATTTTCAAGTCAAGTCAAAAATATAACAAAAAAATATTTAATTGAGGGATTTTTTTTTACTGGATACAGAATTTTTAATGAAATAAAAACACCAAAAAATATTATTTTTATATTTTTTTTATTATTGTTGTTATAATTATATCGTCGATTTTTTTTTTACTTTGTTATTATTTATTTACTTATTATTAATATTAATAATAACATTCTTTAAACGAATCTGTTTTTTTCCTAGCTGTATGTATGTGAATTTGTGTTAAATGAATGAATTTATCCGATTTTTCTTTATTATTTTAAATTTTTTTTCTGCTGTCTCTTCCATAAAATTTTATTTTATTATTGTTTAAATTTATTATTAGTTTAATTACATTGTTTTTTTTAAACATTTTCAATCTTTTTGCAATGGAACACATTTTCAATTTATTTTTTTTGTTTAATTTTATTATCATTATTATAGTTTTTTTATTACACATATTTTTATTATTAAATAAATTGAATTCAACGATCCTTCTATATATATGTATAATTTTTATGTTTGTTTTTGTCTATTTCTTTGTTATTATTATTTTTATTATAATTAAATTACTTTTACAATTAATTTAATTTAGTATTTCTTTGTCGTTTATTTTCTTTTCTTTCATTTTATTACCAAAAATTTTTCTCTATTCATTTTGATTTCATAACGAAATAATTTATATTTTTATTTGATTTGTACAAAAAACTTATTTTTTTATAACATTTAATATTAAAATTTCAATGTAATCAAAGAAATTTATGAGTTAATGTTATTTTTTATTTACAACTTATATACAATGAATATTGATATAAAATTTAATATAAATTTCAATTAAAATTCAAAGAAATCCAAAACAAACATATTTTTTGATATGAAATATAAAATTTTAAATTTAATATTATTTTATTTACAAATTTATACACAAAATTTTATTTCACATCATCATTAAAATATGAATTATAATATTTGATGATTGTAATTAGATAATTATACGGGTAATGCTTTTGATTTTAATGCTTTATTTTATTGTTTTTTGATTTTAACAAGTTTTATTTGTTTTTGATATTAATAACACATTAAATATGTTTGTAATTATACATAATAACAGATTTATCATCATATTAAAATGTAATTCATTTTCAAAAATCTCAAAGGTGTAATAAAATTATGATAACGATGAAAATAATGTTTAACAATCAATTAATAACATTTAATATAATTCTTTAAATAATGTGCAACTTTTTGTTAAAATTTATTTTAAATTTATCCATGTTTAATTTAAACATTTATTTATACAAAATATATACAATTATTTACTACTACTTAAAAAAGTTATGAGTTGTTTTAATTCCTTTAAAAGGATTACATCGTTTATTGATTTTCTTTTTTGATATTTTCTACTTCAATTTACTTACCTTGAATGTTAAGAGGATGATAATCTTAAATGTAATGTAATTTATACAAAATAATTTTATTTTATTTAATTTAACCCTAACTAACAAAACTATCTTCAATCATGTTGGTAATTGTCATTTCTACCTCATCCATCGTAATTTTTTTATCATCATTTATACAAGTTTTATTTTTTTTAGTTGTCGTGTTTTTATTATTATTTATATTTGAAAAAACGTTGTCCTTAATTTCCTTCCTACTTAATCGTAATGAGTTCATTTTCGCTGAACTTTGATCAATTATTAAAATGTTAGCCTTATTACTACTACTTGTTAAATTTGTATCAATATCACTGGCATAGAGATGAGATAATTTATCAAAAGATGGGCCCCATGATGTTATAAATTTATAATCGTGTGTCACATCATCATCATCAGTTCCTGTGTTCAATGAGCGTAAGAGGAATAGGAAGAGAGGATTGAGCTAGAAAAATATACATATATTCATTTTGTTAATATTAATGTACCAGAATTGGGTAATGAACTGAGAGAACCTTGTGAAGTACTTCCGCCACCTCCTTCGTACACATAACTTCTCAGATCGTCACGATAGGGCACAGCTGTTGTTGCCGCACACATTTCAACATCAATACGACGTTTTCGTTCCTCAATAAAAATATCAACTTTTCCTATTTTGTCAGATACAACAGCAATATCGGGTCCTACTTTTGAATTGAAAGTTTTTTTTTTCAAATAAAGATAAAACAGAAACAAAGAATAAAATTTAATTTTAATTGAATAATTCTCAATTGCAAATACGATAAAATGTCAAAAGTAATCAAAAAAATACGTACTAGTAACCGGTACTTTGTGCTGCACCAGTTCTGGCAGTTGACCTAGTGGTACTTTAAGTGTTTTCATGTCAAATGCCGTCATATCATTTTCGCCACCACCCTCATCACAATAATTGATAATATTCTCTCGAATATCATCTTTTGTTGGTGGTTTCTTTGTCAATTGTGATGGACGACGGCGTGAACACGCAAAATATATAAACAATAGAACTACAATAATATCTGTATATTAGTTGAGTTAATTAAAAAATTGAAATTTAAACTTGTATTTGTACTCACTTATAATTACAACTAAACAGGCAACCACTGAAGCCAAGGCACTTGTACTAAGTTTAAGATGTTGTTGTTCGCGAACAAATTCACAATTATCACCATAATAATCGCCAGGACATGCACACGAGTATCGCAATCTTGGTTCTTTATTGTAACATGTGCCTCCATTGAGGCATGGAAAGTCGAGACATTCATTACGGTCAATACAGCCTCGATTGTCTCCTGACATGACAAGACCATCACCGCAACTGAAAATTAAATAATTAACACATGTTTCTAATTAAAAAAAATTTTAAAAATACTTACGTGCATTCAAATTTATTCCATAAATCAACACAAACAAAAGGATCCATACAAAATGAATTTGCACACGGATTATTTGAAATGCAATATCTTTCAACATTCCTTGATGTCGAAGCTTGTGCATACTGTGTTCCATTACTAGCTGGTGGAAGTGGTAAACTTTTACCATTATATCGCAAATCGTCTATACAACTGTTTTGATAGTCATTTTTCACTTCAATCGTTTTGATACCAGTTGTTTCAGCCTTTCCACCAACATAGACTCCCTCTTGCTTATCAATTGTCATCCATTGATGTCCATCGAATGAAAATGTATCATTATAATGTTTACCTTCACCACCATCCAATTCAAGGATTGCTGAAGATCCATATCGACTTACTTTAAGTAAATGCCACTGACCATCATCGATATTAGCGGATGGTAACGAGACTTCATGTTCCTCTGAGTCATTTGGATTCAAATTATATCGGAATCTTAATCGACTATTTTTTATATCGATAATTCCATATTCTTTGTTATGCTGATCACTGACTCTAAATAATTCGCCATGTTTCTCACGAGTTCTGAATCTCAATTGAATTTCTGTTGTGAATTTGTCAGGTTCAAAACTTAGTGCATATTTGACATAGCTTTGTTGTTTAAAGGATGTAGGAGTTGTTGGATAGTTACATAATGGACCTGTCCAACCTGGAGCACATTCACACTTTGCTTCATTCAAATTCCCAACACAATTGCCATGTTCCATACACCGTTGTGTTTGTTCACTCAATTTACAGATATCGTCAACTTGAGGACACCCGGCAAAACTATTTCGGAAGAGACCTGGATGTGCCAAGTCATAAATGACACCATTATGTTTGAAATTTCTTATACATCCATCAAATCCAGTACCAATAGGTTGGTACTGCCATTTTGGATGAGTATATCCGAATTTTTCTCTAAATAATCCTCCCAATTGTAATGGTGTATTAACGTTCAAGTATTCATTGAAAACTGGAATCTTTCCTGTTGACATGCAATTAATTGTATCAAAATCTGGCTGGGTGCCTTCTTCATACTCAGTCACTTCTGCATTTTGACAATGATCAACAACAAGTCGAACATCTTCAGCTTCCCAAAATATATCAATATTATGCCATTCTCCATTATTAAGAGGCAACTTTGTTTTTACTTTAAGTTCCAATGTACCCGAACCATAATCAATCAATAAACGTGGATATGCACTTTCTAATTCTAAAATGATAAAATCTGAATTTTCTGTGTCTCCTGTGGCTTTATTTGGAGGAACAATAGGTCCATTGTAGAATAAAACACCATCTGATTTTCTTGTGATAAATTCAAGTGTAAGGTGGGAGTTATCACACATATCTAATGGTGGATACCAAGCCCATCCATTACCTCTAAAACTCCGAACTGTTTGTTGACATTTTGGTCCTGTAAAGCCCTGAGGACATGTACATTTCACTCCAGTCCTTGTTTCTAAACACCTACCACCATTATAACAAGGATATGTTTTACATGTTTCTGTTATATTGAAATCTTTGGCACCACAAGAACACTGAACTTCAGTTGTAATTCGTACACCAACCAGTGCTGTACGATTACTGTTGACTAAATAAGGGACGGGATTAATTTGTTCTTTGGTAGTACATGAGCCATTACAATTTGCATTTTCATCTAAACACTCATCAATGTTGACCATTGTAATATTAATACCAACTTCTTTTTCAATTTCACGTTTGAACAATAACACCAACCCATTTAGACGGACTGGTTTGAAATAATAATTTGTTCTTGCAGCAAATCGTACATCTGTCACAGGGGGATTCTCTTGTTTTGATTGTACACTAAATACAATTACATTTTTCTTATCCAAACTCAACAGTTCAGCTACTTTCCCTCTGAATAAATCGAGTTTACTTCGCATCAATGTTTCGGTTTTGCTATTCCATACATTTATGAATTCTTCAGTACTTATCCCATTAATTCTTATTGAAGCTGAATTTTTAATTGTTTCATAGTTGATGTTTTCAATATGAATTGTTACATTTGCTGTGACATATTGCAAATGTTTTCTATCTTGAACTTTGAATTTCAAATTGTATTTTCCATCGCGAGCACCCCTTCGCATTGTCAACATTCCTGTGTGTTCATTTAAGATAAATCTCGGGTTTTCTTGATCTTCCCAATAAAATTTCTTATCATTCAAATCCCAATCATCGGGATCGTTAACAAAAACACGTCCAATTTGAGTATCAGGAGTCTGACCCTGGTAATTATAGATATGAATTTCAGTTGAACCGGGAGACATTCGATTGTCATTGATATCTCCAACAACTACCGTGAGTGTACTTGTTCCTGTCATTGGAGGATTACCAGAGTCCTTAATAACAATTGGAATGTGATATTCTTTTTGTTGTTCACGATCAAAGGATCTTAGTGTTGAGACAATTGCTTTACCTTCACCACCGGCAGCTTCTTTAAAGTTAAAAGTGAGAAATGTTTTTAAAAAGAATTAAAATATTAGTGCAATACTTACTTTGATCTTGTTCAACCTTGAATGAGGATCTGATGATATCAGCTGCATTTGGATCTAGTCTAAATTGGAATGGTGGTCCATTGCCCCGAAGTCGATCATCTTCATCAACTGCATACAAATCTGCAATTTTACGTGGTGGTTCATTTTCTTCTACAACTGGACGATATTTTTCTGCTAAAACTGGTGCATTGTCATTGACATCTTTAACAATAACAGTCAAGGAAGCGGTTGCAGTTTTGGGAGGAACTCCATCATCTACCGCCAGTATTTCAAGTAAATGTTTTGGATTTGTTTCTCTATCTAATTGTCTTTGTATACTAACTGTACCATCTTGACTAATTGCAAATTGTCTATTTCTATCTGTAGCACGATTAATACTATAAGTAATTTTTCCTTTACCACCTTTATCAATGTCAAATGCCTTAAATGTACCAAGTAATTTTCCAACTGGTGCATCTTCATTTACACTTGTCTCTAAATTACTCTTTTTAAATCTAGGAACATTATCGTTAATGTCACGCAATTTTACAACTACCCACGAGTGAGCGACATGATATTTATTTGAATCATTTATACCAATACTATCAATAACTTGTATTCTAAAGCGGAATCCATTCATTTGCATTGGATCCTCAAAATCGAGTGGTTGAACCACTTTTAAACTACCAGTTCCATCACTATTTTTAATCATTGAAAATTTATCAGCACCATAACCACTATTCTCAATTATTTTATATTGAAAATCATTTATCTCATCTTCATCATTTACCGTCACTGTTAATATCGGTAAATCGGGTACTTTAGTGCCATCAGTTTCTTCAACCTCAACAAACCATTCATCTTTTGTAAAATGTGGTGGCATATCATTTAAATCTTGTACACGTATACTTGCTGTTCCGGTACCTTTCAATCCACCACCATCAGTTGCAACAATTTGCAATGAATAATCTGGTGTACGTTCTCTATCTAAACAACAAACAGCTGTTGTTATCACACCCGTATCACGATCAATATCGAATATTGGTACACCCGTATCCTCCTCAATTGCATTTTTCTCAATTGAATAGATAAGTTTTGCATTTAATCCTTCATTTGGATCATCATGATCATCAGCTTTCATTCGCATTACAGTAATGCCAGCAGTGCCATTTTCTGACACATTTCCATAATATATGCCTTGGGCAAATGATGGTGCATTATCATTAACATCCTTAAGACTAATTGTAACTTCGGCAAAACCGACTAAGCCCTCACCACCCTCATCTTGGGCGAATACTGTGAATTTCCATTGAGCTCGTCCACTTGGTGGATCACGATTTAATGGCTATGTATCAAAATCATTATTTTTTTTCAGTGAAATTTAAGAAAAAATAACATGCACAACTTACCTTCAATACAAAAATTTCCCCTGTAGCTTTATTTATATCAAAATTACTATCAGCTGGATTTTCTGGATCAATTCCTGGTCCAGTTAAAAAATACATTATATTACTGGGTCGATCAACATCAGCATCTGTTGCTGTGACCTAAAAAAAATGAATTCCATGAGAAATCATATAAAAAATTAAACGAGCACAAAATTTTATATTGCTTCAAGCAATTTTATTTATGTTCATTATTCCATTGAAAAAATATAATAAATGAGAAAAAAATAACTGATCACTATTATTGTTATTATTATTACTGCTGTATGATAATAATAATAAAAAAAAACAAATACTAATACGAATGTCATTTGTATAACATAAATATTTATGTTTTTCCCGTTTAAGAGATGCTGAAGATATTTTTCAAAGAACAGACATAAGATAAAGGAAGAAAACAAACATATTATTACTTAACAAAACAGCATGTGATACCATAAGAATCACTGAAATACATCTGAAATAATATTATTCACAAGTTTTCTTGTAATGGAGCAAATGTATCTTTTAGCGGTTATTTTATTCGCATCATGTGTTTTGACGCTGTAAATCAACGTCATACAGTAAAAAACATAGTAACTTTAAGTAATGAAAGAACGGTTTTATAGCCTTAACTTGGAGGAGCTCAAACTTCAAGATTTTTTTATTTTAGGAAGTGTTTTTAAATTTTTTTTTAAGTTTTAAAAGTAAATTTATGATTTTTTTAATGTCAATTTTATGTTACAAAATTTATGATCGATAAATTGATCTCAAGTCAAAAAAAAACTCATTGAAATTTATATTGTATGAACGGTGCTTCTTGCAACTGAGTAAATTCGAACGATGGTCGATTAAAATAAAAACGATTTACAAGTTCTGTTTTTCTAAAAAATTCAAATTATTAATTAAAAAACTGCTTGTACAGCCATTTTATTCATGAAATTGTTTTGTCTACTTATAAGTGTATTATGGATAAATAAAATAAAAATTGTACTGAAAAAGAGTGTTTTAATCGAAACATGTAAATTTTAAATCATCATGATTTCCTAAGATAAATTTCGAAAACTGCGCACTTTTTGAACATAAACTTCGAAAACTGCGCACTTTTTGAACATGAACTTTGAAAACTGCGCAATTTCGAAAATTTTGCACTTTTTGAACATTGAATTTCGAAAACTGCACACTTTTTGAATATAAACTTCGAAAACTGCGCACTTTTGAACATAAACTTCGAAAACTGCGCACTTTTGAACATTGCATTTCGAAAACTGCGCACTTTAAGAACTTAGCAAGTTTTTATATATCAACCTCCTCATGTTTATGTTTTCCTGTTCCTGTAGCTTCATTTTTTTGATCATTGTTCTTTTACTTCTATTTTATTTCAAAAGTACCAGGAAAACATAAACATGAGGAGGTGATATTTAAGTGCGCAGTTTTCAAAGTTCGTGTCCAAAAAGTGCGCAGTTTCCGAAGTTCATGTTCATGTTCATTTAAAAAGAAACACAATATATGATTTAATCGAATGATTTATTTTGACTAGATGAGGTAATAAAATTGTATGAGCTACATTAAATAGATGCATGTAAAAGAACAAACAATCTTTTTATACAGTCATCAAAATTTAATGGGTGTACCAAATGCCACAAGCGTTTATCACCTAAATCCCTTGAATCTCTTCTTTTCTTTTCGTGCTTCGATGAAAACAAAACATCACAAATCAGAACCGTAAATGATGTTTAAAAGTGGATTCATGTGAAGACGAAAATTGTACTATTGAATTGAACAAGCGACACTGGGTGGATCAATTTCATTGAAGCTAATCCAAGGACATAACAAGAAAAAGCACAAAATAAGAGTTCAATTCTTGGCTAGGACTAGCAAATAATTGCAGGACAAGTTATATAAGTAAAAGGTCCAATCAAAATCCTCTTACAATCGACATTAAAGAAAACATTTAAAGTAGCATTGTGAAATACTTCAAAATAAAAAAAGGTTTCCACCTTATTAAAATATTTTGATGATAAAGAGGAAATAAACCTTATTATAAGGGTTTTACAATAAAAAATAACAAACACCCAAAAGTGATATTTCTGTACCCATACTAAATTTCATAAATTTTCATCACACAACAAAAAAAATAACAAACCTTTTACGGTGTTGAGAGTTCTTAAACTACAAAAATAAGTTGTAATACTATTAAATAACATAAATAATATAAAATTTCAAATCCTTCACATTATCTAAATAAAAAGAAACTTTTGTTTTGACTTGGACAATACTGTTCAATTTCACAACGCAAAATCTAAAAATAATAAAAATAAATATCAATTCAAAAAAAACTTCCAAGGCTATCTCAACAAACCACTGTTTTTCTTTTCCTTTTGCTTTCACAAAAAAAAGTATATTGAATCAAATAATAGTAAGATAAAGCGTAAAAAAGGTAGAAAATAAACCCATTTCCATTACTATAATATTATTATTATTAAATTTTCATGCTTAAGGCGACACATAGCACGTTATCTTTTTTTTATATAGTTTTTTTTTTGCATTTATACAAATTCTTATTTGTATTTATGTGTGTTTGTTTGTATTTTGTTTGAACAAAAGATACAAAAAAAGCTCTCATAGAAGTCGACACTAACACAAAATGCACTTACATTTATACCTTTTGTAAAGTGTGTGGGTGAGTGTAAGTATTTTCTTTTTATTAACAATGAAGATACCACTAAAGTGTTACTGATTCTTATTATTATACATGTGAAAAAACAATATACTTTATTATGTGACTCGACAAAAAAAAATTTCAACATTTCACTATACGAGGCAAGGGGAAAAAGTAAATTGAATAACCAAACGCATTTGTAGAATAAATATTAGTATTACACCTGTCAAGTGGATGTGATGTAAATGAACGTGCTTAGCAACGAAAACATTAATAATTGTAATGAAAAGAGAGAGGTATGTATTGTAAAAGCTTTACAATGAAATTAAAATTATTTCTCATTTCTCAAAAAGTTTTTTATTTCTTTTTTTTCGTAGTAATTTATATGAAGTGACTCACGACACATCACATACAGGAATGAAAATATAAATCTTGCTTTGTTTGAAATCAACGACTGAATTTTTGAAACAAAGGCTTATTTTGTAAAGCTTTAAAATAAAATGAATTTGACTGGAATCATGAATTTATGTGTAAACTCATTTAAATGACACATTTACTCAGGAGGAAGTCGGGTCACGTCAAATTTATTCGTCAAGATCTAGACAATTTGCTGATTAGGTCACATCACATCAAGAAAATAATCTTTACAAGGTCTAAAACTGACCACTTAAATTCATCTGGCATTGTACGGTGCAGTGGTTAGCGTGTTGGAATATCAATCTTAAGGTTGGCAGTTCAATTCTCGGTCTGGCTATTTAAAAAAAACTTTACAATAACAAATGTCCCTTTTCCAGGCTACTCGATGTTAACCCACAGTCGGTGACTGCTTAGCATAACAGGATAAAAGCAAAGACCCTCTGATGATGATAACGGGCATGTACAATGGGCCAAACTGATGGCCTAAGTGCAAGCTTAATAGCCGCCCTACAAAGCTGAACTGATTCTTCATCTTACTCATTCTTTCACTCATCGCGTTTAAACAATGCAAACATTCTTTTTTTATAGAACTCACACTCACACTCACACTCGAATAATCACAAAGTGCCTGTCATTATATCTTAACAAACATTGTTTTTATGTCGTCATCATGCACCTACACTTATAAATTCTGCATAAAATTCGAAAAAAAAATAACAATGGAAAAAAACAAGTCTTTCATCTACTGTCTTAACTTGAAAAGTGTAATTACTAAAAATGAAAAACTTGGAATATGGAATAAAATAACTGTGAAAACGGATTCTAGCGCACATTTTCACGATTTTGTAGGAAATTATTTTTTTAAAAAAGAATGCACCCGACTTATCTCTCTCTTTTTTTGAAATTGTTTCCTTTTAACGATGAAACAAACGTATTATTATATGGATTTTATTTGTCTCTCTGTGTGTTTTTAAATGTTTTAAAGTATGTCACAAGTGAAATGTTGATTCCAACATATGTGATACAAAAGGAAGTAAATAAAACTTCATTTTTTTATTATTTTTTTTGAAAAATGAATAAAATAATGCAATTTTTTGTTCCTCATGTGTGTGTGTGTGTGTGTGTGTGTGTGTGTGTGTGTGTGTGTGTATGTGTGTGTAACTGTGAAAGTTAAAAATTGTATTTACTCCAAGAACAATAAGAAATACATTCTATGCACAAACAAAAAATTATTTTTTTTTTCCTGAAACACTTAACAGATTTTCTGTTATTTGCTCTGAGGTTTTTTCATTTCATTTTCTCTCCTTTGTTTTAAAAACAAAAGTATGCATTTGACAATCTAACAATCATTTTATTCTGCATCAACGTGATTTTGCTGAATGTTTTTATTCAGAAAAACAAGAAAATCCAAAGGTTTTATAAAATGTTTTAAAGTAAGTAGGAAACAAAAAACTTTTCTTTTTGTTTTTCCAATGCATTTTTGGTATACACAATGGTAAAATTATGCAGGTGTGCTCATCAGATAAGAAAAAAAGTGTTGTTTTTCAGATTGATTATAATTTTTTGTTTTATTTTTCTTTGAAATTGAGAAAACAATTTCAATTGTTTTTTTTTTTTATTTTTAATTTAGTTGTTGATAAGCCTCGTTTTGTTTAAATTCAAAAAGTTGAAAAGAAAACACCTTGATAAACATTGACTGGAAAATAAGGTTTTGTTATTTCCTGTGAAAATAACACAAAAAATTATTTTTTGAGAAGTAACTTAACATATTGAATTGAACGTTGTTTGTAAATATAATTTAACAATAACAATAATAATGATAAAACAATATAAACCTAATAAGAGTGATAATAATAAAAGGAAACAAGAAACAAAAATCTTACCTTAATAACCTTTTTCGGTAATCCCCGATCATCCTCTTCTGTGATTTGTGTACGATATGATGTTTTATCAAAAATCGGTGGATTATCATTGACATCACGAACATGTACAATAACAGTCGTAAAATTTTCTTTACGATTATCAGTCGCTTGAATTTTAAGTTCATACTATAATTTTCAGCATCAGTCGAGCACACACATTGAGTAAAAAGAGACATGAAACGATAAAAATGAAGAGAAATTTTTTTATTAAATTAGTCATGGTCACTTACTTTGTTCACTGTAAAACACAAAAAAAACAATATCGTTGATAAAATTTTGTATGATAAGCACAATTAAATACATAATTTGAGATAAACTTGTCAAAAAATTGCTAAAACTATATAAAATTACGAGATGAGAGGATGATGACACAACTTTTTTTTTCAATGTACTCTTATTCTATGGAATATGAGAAAAATGGTATGAAGAGTAGAAAATAAATTAAATTACAAGAACAAAATTCTGGGCTTCGTTAAGACAAGTCACGAACTCATCATACAAGGAATGTAACTAAAAGTAACGAAAAAAAAATTATGTAGTTCATGAATAAAATAAAATGAACCATTTTATGATCGTTATTTAGGTGAATAATTTATTATAACTTGTGTTACAAAATGGTCCAGACAGGAAAATTGCTTGTTAAGGATAATGATGAAATAATGATATCTGTGCTACTGATATTGATATTACAATGAAAAAAAAAGATAATTGATTGAAATCTTGATTATTTTTCATTTTCAAGTGCGATTAAGTGAGAGATTAGTGAAAGTCTGGATTCGATTATTTTAAATAAATTGAGAAGAGCCTTGAACTAAATTTCATATCTATATTTGGACTTAAGCTTACTCTCCAGATGATTCTACAACCAATTTAATTTTTGCGATAAACTACTGTTAAGGACGATTCTTGAACTAAAAATTACTCTTCATGACGATTCTTGAACTAAAAATTACTGTTAAGGACGATTCTTGAACTAAAAGTTACACTTTCGGGCGATTCTTAAACTAAAACTTACTTTCAAGGACGATTTTTGAACTTAAAACTACTGTTAAGGACGATTCTTGAACTAAAAATTGCTCTTAAGGATGATTCTTGAACTAAAAATTGCTCTTAAGGACGATTCTTGAACTAAAAATTGCTCTTAAGGATGATTCTTGAACTAAAAATTGCTCTTAAGGATGATTCTTGAACTAAAAATTGCTCTTAAGGACGATTCTTGAACTAAAAATTACTCTTAAGGACGATTCTTGAACGAAAAATTACTCTCAAGAACGATGCTTGAACAAAAATTACTCTAAAGGACGATTCTTGAACTAAAAATTACTCTTAAGGACGATTCTTGAACGAAAAATTACTCTCAAGAACGATGCTTGAACAAAAATTACTTTAAAGGACGATTTTTGAACTTAAAATTACTGTTAAGGACGATTCTTGAACTAAAAATTCCTCTTCATGACGATTCTTGAACTAAAAATTGCTCTTAAGGATGATTCTTGAACTAAAAATTGCTCTTAAGGACGATTCTTGACCTAAAAATTACTCTTCATAACGAATCTTGATCTTAAAATTACTCTGAAGGATGATTTTGAACTAAAAATTATTGTTAATGACGATTCTTGATCTTAAAATCACTCTTAAGAACGATGCTTGAACTAAAAATTACTCTTAAGGATGATTCTTGAACTTAAAATGATTTTACGGACAATTCCTACACTAAACCCTTCTTTTTATTTAATTTCTAATGTTCAGAAGCCAATTTTTTCATCCCTCTTAATAAAATAAAAAAATGCTTTAATTTCGTTATCTCCCAATCATAATCTTCTTTTATTTACTTTTATGTCATTTTAATCAACTCAACACAATTGATACGTTAAAACGGAAGACCTGAAACACATAATTCCTAATAATAAAATAATTTTCTATTTTATTTTATTGCTTTTCTTTACTTTAACACGTGATGTCCGAAAACTGTGTTCGAAATAAATTCATTCATGCGTGAATCAAATATTCTGTATATTTGAAAAGGAAATCTCTTCATCAATTGATGAAGATTGATAAAATTACATAAAAAATAAGAGAAATCACTTTGAAAACCCAAGATTGTAAAATAATAATAAAAAGAGAAAAAAAAAAATCTTGAAATTCATTGATATGGAAAAGAACAAATGCGTGTTTTCAAATGTGGATTATTTGTATTCATTTTGTTATTTCCTAATTGAATTGAATATGATGAAGTCCACTCAAAAGTTTGATAAATTTTTACAATGAATAGTGTGATAAACTTAAATTGATTTTAAAGCAATTTCGGTTGGGGTCATCTTTTGAAAAGGGAATACCATTCAAGTGTCGATGTGGAAAGTAAAACATTATATAAAAATCTTTTATTAAGACAGCATTTTGTCGGATTTAAATTAATTTTACAAAAAAATACAAAAAAATTGAATAAGGAAGAAAGTAAGGAAAACATACCTTTTTTAATGTTTCATAATCTAAACTACGTGCTACAAAAATTTCTCCTGTCGAGTCTTTTATCCCAAACACATTGCCTACGTTACCGCTTGTGATCTTGTATCGAATATTCGGCGCTGCAATAAAAAGATAAAAATATTTATATAAAAACACATTGATGATGATGATGTTGAAATAAAAATGCAAAATAAAATAATTTGAGGGAAAAAGAAGAAGTTCGATTCAAAAAACGACCAAAATCGATTCAGTTGAAGATTGAATGTGATTCTTTCAATTTGAAATATATTCAAAAAATATAAAAACCAAGTAGACAATAAAATATCGTAAAATATTCATGAAGAACTGATACAATTTTCATCCTTGCATAACTGTCAAATCAGACAATACGGTCAAATCCCACAGATTTATATTTTATTTTCTACCTTCACCGAAATGAAAACCGGATTTATTTCATTTTTATTTGTATTTGTGTGTGTATGTTTTTATTATGATTGTATCCCCAAAACAGTTTCTAAGTCCTTTTGAAATACAAGACGAGTGAGAGAGAGATTATTTAGACAACTAATCTCATTTTACTGTATATTTATCCCAAAAATTTTTTTTTAAGTTATGTTTCAGTGTAATAACCATCATTGACTGACATCTTTCAGTAAATTGAAAATAGAAATATTTCGTTACAAATTTATTTTTTTTAACTTGAAACTACTGAAGACAAATAATTCTAAGACATAAAGCAATAATGTAGTCTGTCAATTTCATGATTGATGTACTTTTTTACGATAATTGCATGGATTTGAAATAAAATTTTGTGGGATGAAATATTGGTAATGTCTATTAAATTTGAATTGTGATGAATTTAGTGGTTTTAGTTTCTTTGAATCACCAAATTTAAAAGTATCACGACCTTCATCAAAAAAATTCCATTAATTGTATTGATTTTATATCAAATCAGTGATAATTTAACGACTTATATTAATTTTTGACCAAAATAACGTCTTTCAGACTCCATGGAAGATTCTAAATTTAATTTTCTTTCATTTCATTTAAAAAGTAGGAGTAGGAGACTTGTTTAATTGCCTTATTTTAATAATTTGACTAACAAATTCATGGCTCAAGGTGTTTTAATGTCGTTGTTTAACTTTGTGTTTACGCTCATTTCCTTGAAATACATTTAATTAAACGTTACCTTATTAAATTTAAGAGAATTGTTCGATTAAAAGTTTCAGTCAAACAAAGTCAAACTTGTTTCAATTCAAAATAACACATCATCGTTATTTATGCACTAAATTTAATAATAAAATTAAAATTAATAAAAATAAATGAAAAATTATGTTCATAGCACAAAAAAGTTCACAGTAAATATTTGTTTTTTTTTTTGATTTTAATATTAATTTAGTTGAAATTTAAGGAAGAAACAAAAAATTCAATTTCAGAATATTAAATGTAATAATTTTCATGTCAATAAAGGAAACGCCTGGTATTTTTCAGGATGAAATTTTAATTTTAACTTGTAAAGACAATTTTATAAAATTTGATTTATCTGCAAACGATGTTATTTTGCTTATCTTTTCATATTTCCCTTCAAAGTACTCATTTTTTGTAACATTTTTGGAGTAAGAGTAAAGTTAAGAGTAATTGTGTAGAACAAAAGACATCAAGTGAAAAATAATTTAAATCAAAAAGACGAAACAAATTTACGATAAACAATCAAATCGAATTATTTTTGTTTTCTTTTACTTTGAATTATTAATAACAAGAGTAAAAAAGAACATCATCGCTTTGTCTTTTTTTTTGTGCAAATTTTTTTATATTACATTGATATTGATTCAGAAGATTGTGACACAAAAGAAGATAAACAAATATAAATAGCAATAACATCATAAAAAAGCATAAAGATAAATAATAATAGCAAAAAATGAGAATGAAAATATTAAGTCAATAAGAAAAAAAATAAATTTCTTTTGTTACATTTTAACTTTACATAATGTTAAATGACAATGAAAGTTGAGTTTTTTATTCATATTATTTCATAATTGTGGAAGTGAGAGTTCACAGAAGCCCCGAAGAAAATCAATAAATCTAAATAAAAGTAATTTATACATAAAATGTCTATGCAATTATGTAAATTTACCCAAGGAAGCCAAAAAAAAATATAACAATATATTTTTATTTCAATTTGCTGGTAATGGATTCTCAGAAAATGCTGCGGATATGAATATTTTAATAATTAATTAACACAAAAGCGCCTTTAGCGAAAAACAACCGAAACAAATTAATCAATTTGCCAGACAACGTTAATAATTAATTAGGTTTAATTATGAAAAATCAATATTTTTTCTTCTCTTAAATTTGGTTTAATTTTTTTTTTAAATTATGAACAAAAAAAAAATAAGTAATTATTGTTTTAAATTTTTAAATATGCTTTTGTTTATGAAAAAAAATATGATAAATTAATATTTTAGGCAGTAAAGCTTTTATGCATGTTCACGTCAGTGACTGACAATTGATAGGCAGGCAATTTTAAATTGAATTATCAAAGAGAAATGTTTATGAGAGAAACATTAAATTAAATTGAATTTACCATCCCAAAAGAAAATTTATCGAAACAATTGAAGCCAATGTTATTTAAAAGAAATTTGATCTCTTTTTTGATGAAAATTCTGATTGAGGTGTTTATTCACATCACCCATAATTGAATACGGTTTGAGTTGCTGAATTGCTTGAATCATCACACGCCATTTATGATTGAACTCTGTTTGAGTTGCTGGATTTCTAAAACCATCCAACGCCGTCAATGATTGAACTCTGTTTGAGTTGCTGGATTTCTTAAACCATCCAACGCCATTTTTGATTGAACTCTGTTTGGGTTGCTGGATTTCTTAAACCATCATCGCCATCCATGATAGAACTCGATTTGAGTTGCTGGATTTCTTAAACCATCCAACGCCATCCATGATTGAACTCTGTTTGAGTTGCTGGTTTTTTAAAGCCATCCAACGCCATCAATGATTCAACTCTGTTTGAGTTGCTGGATTTCTTAAACCATCCAACACCATCAATGATTGAACTCTGTTTGAGTTGCTGGATTTCTAAAACCATCCAATGCCATCAATGATAGAACTCAATTTGAGTTGCTGGATTTCTTAAACCATCACACGCCATTTTTGATTGAACTCTGTTTGGGTTGCTGGATTTCTTAAACCATCCAACGCCATCTATGATTAAACTCTGTTTGAGTTGCTGGATTTCTTAAACCATCCAACGCCATCTATGATTGAACTCTGTTTGAGTTGCTGGATCTCCAAAAATAACACATGCCATCTATCAAAACTTCAATTTCATCTCAGTAAGCGTTCACACGATAAATCCGATTTAGAATCGAACGAAATTCGCATTATAATAAAACGTAATGAAAAATAAATTAAGAAGATCAACATTTTCAATAATTATTCTACAATTTTTCCCATCACTAATCAGTCAAAAATAAAGGTTAAAATTAATTCGCTTTTAATATAAAATAACAATACAGTCATTTTCAATGAAAACGGACGTGAAGTTAATTAATAATTATAAAATTATGATAATTTCATGTAAATTTATATACATTGTTCATTGCATTTAAAATATGAGGGTCGATGGGGACGATAAAAAGCTTTTAAATTTTATAATATTGATGTGGTTTTAATATTATAATAGCAATATTCATAAGCTTCACTTTTGTACTGTCATACAAGAAAAATATTCATTATAAATTAACAATATTTTACACTCTATTATAATAACTAATGTAAATAGAACGGGAGCAAATCAATAAACATTATCACTTTTAATATTATTACTTGCGAATGTTACTAGAGGCAATGTAAAGTCTCAGTTTACATGGAAGAGATAAGATTAATTCATGATGAAAACGTGCTTATAAAGTCATTTTCACTTAATTTTCTTGACTAATTTAATTTAATTTAAATATAAATTACCTCATATACTTTACATATAAAATTACTGTTTCACTTCCATTATAGAGAGAATAAGGACAGGATAAAAATGCAACAATGTCATTTAAATTCATTTCATTTTTTTTTACAAATAGTGCTGATCATTTGCAAATGTGATACAATATTACGAAACTTCACTCAAAGACAGATAGATAATAGATGTGTGTGTTGTATAGGCGATGCAAAGCAATGCAAGGGAAGAGAAATTGTATTCAATTTTTTTGTATATTTATATTTGTATTATAAAGAAGAAAAGAAATGCAAATTGAAATTGATGATGAAAATATGTGTATTGTGTCGTTTCATTTGGTGATGATGCATAAAATTGATACATCGCTAGTTTAATACAAGTCTACTGAGAAAACAGAGCATACTTTAAATTTTATTATAAAGCCTCTAAGACATCATTATTTTTTTTTTATTCAAATGTGTTTCAATTTCTTATTGTTATCATTTTATCTGAGGAAACAGAAGTGTTTCGAAAATGAAAAATGTTTACAATAATAATAATAATGATAATACTCTGAACGAGGATGAAAGATACAGAGAAAGGATAAAATATTATCATCAGAACACATAAGAATCAGTATTATTGCCAAGAAGAATAAGTGTCGTGATGAATAATGATAATAATCATAAGAATGTTGCATAAAAACAAGAAAAAAATTATTAATTTGGAACACTTTCAACATTTGAAATTATTAAAAATGAAAAATGATTTTTTTTATATTGAGCTGTTTTTTTTAAACACGTGTATACACATGTAAACTGATAGGATTATTATTTCTTTACATTTTTTTTCCTGGTAATGTGCTCGAATAAGGATTGCATGTAAAATTCATGAACCTTTTTCGTATTCTAATAAAATAATAAAATGTCCGGTTTCTTTGGATTTTAGTTTTTTTTTTTTAAATTCAAGGAAAACCATTTCAAATGTGTGAAAAGATTCGTCAGACCCGAATCGACATGAAATACGATGCATAAGCAAAATTCTTTGTAATGGGTATTGGTGTCTGTCTGTCTGTTTATGTCACCATGTATTAAAGTCTTGCCATAAATTTACTACCATTCAAGAAACAAGATTCTTCAAGTACTCGATATCTTTTGACACACTGTAAGTTGAAAACGCCTCGCAAACTACCCCGTATAATATGCACAGACTAAAAGAGTGTCCATAATGTTCGAAATTTTTATCCAAATTAACAGGAAATGCGTTAAAATTTGCATTCATCAAACAACCTGTAAGCGTCAATCCAAGTTCTCCGTCCAAATCAATTTGTACTGCGGGCCGTTTTCAACTTAGAGTGAAGAAATTAAAGCATAATTTGCTGTAACTCATTGTACTACTTCCCTTGTAGCTCACAGATGGAACCACCTAGCATATCTTACCCAGCAAGCGTACATGCTCCTTCAAATGATACCAGTTCTAACTGCAAGAAGGAATTTAATGAAGTGCTCCAGTCATTCTTTAACCCAAATCACGACATTTTGATTCTATTTGCGGATATGAACACTAAAGTAGGACGTAAGGATAATTATAGACCAACGATGGATGATGAAGCTTCCATGAAAAAAAAGCGTGAACGACTTGAGGTTGCTTGATTTCTAAAAAACCTATTCGTCCCCTCGTCTTTCCAGCTTTAATCGTCTGTTTCCACTGCATCGATTTTTCTAGCTTATTTGCTTTCCAACTCCAAGACAATCGTCTGAATAGTTTCTTTTGGAACGTCTTTTGTAAATTTGCCCTAATTTGCCAGTTCATCATTTTTTGCTCTACTTTACTTTTACACAAAATTGTTAAAAATTCTTTGATTTAATAAATAAATTTCTTCATCGAAATCCACATACTCATAACCAAAAATTCAATTGTTTCTTGTTATACTTTTCACAAAATGGTTTGTGTTTTTTTCTAAATAACTAATGCTTCAACTTCAAAAATTTCATCCTTCATCAACCTCTGAGATAATAAAAGGTCTAATAAAAATACCAAACAACCTCTTTGTTACATTTTTCCTTATCTTAACCTACCTTGTTATTTCTCTTTTCAAAAAAGGTAAAAAGAGGGACAATCATAACAATAATGGTAATAAAACCTAAGTAGATGGAAGGAAATGAGGGTACACAGACAAAAAAAAAATAACAAACAAGATCTAAGTAGCTTTTAAGAAGAAACAAAGATATTCGTTTTATTAAGAAAATTTGAATAAGAATAAATTTGAACCTTTTATCATCATCATTATTGAGAAAAAAAACACGCGAAACTAATTTTACTTAACAAGTAGGGTTTATATAAATTCAGATGAAATCAAATATTTTCCTTTTCAATTTCCATTCACCTCTTTTATTATTAAAAGTATTATCGTTTTTAGAACAAATTGAAAACACAAATAAACCAATTCACGTTCACTTCATACATCACAAGCTGCGCTACTGCTGCTACTAATGATCAATTTGCAGATATATAACAAAACAAAAAGTTAAATGCAAAACGAAAAACGGGAAAATGCGAGAATAAGAATTTTTAATGGCGTCACAAACAATCTCTTCTGCACATTTTAAATTGTATACACTTGAAAATAAAAAAAAAATGAATCTAGGACAAAAAATAACTCAACGTTTTTAAAATAAGACATAAAAAATTTAAAAACTTGTGAAGTGTTCACATGTCATTCACTAAAGCAGAGAGATTTGAAATGAAATGAAATATAAAAAAAATTCTCACATCTGAAAAAAAAACTGTCAACTCAAGGAGACAGTCACTTTTCATAATCATAATTTCTATCTGACTTGTAATTCCTCTACATCTGTAGCTCAACGTAAATGGGGATAATTTTCAATCCAATCAAATATGCATTAGCAACATATTTACAAAATAATTTACAAGTGAAATACTGATATCCTTGTGAAAATGAGGGTTTGAGAGGTAAAATAATAATCAAATAATTGATTTTGTGACATATGTGAATGAAAATTGATATAAATAAATGATAATCACTGGAAATGTTATGTAAGTATTTTTTTTTCTCATGTAATCGATAATTGGTAAAGTTTTGTTTTACGTAAATTGAACATTTGTGTTTGTTTAATAAAAATATTGTATTATCATTTTATACAATACGATTATGTTACAGATTAAATATAACACGATTTTAAATGTTTGAGTGTGTGTGTGTGTCTTGATATTTGATCTAGTTGTACAGGATAAATGTTTCAAATTATGAGCAAATATTAATACACGAGAAATTAAAAACTGAGGTAAATTCTTTTAAGGCATTCAAAGGAGTCAAGTATTAATGAAGGCCAGACAACGATTAAGGAACTGCTTAAATAATTTTATTTTTATGTCTTTGGTGATTTTACAGCTAATGGGTACCGAAATTCAACTCAATTATGACTTATTAGATCCAATTTGAGTGTGACTGCTATTGGATGACAGTATATAAGCAAAGGTCCACTCAAAGAATTTTAAACTTGTCACATCGAGTTCAATTCAATTCAATCGAAAGCCGTTTGATCCAAGTAAAAAAAAATTCCTTTAATCGTTTGTAAAATGTTTGTAATTTAATTCAATTTGCTTCTAAATTTCCCCAAAGTTAAAATTGACGTAACGTGTTAAAACTAATAGGAAAAATATCAAAACTACACATAAATTTATTATGTGTGTGTATTCAATTGATTTTCACTTATTTTCAGTTTTGTTAATCTGCCACTCCTGACTAAATAAATATTTGGCTTTGAGATAAATGTGGGATAATTTGTATTTCAAATATCATCGTACAACATTTGTACAATGCCTGGCAATCGTATTGATTTTGCAAAATGAGGGTTGTTGTAAATGTAATTTATCAATGTAACTTCGAGAAAAGAAGTAAATTTTTTATGTTGTGGGATGAATTTGGAACATTGAACAGATAAATTTGAATAAGTGATATTTATCTCTTTTTTTTCGTGTGCATAAAAGACGGATTCAGACTTTTAGTTTTGATTTATTTAAGACATTATCGTTTTTCTTTTAAACATTTTACATGTACAAGGATATTTTACATTTTCGTTCAAATGCAACCCACATATTAAATTCCCTTAAAACTTACAAAAAAAAAGAAACCTTTGATATTTATAAGAAAGTAAGGGAAAAACGGGTACAAGTAAAACTTTATTAACTTTGTCAAAAATTCTTTGGTGTTTAACATAATTTTGTGTTATTTTTAACACACCTACCAAATGTTTTTTGGAAAAAAAATTTTTTAAAACATGAAAAGGTAAAAAGAATCACGTCCACAAATATGTAATGTAGTTTTATTTGACTTGACAAAATTTAGTTCACTGACAAAGACAAAAAAAAACAGCTAGTTAAGAGTTTTTCTTACAACAAAAAAATTCTTGTGTTCTTTTAAATATAACATGGTTGTAAAGTTTTTCTATTTAATTTTGTTACGGGACCTTGTTATAGTAGTTGATAGTTTTTTTTGTTAAAAAAAATAGAATTGTTTGTAAAATTGAAATTGCAAATTGTTTTAGCATTCTCTATTTGCTGAAATTAGAGTGCAATAAAAAGTTGTTTCTTTGGCAACCTAAATATTTTTTTTTTTGCTTTCATAAAAGTGGTTTTTTGTTTTTACAGAAAAATTTTACAGAAAAAAAATAATGTTGTTCTTGACTTTTATACGAACTGAAATGGAATTCTTTGAATTGCTTTACAAGGTAAATGTTTAAAGTTTATCAAAATTCAAATTATTTTTAATTTAGTCATTTTTTTTTTTGGTTTCTTTAGTTCAAATAACTTATACAACTCTTTTAGAGAGCTTAAGCTGGTCAAAGTCCTGTTCAAAACTACATGAAAAAAAAAAATTTCAGCTTTAAATCATTAATACAGAGACCACACTCTAAAATGGAGACTAGAAAAAGGTATCAGGGCGTGAAATGTCAGAGTGATGAAGGATTGTCTTTTTAATAACTAGCAGTTAATAGACATGTTTGAATTCAAATTCGTATGCCACAAGACGCTGAAAACTTATCTCAATCAGGACTCACTCCACTAATTATGGTATGAACGAGCTCTTGGCCACAGATTTTCCCAAAATGGCCGATTTTTCCAAAATGGCACACTTTTTTCAAAAAATTCAAAATGGCGGCCTTTTATAAATAAATCTTAATTTTAGTCAATGAAACGACTCCCATTCTTTAAATGCACTTTTCTGTATCAGTGGTAAAAAATAATAAAATCTTTGCTTTTTATCCATTTAAAGCAACTGAAACCTCAAATAACAAGAGGAAATATTTATAAGAGTGGGTCAAATTAACCTCAAAGTAATAAAGTCGCTTTATAATTCAAAGTTATCTGTGTTCTTTTTATATGCAAAATTAATGTAAACAAAAAATAAACATAAACAAAATAATTTGAGAGAGGACAAAGCAGATTTTTTGTTTTACGAACAATGACAGAAAAATATGTAACAAAAAACCACCTGAAGTTAATTACTTTTTTGTTTTTGTGTATTTTTTTTGTATATTTTTTTTATTTGTGTTTCTGTTTTGTTTTGTTTATTTTTCGTTGTATTATAAAAATTCAGGAACTAACATAATTTCATATAAAACAAGAGGACATTACTTATGAACTTTATTTCTTTTTTATTATACTAATTATTTGAATAAGAACAGAATCTTATTTTGATAAATTAAGGGGTTTGCTCTCATAATGTGTGTAAGATTTCTTCATTAATCACATTTTCTCATCACCTTAAAAAAGTTACACACTCATAAAAATAGACTAAAACGATTATTTCAGGTTAATACCCTGGGAATTGTTGCATTCCATCGTAAACAGATCATAACAAGTTCTTAAAGCAATAAATAATAATCATAATCATAAAATAATCCATTTTCTTATTTGAAAAACATATTTTATTATGTATAATAAATGTTAAGAAATTGCATCATCATCTTAGAACCAGGACTAAAACATACACATAAGACTAACTTTGTTATTAAATATTTATTTGGACAGAAAACAGAAAACGACAAATTTAATGTAAGTCTCTCACATAGTCCACCTCTGACAAAAAAATGGTCATATTACACTTAGATGATGGGAAAAGTTTTTTTTTATTGCATAAGTTTTCTTTTTACTTGAAATTTATCTGATGAAATTTTAGTTCAACGAATTTTCACACAATGTGTTATTTATAGAAACTGATTCATTTTCAAATGATGGTCGTTTGACACGATAATGCATTATTATTTTGAATAATACTACAAGTAAATCGTGAACTTTTATTTTCAACTCAATGATTTTCATTGAAAAACAAGATAACTCAATTTTTGTTTTGCTCCTTGAAATATGAGTAACAAAACAAGAGAAAAACAAAGGATAATCCGATTTCATCGTTCACTTGAATTGCTTCTCACTTTTCCATTTCTTGTCATTTTTATTTCATGCTTGAGTTGATTTGGAATACGCATTTACTACTATTTTTACGAGGAAAAAAAAAATACAAAAAATATTTTATCTAAGAGTCCCAAGAAAAATCATTGTTAAATTTTCTCTCATTTGATTTTATTTTATCCAGAGATTTTGTCATTATTTTACTAAATTTCTACGCATAAAAGTCGATGGAAAAAAAAGGAAAACAGTTAATTTTAATGATGATGAAGTTGACGAATGAGACAACACAAAAGATAAGAAAAAGAACAGAAGATTAAATAAATCGCATCATTAGTTCCTTAAACTAATCCCTCGATTGAAGTGATTGAAACAACGAGATTACAAAATAAATTTATTTTTTTTTAAATTTTTGATATAAAAAAATAAGAAAACTATCAGATTTTAAATGAACATTAAAGAACTTTTTTTACACATCAAAGCACATTGAACAAAAATGGTTGGGAGAGAAATTTGAGCTATTTGTTGAAATGAAATATTTAACCCTTTTCTTCACACGAGTGAAAATGTTTGATTTTTTTTCAAATAAGATCAAAATGTGAGTATTTGGGCATTTGATACGTCTGTCAATTTGGAAAAATTCGCCCATTAGAGAAAATTCGATCATTTGAGAAAATTCGACCATTTAAGAAAATTCGTCCGCTTGAAAAAGTTCGACCATTTGAGAAAATTCGACCATTTGAAAAATTCGAACTTTTGAGAAAATTCGTTCGCTTGAAAAAGTTCGACCATTTGTAAAAATTCGCCCATTTGAGAAAAACTAACCATTTGAGAAAATTCGACCATTTGAGAAAATTCAACCATTTGAGAAAATTCGACCATTTGAAAAAATTCATCCATTTGAGAAAATTGGACTATTTGAAAAAAATTCGTCCATTTGAGAAAATTCGACCATTTGAGAAAATTCGACCATTTGAAAGAATTCGTCCATTTGAGGAAATTCGCTCATTTGAGGAAATTCGCTCATTTGAGAAAATTCGACCGTTTGAGAAAATTCGACCATTTGAAAAAATTCATCCATTTGAGAAAATTGGACTATTTGAAAAAATTCATCCATTTGAGAAAATTCGTCCATTTGAGAAAATTCGACCATTTGAGAAAATTCAACCATTTGAGAAAATTCGACCATTTGAAAGAATTCGTCCATTTGAGGAAATTCGCTTATTTGAGAAAATTCGACCATTTGAGGAAATTCGACCATTTGAGAAAATTCGACCAATTGGGAAAATTCGACCAATTGGGAAAATTCGACCATTAGACAAAATTTGACCATTTGAGAAAATTCGACCTTTTGAAAAAAACTAACTATTTGAGAAAATTCGACCATTTGAAAAAAATTCATCCATTTGAGAAAATTCGACCAATTGACAAAATTTGACCATTTGAAACAAATTCGTCCATTTGAAAAAATTCGTTTATTTGAAAAGATTCGACCATTTAGGAAAATTATAGCATGTTACAATTGTTTTTCAAATCGAAGAGAAATGCACTTACTTATTGAAAGTTAAGGTTAAAGCTTTTCGTTTCATTTAAAATGACACACATATTCTTTTAATTCCTTCTTGAAACAACAAATTCTTAGACATGAAATTCTTAAAAATAATGATGAATCGAAATTCCTATCATCAAAGGTAATAAAAGAGACAAACTATTTGATTAAAATGAAAATTAAATTTTCTTTATCAACCTACATAAATTTAAGTAAATTTTCCTTTATATTAGAGAAAAAAATCATTTTTCTCAGCGCCTCACTCACTGTAAGTATAAAAATCTTTCTATGAATCAAAAATTTCATGATTTTCAAGAAAATGCGCTCATTCAATCGGGTTAAAATCAACAAAATTCCTTAAGATACACATACAAAAATTTATTTGGAGTAACTAAGATGAAAACGATTATGGTAAAATCCTTTTTAACTCTATTTATTACAATCACATTTCAATTCCATGACAACGCATTGTCTTTTGTTTTTCATTTTTTATAGATTTTAATCATAAACAACAACAACAAAGCTCCCACGTTAATCCACAATAAAATAAATTCCATCCTTATTCGTGATTTTATTTATATTTAAGTGTATCGGAAATAACTTTTAGCTTACACACTTAAATGTAACCAATTTGTATGGCTTTATTCATTCATTTTTATTATTATTATTTTTACTTCTCAGTATTTGATTATTTTTTCCTCATTTTTATTTTTGTAACATATTAAAAACAATTAATTTTCTTTCAGATAAATCCCATTGGATTAGATTAACTTTGATTTTTATTTAACATCACGCAAAACTATGCTGGGTTTAAGTGAAATTGATACAAGTAAAACAGTGTTAAATGAAATCTCGAAACAGATCATGTTCTAGTGTGATAATCAAGAGTAATAACTTCCTGTTTAATAAAAGTTGATTCCCAAAGCAAAACAAAGTATATCAAGCGACAACATTAGAGATGAAATTCAAAAAGTAAAGTGTATTAGGTTGTTTTTTACTCTGATTATCATAAATTTTCTTTATACTGTTTATTTCAGGATTAATTTAGTCATATGTTTGTATGAAACGCACATGAATAAACAGGATAAGCTTTAGATTTATATTTTTGTTAATTAACTTTCTATACTTTTATTCCTCAAATATGTGCTGAAGATGAGGGAAAATTTGAAATGATGTGAAACTCAAGTAATAAATTTTTGTTTTCAATTCAATTTCATTGTTTTATTAATTTTCAAGGAAAATGCTCATAAATTTTTGGAGTCTTTTGTCAATTGAATAAATGAAGTCATATTAAAGGAGTCTTTGTTCATACTTTCATATGCCTCTGCTAGACTTATATCCTTGATCATTTGATTACATCTCAAAATCTACACACCGAAAATGCCTCTCCGTTAAAAAAAATCCAAAAAAAGTGATACGTATCGTTTTATTTCTATTTCCATAACTCCTGATATGGAAAAATTTCAAAAACGAAAAATGCATCTTTTTTTCAAATGCCCATAGGCAATGGCATTTCAAATAATAATAAAATTCATATTTATTTAAATTTTAAACTCAGTATTTTCTATCAAAGACAAATACAATAATTTTAATTTTTTTTATTTTCTCTTTCATTTATTATTATTATTTTATTTTTTTCTAGTTTAAAATTAATAAATGAAATTTTTCGTGAAGTTCTAGCTACTAAACAAAAATAAAACATTGATCAAACATTGACAAATAAATATAATAAATAAATATTTTTCATCTCATATCACAAACATATAAAAAAAACACCCAAAGCTCAAATATTTATTCAGTTGGCATTCCATATTTTATATGAACAATTAGAAGTGCTTTGGAATAGTTTCTGAAATGGCCTCAAGTTCATTTGAAAACCATATTTTAATAAAGAGCATCTCGGTTTTTGTGCATAGTCAGGTTTTTTAAGTTTGAAAAAATGTTTTTATTTAAATATTCGCTTTGACATACATTTTCATGTGAAAAAATTTTTTTTTTTTGAACCAATTTGGTTTGACAAAGCAAGTTTCATCATGCGGAGTAAAAATTTACTGTAGGATCATGAGACAAGTTACTTTTCGAATACCGTTTAAGACTTTTAAGATGAATTTTGAAAACTCACTCAATCTAATCACAGGCAAAACATGGATGTTGCCATTTCAAAAAAATCAAAACGAGATGTGTAAAGTCAAAAAATTCAAATACCAAGGCAAATTCAAATCAAGAAATAGACCAAGGATTGCACTAATCCAGAGATCAAGGAAATTCTTGAATGAAAATTTGGCGAGCATCCTTGTGCAGTAGGAAAATGTATTTGAACGGTTGCATTAAAAATGTCTGTATCTTCTAGTTTTCCCTAAATCTTAATCAATCAGAATCAGATCTTTTCATATAATTTAATTGAATTTGATTATGCCTAATCAAAATAATTATCTCTCACAAACTTCCCTTAGGAAACTAAAACCTGATTTTGATTCAAATTAATTACCTAACCAAAATGTAAAGTCTGTCTCTTTTAATAGAATTAATAGTAAATTTTTACCTTGGGGATATTTATTATTTGTATTTAGTTGAAGCTCTTTATTATAACATGCATTCATTTTATTTTCCACGAATCTCTGAAGAGCAAATCAATCTCAATCATGAAATATTATTATTATAATTTTGTATGGTGAAACGTCTATTCAGCATAGAAAATGTATTCAAATTCTCTATTCAAATAAAAGCAAGTTTTTTTTTTTTAATAATAATGATGAAAACATTTTTCTTCATTTATTTATAATAAATTATGCAACTAAATAATAATAAATAGAAAATAAAAATAAAAATGAAAAAATTCTAGTCCGGAAATAATTAATTTATATAAAAGCTCATGCAAATAATTATATATAAGGATATAAGCAAAAGTAGTTTCTCAACAATTATAATTTTATGGCACGTTGTTGCGCAAATTTCTATTCAAGTTGAAGTTTGTTCAGGAAACTTCCTTGCATAACAAATTAAAACCATGAAAATACCTCTAGTGAATGGAGAATGTGTGTGTGTGTGTGAGTTAAAAGTATTTCATACACTAATAAGTTTCATTTTTTGTTTTGTTTACTCGGATTTGTCGTTTACGGTTTGCATCGTGATTATTTTAATAGCTAATTGTACATGACATATGCCAAGTTAATCTTTTATATGTATATGAAAATAATCTAATTTTCCTTATTTGTATCACATTTCAAGCTTTTTATACAGGAAATGATTAACTTGAAATCAGGTCATGAATGAATAAGCTCTCGCAATTTTTTATCGGCGACTTTTTCTAAGTTTAGCGGGCTTCACCGGTGTTCCAAAGAAAACGTTGAGCCTTAGCTTGAACATTAAGCTATTATTCTGTCATCCGAGAGCAGTCACTTTTTAAATTGAATCGACTAGAAATCGACACTGACTTATGACAATTTCTGATTTTATCTTTTCCGGCCTTCCAGGGCTTAGTGCAAATTTTTATATGTGTATATAGATGGAGTGCTTGTTTCGTCATTTGATGATTACCCGAGGTATTTTAGCTGGATTCGACAAAACCTTGATTGGAGATGGCAAATAACAATAGAATAAGATTGAAAAAGAGATTAAAACAACTAAAATCGTTTGCAATTGTCAGAGCAAATCTGATCATAATAAAATACCCAGAATTTTACAAAATTTTTTAGTTTTCGATATTTTAACATGATTCTACAACTTAATATCCTTAAGTCAAGAGTCAAATTCATATTACATGTTTTCACAAAAAAAAAAGCTACTTTATCATCTTGTATTATAAAACTAAATCAGCTTTTCATCATTCTTTTCACCATTTACTCTCTCTAGCTCAAAGCATTGTTCTTTACGCAGAATATTATACAAAAATTTTCATGTAATAGTCCATTAAATGATTGAATGAGGCGGGCAATTCAAGCAAACAAGATATTCTCTACAAATATATATTGTTTCCATACTTTTCTTTTATCACAAGTAATGTTCCACTATGATTTTTGTGTTGTATTGTTGTTGTTGTTTTTATTATTTTCATTCATGCACGCTACATTTACTTTGCTTTTTATACAATTTTTGACATGCCACGCTAGTCAAATTGTACGTTATCAGAAAGTGAGTGTATAAGTTAAGTTTCATTAATGCCATCGAAGAGATTACGGTCAAAATTTATTATGCATAATATGGGTTCTGCTCCATGTAATCGAAAATTACAAACGAGGTTTTTGCTTTGTTTTCTACTTTTTTTGTGAGTGTTATCGTGTAATGAGCTGAAATGAAAACGTGCGCTTTTTGTTAACACAAAAACGAAAAAAAAAAATAGAGGTTGTCCTTGAGGTTAATTTTGGAAAAAAGAAATAGAAAAATTCACGCAAAAACGTCAAAATGTGTTCTCATTTCACGGTGAAAATGTTACAAGAAAAAAAATAAGAAATTAGTTGAAATGCAGGTGATGTTGTACTAAAGAAGAAATTTATACTCAACATTGAGGAATTGAAAGATTTTGTGATATTTTTTCATATGAATTTTCTTTGAGAGAATAGGTTTTACAAGGGCACCAACGCGGTCTCAAAGAGTCCTATTGTGGTCCTATTTGAGAGGATATCAAATCAATAAACGAAAATCGGAATCCTTTAAAATAAACTTGTCAAACCATGACAACATTCCATGAATCGATATTTCCTTAAGATTTCTTTAATTTAATTCTGAAATCTGTTTTTAACAAACATATCTCTGTACTCTTTTTGTAAAGAAAAGTCAAACTTTTTTCCTTAAATATCATATCGAATACGTCAGGACTCTGTTTATTTGACCACATCAAAGAATATGTTAAAAAATTGTTTGTCAGCACAAAAACTTACAAAAAAAATAATTATTAGAGTAGAAAAACTGACTAAAATATTTTTCTCTCATATAATATGAGAAATTATTTGTTTTTCTTACAGAAAACTTAGTCTATCACAAAATTCATGGAAATCTTCAAAACATTAGTAGATTAAAATCTATTGATTGTTTGTTTGAATTGAAACTGATTTTATGGTTTTCAAACAAAATATTTCTTACATTATTATTTTTATTATAATAAATAAATATTTGAGAGACAGAAAAAAACAACAACAAGTATATAACAAAATCATTTCAAATCTGAACTAAACAAACTTAAATTTGAGGAAGCTGCCACCCCCATTTTTAATTTATTCATATGAAATAAGGGAAGATTCAAAGGTAAACCACAAGAAACTTGGGTAAGAAAATTGATCAACATCTAAAATAGTAAATAATAATAATAAATATTTAATAATAAAATAAAGCTTGTTACTTGTCATGAAAACCATAAACCTTGAAAGGTTTCAGCAATAGTTTTGATTTTGAAAAGAAAAATAAGTACAGTGAAACTTCCCATTATGGTTATATTTTGAATTTGGTCATACTTTGAAATAGGTCCGGAAAAAATGTAATCAGTTTTGCCGTTTTATTCAAATTACCGCCATTTAAATATGTTTAACCTTTTCTTAAATTTAATTTGAATATGAAGATTTTGAAAAATCACCTTCAACTTTCCCATACATTCGTTTACATCTCAAAAAAAGACCTTTTCGTAATCATCATATTTTTTTTTTATAACAGTTCAATTAACAAGCTCAAGTATGAGAAATTTTTTGAAAATATCATCTAAAAGTTATGCAATGTTAATGAGAATTTTCACTGTAATTCCTTTTATTCCACCTTTAGACGTTTTCATCTGTCCATGACAAGCCCCACTGTACTTGTATGTATTTTTCCAAATCATTTAACGAGAATACGTTTATTTCATCATGATCTTATTCACATTTATTTTGTTCTCTATTTTCCACTTTCGAAACGAAAAAATTAAACCAATATCTTTGATTGTTTTAAAAACATTATGTTTATGTACAAATTTAAAAGAGAAAACTTTCATATTGCTGCATTTCAACACACAAGGATAGTAGTGAAAAAAGAAAAATAAATAATTTTCTATAATAAATAAACGGCATCGTCTCTGATTTTCAATTCAATTTTCTACTCCTTCATATAAATTTTCTTGTTATGAAATGACTGTTGTTGTTCTTACGCTTTTTATTTGTGTAGTCACAGATATATCTGCATTACAACACTTAACTGAACTGATTGCAAATGGAGAGCATTATATTTGTATAGAAATTTTATGAGATTTTTTTTACTATTTATTTTTTTTAAAAATTGTTGAAATTAAATAAATTGAATCATATTGAAGAAAAAAAAAATTAATAAAAAAAAATAGGAAAATCTTTTCGATAAAATTGGAAGCGGAAATGCATTTGAATGTGAAAGTAAAAAATTTGAGTGTCCTTTGAAGTCATTACAAAAGGAAATTCAAAACATTACTTAAAATTTTTTTTTTTCCTAAAAATTAGATTTCTTGAGTCGTAATTAATGACTTTTGAGAAAAAGCCATTAGTTTAATACAGAAATTGAGACAAGAAACAAGAAAATGGCCTCAACTTTCTCCTTTACTGATGAAAATACAACAATTTTAATAAAATTAGAAAAAAATTCTTTCTTTGTGTGTTTTGTGCATTTTTTTCATAATATCCGAAGAAAGGAAGGAGATACGCTTGGCAAAATACTGCAATTTCTTATGATAACTGTAAATAAAGTTTCATTATTCATGGAAATGCATCACTAAAATAAATGATTGGTTCTCGACTCAATTTTTCAAGCAAAAAAAAAAATCTACGGAAATAAAGGGCAATTTTATATAAAATTAAATGGAATAAAAACATCAAAACTCTACTTTTTCATATTTATATTGAAAAACTTTCATTCATTTATTTCTGTAAGAAAAAATGAGAAAAAAAAAATGCATTTCCTTATTATTTTTATTAGTAGAATTGAATTGAACCACATCTGGTAAATAAACAAACTTGAACAATTTTTCTTCTTCTTCCCATTTAATATATTAGTTTGAAATTTAATTTAAAATAATATTTTTTTTTTAGTATTTCCAATTTAAATTATTAAATTTATCATACTTACACTCGTCATGATTCCTGGCGGTAACTGTAAGAATGGTTTGATTGATGTCAGCACTTTCATCGACCTCTGTTTCGTATGCGCCCTTCTCGAAATATAATGGAAAATCGTTTTTATCAGCGGTACCAGTACGAATAAATTTTGTTACTGTAAAGAAAAAATGTAAATTTAATTTATCTGTGTATCTTTTTTTCTCATTCTTAAAATTTTATTATTCGTTAAATTTAAAAAAACTGCAAAGATTGCTCTTTTTTAATAAAGATTTTCTTTGTAAGGGAAAATGATGTAAAAAATATAATAAATATTAATAGCAAAGAGCCGTTTGCAGCGTAAAAAATTACGTTGTCAAACAGAAAGAAGCACTGTTTTAAAGAAAAATAATATTATTTAATAATATAAAATTTTGTTTCTTGTCTTATTTTTTCTTGTTAAACATTAAGTTTATATTAAGAGAAAAATTTTAAATTACAGAATTTGAAATTCAAAATTTATGAGAAATAAGATATTTAAATGTACGCTTTTAGTTGCTAGGATTAAATTTCGTTTCAATTATTAACAAAATCTTTGGAATAGTTAAGGTTGGGATTCCACTAGTATTTTGAAGGAAAATAATCCATTTTAGGCTCTGAAAATGGAATATGACCTGAAATATCCTAATGTTGACTCTTTCGTTTCCGAAAAGGCTTTCCTTGGTCTCAATTCGATTCTAATTTTTATAATAAAATTTTTTTGTCATACACTAAAAGCTAAAAACGCCCGCAGTACAAAGTGACTTGGTCCGCAGACGGTGATCTTTGATTGACGCTCACAGGGTGTTTGATGAATGCAATTTTTATCGCATTTCCAGTTCATTTGGAATAAGAATTCGAATATTATGGACCCTCTTTTAGTCTAAGCATATTATGCGGGGTGGTCTGCGGGCGTTTTGAACTTAGAGTGTACTGAACGTTATAACTAACATGCAATAGTTGAATCCATTCAAATTTCCACACTTAAATCTCATTCCAAGAAATTTGAACAATCCACTTTAATTTAAAAAGTGGCTTCTTGTATTTCAAAAAAGTAATTTGAATTCTTTATTCATACTTTTATCAAAATAACAATAATAATAGTAACATAACATCATTTCATTTCATTTTGTAATGAAAATTACATAGCAACCAACTCTCTTGTTATCTTATGTAACAAGAGACTCATCATCTTCATCATCTTTCTATTGTGCAAGGTAACAGAAAAAATAGGAGATAATATTAAAAATTGCATTTAATATGAGGAAACTGAATAATAAAATAGCATTCTTTTTATACTTTTATTTCAACGTGATATGCAAGTTATGTGAAAATATGAGTGTGTGTGTGTTTTTCTTTCATTACAATTTCATTTGAGTATGTTATGCAATAAAATGATAGATATGTAAAAATTTCATTTAATATACAATATCTAGTTTCCATGAAAATTGAATTAATGGAGACGCCTGGTACTTTTTACAAAAAAAAAATATCAAATTAAAAATCAGTTCAATTTTAATACTGTGGGATTCAATAAAAATACAATCAAAACTTCATCAAATTATTATTTATCAATATAAAATGTAATAAAATCTATTGTTGGATATGCATTTTTAATGAAACTGCATTTTTTTGTTATTTAAATTGAAATTTATAAATATTAAAAAATATTATGAACCCTACATTTTTCAATATTTATTAACAACAATTACTTTTCAATTTCAAATAAAATTATTTTTTTAAAAGGTTAACTGTAAAAAAGTGAAGCAATTTCGTAATAACTGCATTTTCACAAAAAAAAAATACAAACATCAATAATCATTCAATTTCAATGAGATGTAAGTGAACTCTTAATACTTTTTTTCCCTCAGATAAATGTTGGCAACATTTCAAATTGTTATTTACATACAGAACCATAAACGTGTGTGTTCTTCTTTTCATTATCGTATATTTTAGTCTTGAGAATTTGATTGAAAAATTTGTGATTTATGTGACGTTCGAATATATCAGAACAATTGAGAGAGACTTTGGGCTTAAGCAATATTATTGAGGCAAAAAAAGAAAAAATAATAATATTTTTCCCTGAATAAATAATAAGACACAATCAGAGTCGTGATTTGATTTTTCATATCTGTTCATGTTCATAAATGTGCTTTTGTGCTAACGCAGACATGCCAAAAATATCGAAAACAAACAATGGAGCGTAATCTCAACAATAATAATAATAACAAAAATATCTGAATTGAAGAAGAAAAAAAAAGGAAACAAAAACATAAAAATTTTATTTATTTGTTTTTATATTCGTATGCGATATTTCGATTATTCTGATTATTATTCTCTGGAATGAGAAGAAAAAAATGCGCATATTTTCCATTATTTTATTAAACGACTGCTGTCTTTTACTTCACACAATATTTTGATATTTTTTTTTCTTTATTTTAATATGCTCAGGATTTGAATTATCATTATTATATATTTTTTTCTGATTACTAGACGACAA
The DNA here is from genome assembly GCA_900002565.1 of Culicoides sonorensis. Lineage (NCBI taxonomy): Eukaryota > Metazoa > Arthropoda > Insecta > Diptera > Ceratopogonidae > Culicoides > Culicoides sonorensis. Next base: position 217,292 of record LN483456.1, on the reverse strand, counting down.
AAACAGAATAATAACAAGTGAAAGAAAGGACTCGTATTTTTTTGACGTGTGATATGATGAATGATGAATAAATATTCAAAATAAATGACTGTTTTGTTTCTGGGTCTAACCTAATTTTTCTTTAATGTCACCATTAATTTTTCAACTATATATAATTTGAATTAAATTATTGCCACAAAGATTTATTAAAATACAAATAGTAGATTAATCATGTTAGAATGGTTAAGTTAAGTTGTGACATGAAAAGGAGGGTTTGTGTTAAAATAATATAGAACATCTGGTTTATGTTGAAGTTGGACTTCTTTAAGCTCAAGGTCATTTCAAGTAACACTAAAAGGAATTGCCAATTTTCATCCATTTAATGTTTTGATTTAATGTTAAATTCTTTGGGATGCATTCGACTTAGCTCTAAAAATTGCCCTCTAAAACAATTAGATCAGAACAGATTTGTAGGGCGGCTTTTAGTCCTGCACTCAGGCCATCAGTCGGGCCCATTGTGCTTACGCGTTATCATCACCAAAGGGACTTAGCTTTTATCCTGTAATCCCAAGCAGTCGCCACCTTTATCTAGCCTTCAACCCAAAACGAGTAACCGGAAATAAAAGACAATTGGAAAAGGGAGATTGTAAAGTTTTAATGGCCAGAGCGAAAATCGAACTGCCAATCTTAAAATTGATAACCCAACACGCTAACCACTGCCCCGTACAATCCCCTGATATACTTAAGAGAGCTAAAAAATTAACGCCATGTCGAAAATGGGCTACAAATATGTTAGCTTTCAGCTCTACAGAAGGCCTACCATGTGACTGTAGAACGTGAAAACGCTGCATAAGAAACTTTTTTTGCTTTTCCTAGTCATTAATTGAATTCCAGATTCCTCTATTCTGCACTTTCTCTTTCCAGTTTCTGACTCGAAACGCGATTCGATCTGATTCGACACCATTGATCCATCTCGCTTTAGGTCGGCCTAAGCCATTGTCTGTCCGCACCATAGTTCAATGATTTTGGATATGGTACATTTTCATATTTCCTTATCTTAGCTCAATTACAAAAAAAATAAAAGAACATAAAATTTTGATATGAAAGCTTCACAAAGAATTATAAATTCCGCTCTGTTTAAAGTTGATTTAAGGCATTTATGTATTATTTTCATATTTTGCAGAAATATCCCTTGGAATTATGGTAAACTATTTGTTATAAACTGAATAAATATTTCAAATGGAAAAATTTATTTTTAAAACTACTTTTATCATAACAAAATGAATGAATAATTCTCTCTTTTAATAGAACGGAGCTTCTAGTTTTATACCTGGCTAAACAATAATGGTAAATTTCAAAACCAAAACATCTCATATAAGGCATTTTAAAAACTCATCTTCATTGTACAATGTACATTGTTAACATTTAAAACTGGAATTTACTGATAGAAAATATTTCATTCAACATATAAATTTAAGTTGAACATAATTTTCATTTTCAAATTTTGTCTATTTGTATTGTGAAGCTACTGAAAAAAAATGGGAAATTCTAACCACTGGGCTGTTTAGAAAAGTGCATTTCGATAAGACTCGTTTCATTGAATATAATAATAAATGGCTGAATGTTTCAAAAATTTTCTTTTTTTGAAATTGCAGAATTGGAATGGCAGTTTTTTTTGAAAAAGATGAGAAAATCCGCCATTTTGAAAAAATAGTCTTTTAAAAATAACCTCCATTTTGAAAATAACCGCCTTTTTTTCAGCTTTGTAAAAATTGGCCATTTTTGGCTTTTGACTGTTTTCAGGCTATGGAACCTTATCCTAGAGCCCAATCTCTGAGACCAATCCTGAACCTAATATAAGAGCCAATGATTTAAAGTTCATTTTAGTAAACTTCTCGATCCAAAAAAAAAACAAATTGTCATTTTCTTTAATTCTTTACCGATTTTAACGGTTTTTAAGGCTTTGGAGGCTCTGGAGCCCAATCCATGAGCCCAATCTCACAACTAATGAGTTCAAATTCATCCTTAAGTATTTCTCTGTCTAAGAAAATAACCAGACCTCGCTCCGATGGACCGTTCCGGAGTTATGGATAGCGATCAGTGTCAGACCTACAGACTCACGGAGTGTCAGAGTGACGGCGGACAAACTGTCTGTAATAGTGCATTTTTTCCTACGAAATGCACTAAAAATATAGCATAATTTCAAGCTCGTTCAGTTTTTGTCTAGCGCATAATATCAATTTCATCTGTTTGTTATAGACGTTATTTATGTCTTTATCGTTTCAAAAGCACAAGCATCATTGTGTTATGTAAGATAAATTAAGTGCTAAAACATTGATAACTGTAACTTGTCTGTACATCAGATATGATTTATTGAAAGTGGATAACTTCTGGTATTGATTCAAAAAATTGATACTTTGAAGCTTAAAAAAAACATTATTTAATAATGATTTTAAGTGCTAGAAGAAAACACTTTAAATAATATGAAGTAAAATTTATATCTCGCATAATCCGATTAAACTAATTTTATTACAAACTTCAAATGATTTATTATCATTTGTTAACCACACCACTAAATTATATAAAATTTTTTATGTAAACCAAATTTGGATGATTTATTAATCTCAATTTTAAAGTTTGAAATAGATTTTATAATGAAATTAGCAAGTGACACCATGTGAGTTTCGTTGGGATATTTTTGTATGAAGGATAAACAAAGAAAATTGAAAAACATTTTTGATTGAAACCGATATAAGATAAATTATCTGTCAATTTATTAAAGAAAAAGAGAAAAATTTATTGTTTTGAAGTTAAAAAAGTGAGACAACGACTGATTTATTTACCTTGATTTTAATGGTAATTTTATACGATTAAAAGATTTCAAAACAATTGACGCGTGAAGGTGATTTCAAAAAGTTTTCTATTTAATTAGAAAGTTTGTCATTTAATCAATGTGAAGAGAGCTATTTTTAGCAATTTAATATCAGTTTTATTGACTTTGATCTCAAAAATAAACAACCATTTTAATTACCAAATTTTAATTGAACAGTCTTTTTAAAGGAAAAATACTCAACGAAATGGCTGGTTTTAGAAACTTAGGATAACATTTTGAACGTTTTCTAATTTTTAATGCTTTGCATTTCATGAAACGTCGAAAACTCAACAAGAAATCTATACTTTAATAAAATATGAATATTTATTTTGCAATTCATGTTTTATGTCAACGTATCAATTTAATTTAATTAAAATAAAATAAATAATAATAATCATGAAAAAATTCATGCTAAAAACTTATTATTTGTATAATAAATACAAATTTTATTAAAGTTGTTTTCTGTAATAAAATGCCCTTTCATGAATTGTCTGTTCAACTCAAATAAGCTCCTCTTCTCCTCCTCAAATCTAGTAAATCATAAAAATGTACTCATCTATTTATTTTACTATCAAATTTCATCATCATTTTTTTTTATTTTTATATTTGTTTTTGAATTTCATACAAATAATAAACTTAATTTTGATTTTATTTCATACTGAAATCTGATATTTTAATTGCGTCGCCATCCAAAGATAAATATAAACATAAAATCATTGAATAACTTCATCAAAGCAAAATAAAATCAAATAAAATAAATACACAAAAAAAATACAAAAATTATAATAATTATCATTAATTTAGTTTGATTGACTTTCATGAAAACTAAAGAAAATATAATTTTTGTTTTAATGTCAAATCAATATTAATTATTTCGTGGTATTTAATACCACAAAGCAATTTATTTGGAATTAAATGATAATAAAAGAAAATGTAATTGATTTTTCTCTTTGTCATTTTTTAATATAATTATATAAAATTTGTGATTTGAGCTTTTATTCTATTGTTTTTGAGTGATTGATATTAAACAAAATTAATCATGTTTGAATTGTGACATTTTAAGATGATTAAATTATGAAATTAATTTCAATTATTATTTCTTATAAATAAAATTCTTGATAAATTGATAGGGATTTATTATAATTATGGCCAATTAAGAAGTTTTATATAACAATTGAAAAATTTTAATAATTTTATAGAAATTTCTTTTTGAAAGACGGACTAATTTCAATTGAAAAATTAAAAATAAGTTGAATTTGATTCAATTTTGCTTTCCAAAACTCCGCATACTTTTGAAAAGAGTTGAATTTTTTTTTATCACAGAAAACTTTAGAATATTTCTGAATCACGGAAAATTGCCGAAATTTCGATGATAGCAAAAAACTGAAGCTTTTCAAATTTCCAAAATATCGTGAAATTTTCCAAAATGGCAAAATTTTCTTAAAAAGTAATAAAATTGAACAAAAATTCATTTCCACACGACACTGTAAAAACCTTTAATCAATTTTTTCAATCTAAACTTGATGATTATTGTGAGGGTCAGTCAGTTAACAGAAATAAAATTTAACTTACTTTTCCATGACAAAAAAAAAACAGAATCGATAAAATTAGTTTACCCTTTGCATTATTTTCTTTCATTTCATTTAATTTTTTTTGTCATAACAGCTGCCATTGATGAATCAAAAAAAAGGTTCTCAATATCAAAAAAATAATAAAATCAAAAGTTCAACAGCATGGCAACCCAATAATCAAATCAAAGTATATTGAGGACATCAAATTTCAAATAAAATCATTTAAGTACCAATTTTCTTTCAATCTCAACTCGTCATACTCGAAGATGTTTGTGTATGTGTGACTTGACTACAAAGCGTCCTTGCGTATGCGGAAATTTCACATAAAAAAATATCATTATAATAGATGTTGACTTTCCATTAACACAGAATCATATTGACAATACACATAATATTTGCTTTAATAAGATGTCCTGAGTATTTGGTCTGGACACAAAAAAAAGGGAAGTAATTCAATGAACAAATTTACTACTCAGCACTTATTCACAATGGGGAACTAAATTATAATATTTTTTTATATTTTATGTGAATTTGTTAGAGTGGTCATTACTCTATTTAAAGTTTAAATGATAGAACCGAAAAGTTCATTTAATTTTGAGAATACATTAAAATAAGCTGATTTAATTTTCAAAAAGTCGCCTAATTGGCATAATGACATTTAAATGTACAAAAGTCTAGAATTTATAATTCCATTTAATGTTTTTAAGTAGTGATGATTTTGACCGAAATTTGCATGAATGGAGAAATTTCATTGGTAACATAGGTACATACTTAATTTTATAAATGCTATCATTTAATAGACAAAATACCAAGAACAGAGCATAGAAAATTTGATACCAAAGAAAAATATATATATTAAATGTTTAGTCAAGTGAGAAGTCTATTGTGTAAATAATAGTATTAAAATTGAGTAGGCATTCTTTTCATTTTATATTTTATTCATTTAAATTCCTCCTGTGATGTCAATACTATTTTTGTGTGTTTCTAGGTATTTAAGAAGCATTTTCAATCATTAATAGTCAGTTAAGTAAGTAAATTATTGTCTTTCAATGAAAATGTTGAAATATAAATAGACAAAAAGGAATTTTACATAATTAAAAAGGAGATTTAATGTGAAAATGACACAAATGAAGTATTTTAGAAAGAAATAGAAAATTCTAATGCCGGTTCATTTAAAATCAATAATTTTCAACGTCGAGAAAATTCAGAGTCATTTAAGTTTTATTGATGAAATATGTTTTTTTTGAACGACGTCTATTTTTTGTTATATTTAAGTCAATAACATCTCCGGAGGATTCGCTAACCTTTCAGAACGCACCTAGTGCTGTTGCGAAGTGATGTAAAATCAACTTAACTCATTCGACGCCGCTCCTAGAAATATTGAGTTTTGAACAAAAAGTTCTTCTACGATTTTTTTTAAGGTAAGAGTGAATACTTTTCTCTTCGATGAAAATTTCAGTTTTCATACAAAAATTTTACAGGAAAGCCGGCTGAAAGCGTCGTATAATATCATAGAAATACGTACAGAAACCATGTACGAGAAAGAAAAAAACGTGACTTTCTTTAAAAGTTTAGCTCATAATTTTTTAGATTCAAAAACGATTCAACTATTTGATACAAAACCTATTGAATTAAGATTCTATAAAAGACTGACAAATAATTTTTTTAATATGAACGAGAAAAGTGGCCTTAACCCTTTCAGACCTGAGCCTAAACCAAAAGACGTAGATTTTTTTACTCGTAAATGGAAAAAAATTGTTTTAAATTTATATTTTTTCTTTTGTTTGTACAAAGTTTGTCCAATATATTGGACAAAGGACCGAAAGGGTTAAAGTATGTGTTGCATTGACGCAATGGATGTCGCGAATGAGTTAATGATCCTGAACATTGACAAATGTAGTGTGATAAGCTTCTTCAGGACCAAATACTTTACCATTTATAACTACGATATATCTAGGTTGATAGTGAACCGAGTAAGCGTAATAAAAGATCTCGGAATCTGGCTTGACACAAAGCTTTCTTTTAAGCAGCACACTGATATGGTCATTAGTAGATCAAAATCTATTCTTAAGAAATTTATGCTCTTCTGTTTGAGAATTTGGGTTGGCATAGCTCTCAACTTCCTCCATATACCCACAGGGTTTAGATTCACTATCTTAATTAAGGTGAAAAGTTTACTAGACTTTCAAATCAATACAATATTTTGTCCCAAAAATATGCAATGAACATTTCTTGAACATGGATTTACAATTTTTCACTGTCTCCTTACTTTTCAATGCCAAACACAGGTCGTATTTTCACAAAAAAAAAAAATTCTCTGAGCCGAAATTTCAGAAATCTCACATTTTAATTCGAAACGTAAAATGTATTGCATACATTTAGGTATAAAATATGCTTAACCGGCCCTCAATGGGTGCATAAAGGTTTTCAATGAACTCTGTGATATTAATTATATTTCTTTGTCCGAATTTGTGTTTAGAAATAATGTTAAATTAGAATAAAATTTAGATATAAGTAAATTTATGTAATTATTTGTCACTTATAAGCTCCTGAGCGGATGCAGTTAGTCTTTATTACACGAAAGATTAATAAATAAATAAATTAAATGACTGTTCTTAACGTTAAAAGCTAATCATATTATCAAAATAATGATTATTTTTTTTACGTGGGACTACAAAAAATCATATTATAATAATAATTTACCTAACAAATTTTCTTTTGATCAAAATTTCTTAATTAACTTCAAAAAAAATTATATAATTTTCCTAATAAAGAAAATGTTTTAATCAATATTATTCATAAGAATGTGTCTCATAAATTCAGCGAGCGCTCGTGTAAAATATTATCAAAATTATCAAAGCATTACTAACTCATAAAAAAGAACAAAAAAATATCATTTAAAACTTTTTCTATGGGAAGCCATTGAACACAACATTTTAAGTCAAAAAAAAAAAATTACACTGACAAAAGCAATCAATTTTATTATATTTGATTAAAATTACTTGTAGCAACTCTCATAAATAACATTTCTCAATCCATTTTAAAAAATTATTTTTAATGTCCTCTTGTAAACGTGGCATGATTTTCACATTGAATACAATTTTTATACATTTAATTGGTTATTCACTCAGATAGATTTTTAGTGGTTTTGATTGTGTATGTATACAAATAAATTGTATAATAATAATAATAAAAAATTACAAATAATATAATATTGCGGTTTAAATTTAATATTTTTATTATATTTTTTTTTTGTTGTTTTTGTTTTATGAAAACGTGCTACTACATAAATTGCCAAATTGTATAAAATATTTAATAAAATTAAATGGAAAAAAATAAGACGAGAATTTTATTCTGCAGTAATGTTCCCTTAAAAATGTGTTTGTGTGTGTTATAACATAATAAAGTATTTTGTATGAAAAAAAGTATGTGACCGAGTTGCAGATGTTATCGATTGAATTATTATTATATTTTCCATGTAAAATCCCTGTTTTTCACTTTATATTATTATTATTGCAATTTATTTGAATGTTTTTGATTTATATTCAATGTATTTATTACGTCTTCATTTACACACACATACATATTGAACATGAATAAAATGAAGAGTGTGGGATTCAGAAGAAGAGGAAAAGACACAAATAACAATAAAATGGAATTCAAGACACACATAACATAAAACATATTGGGGGATTATTAAAAGAGATAAATAATCAAAAAAAGGGGAAAGAGCACAAAAATATGAAGATAAGATACAGTGGGAATGTGAATAATATTTGGCACGTGATTTCTATTTTTTTTCTTCCGCCATAAATGTTATTTGAAGTTAAATTTTGTTTCCTAATTTCAATTGTAAATGTTAAATTGTCGTGTAGGACTTAACTGAATGCAAATTAAATGGTTTCAGATGAAAATTTTCAAATATCAATACATTTTTCCACATATTTTTCTTCTTCAATGGGTATCAATACGTAGTGATTACGTAAATTATTTAGAGTCGTTTAACTTAAATTTATTTCATATCACATTACATTTAAGAATTGGTAAAGTAAAATATTTTTCAAAAAAAAAGAGAAAAATTTAATATAAGGCTTTTATTCATCAGACCAGAAATTTTATTTGTATTTATGTTTTGTGTGTGTGTTGTGTGTGAATATGTTGATGTGACAAAGGAGAATGAAAGATGATATAAATATACACATATTTTATTTTTTTGTGCCCTTTTTTTCTTTTATCAAAAAATATTTTTTTCATTTTATATTTATTTTTTTTGATCCATGTAAAAGAAGGCATGTAATGAGAAAATCTGACGTCTAAATGATTTTAAAAGTGCATTTAGAACGAGGGGCTCTTGGACTGAACCAAACGTTTGCTCTCCCACCCTCTCCTTTGAGAATCCGTCCTTGTATTTTTTAATATATTGAATCAATTAAAATTTTGTTGTCAGTGCCCACGGACAAACCCTCGAGGCCTCTACAGAAGTGCATTCTTTTCACATAATATTCAGCTAACACAAATACAGGCAGAATACCACTAGTGAATGGTGTCATATTGTCATTTTGGGTTTATTTTACAGGGATGATGAGAAAATTTTTGTAAATAATATGACACAACCTTACATTAATAAATAATAGAAAAATATAGAGGGAATGTTGTTGCCATGCCTTTTTCTTGTACTTGTTATATTTCATCACATATATGCTTTTGTGTGTTTGTTTATACCATGAAAACCCAATTTACATATTTGAATTACATGCGTTTTTTTCTGTATTTTCTGGTCTGTGTCATGCATTCATTTTTTTATCTCATTTCAGCTGTATGATAAGACTGGAGAAGGAAAGGCGGTGATTGACTGTGGATATTGTATTATGACACGAGAAAAAAATATTTTTTATTTAATATTATTTTTAATATTTTGAGTGAAGGACGTTGATCTAAACATGATGTGACATCGTTTGATTTGAACATGAACTTGACTTGCATTTTTTTTAGGTGATGGCACTCTAATCAAATATTCATTTGAATAATGGAGACGCCTGGTTATTTACAAACTATTCTTTCACAGAATTTATTTCACAACTTTTAAACATTAATCAAATTAAAACTCTCACTTAATACTATTAAAATTGTTAAATATGTACCAGTTAAAAGCAAATTAAAATTGCATAAATGACTTCATCTTCTCAATTTTCATCTTAATTTTCACAATTAGTTGCAAGCATGCACATCTTCAAAGCATCATGTCATTTTCCTTGTCCCGTAACATTGTACAATGTGTAAGTCCAATTTAATATAATAAATTTTTGCCTTAAAACTAATCTTTTCATCATGCTCATATAGTAAAATCCTTTAAAAGAGGTTTGAAAATGCAACACGTATGTTCGTGACTGTATGATAAAGTTCAACCAAGAATTATCATGCTAATCTTCTTATTATTTTAGATGTTAGTTATATCATAATAATGAATCGCCTCAAGTTATTTCTTATATCAGTGTTACTTATATTTGGAGTAAGATCAAAGTAATATTTATAGTTTAAAAGGCACATACACACACACACAAAAACAACATACACTGACATGTAATAATTCTTCTTCTTTTTAATTTCATCAGATATCTTGAAATATTTACCCAAAAGGCATATTTCATTTATTTAATTTTATTTCTCATCATCAAACACACACAGAGTTACAATGAACTGAAACACGTTACATGGCTTTCAGACAATAATAAAATCTTAAATTTATATTATATTAGATTCTGGTGTTGTCTTGTCATGATATGGGAGTAGTATGTCTTAATTAATTCATTTTAGTTTATGTTTGAAAGCATCTACAAGGAGATGGATAAGTTTTTATACTTAAAAATACATAAAAAAAGAACATCGTTGATATAATTCTCTTACCATGAATTTATACGATACAGGAAAAAGTAATAGAGCACGAAGGCGACATAAATTTATTTAATGGATTACTGGCCCTAAAGGGGTATAATGCAAATTTTAATCGGTTCTGTGAGATTAAATTTCCTTTTTAAAAAGCACTTGTAAAAGAATTGAATTTTTAGAGATCAGTTCGGTTATTCATCATATTAAAAAGATATGTGAACTTACCTGAACTTATCATGGACAAAAAATGGCGATTATCTTAAGTAGAGACAACCAAAACGAGAGAAAGGTCATAAGATAGCCAACGACTCCTTCGATAAAGCTCTGGGCGAATTTCAAGACTTTTTGAATTGAGGCAACAGAGAAACAAACTAAAAGACTTAGTGAAAATTACATGGATGCATTGAAATTTGAGCTTTGCATATCTCGGATAAGTCTTCAGAACTTTTACCACACAAAAACTTCCAATCCAAGACTCTTCATATCCAGTCAAAATTTCATCAGATCACCATGAATATGAAACTGGAACCATTTGTTTCCTTTAAAACAACGATAACATCGTAATGCGCTTTCAACATCATATTTTAAATAAAATCACTTCATTTTCCTTCATTTTTATTTAAATATGAAATAAAACCCTGGCATGAAAACAACACTCGCACACAAAAAAAAAACAGATAAAATTCACATAAAAACACCATTCTCAAGTGGGTCATAGAAATGGTTTAAACATTGAACAACAAAAAAAAAACAGTACAACTGAATTGTGTAATAAACGGAAACGGTTAAATTGTAACTGAAGAAGATCTAAAAGGAACAAAAACACTCATCTCCATTTATTTTATTTTATATTTTATTTAAATAGTGAATGTGCTTCACATTGTTTTTTTTAATGGTAAATACACATTTTTTTACTTTTGGATTCGTAATGTTCAATTTTTTTGCTGTTTTTAAACAGAAGTACTATAAATTAAGAAAGAAAATGGATGTTGAATTGAATGAGAAAAAAAGAAAAAAAAACACAATTTTTTTGAATAATTTCTTTAAAAAAAATGAAGGCTCTCATAATAAATTCATTAGAAATAGGAAAAAATGTAGTTAAAGATTTAAATTCATAATTTACACAAGATTTATCTAGATAATTTGTCTTAAGAGGGTATTACAAGATAGAGTAAGTAAAAAAATAATGATATTTTAACAAATAAAAACAATTTTCCTTGTTATGTAATTACTCATTTCAAGTAAAAAATTTACATAATGAACCGAAATAATGAAAAAATTAATCAGATGTTTCCTAAACAAATATAACCCTTTTAAAAACAAGCAATTGCTTTAAGAGCTATGTTAAGTGTATTTGTATGAAATAGGAAATCATAATATTTTGCCCTTAATTAGTAGACAAGTAGGATTTTTACCTTAAACATAAATTATGATTTTTCTCTTTAACCTTATTAATTATGTCGTTTCATTGGTAGACGTTTTTCTGATAAGCCAGGTATGGATCAAGGCAAAATATATACAGAAATCATAAATTTTTATACCGCATTAGCTGCACAGAGCTCGAGTTAGTTTGACCTCGATTCAATGTCCTTGAATGAAGTGTCCGTATATTGAATTCCAGTAACGTTAAAAGGGGTAGCCAAGCCACATCGATTTTCCATATAGATTGTTTATCTCGAAATCGAAAAATACCAAACCTCTTTTTACCTCAAAGGTTATTGCTTACAGTTAAAATCCTATTGTAATAAACCAATATTAAAGGACAAGTACTTTCAATTAACACTTAACATCATAATAAATCATTGAATTGGTAACAAACATGAGTTATACCTAAAGCCATTATCCATTAACAATTCAATCCATTTTATTTTATTCTGACATGTTACATTAATTTTATATGCCTTTTGTTAAATCTATTGTCTTTCAATTTTATCTTATCATTAATTAAGTGAAAGCTTATTTGCAGAGTATTATTTGTGAAAACGAGTTAATTTTCAAATGATTTTCATCCATTATCACATTTTATAATGTGAAATATGTGCCTTGCAATAAAAGACAGTGTGAAACAATAATCGGCTCATATATAGTTAATAATCTCTTGAGTAAACTATTGAAATGGAATTAAAACTTCATTTGTAACTCTTTATGTATGGGCTTGTTTTGTGTGTGTAAGTGTGCTATTAAAATCTCAATTATATTTTATTTTGTAAAGACAAATTTCTATTGAATTGTGCTCAAAACAGTGATTTACGTTTTACACACTCTATGTACTCGTAATTTCATTAAGTTTAAATCTTTTTGCCATAACAACACACACACATAATGAGGGAGAGAGAGAAAAAGTAGTTGAGTTGTTTGCAATGGGATTAGAGTTTAAAATTTTCTGCTTTTTTATACACAGAGAAGGACTTTATTATGATGATAGAGATTAAGTTCAATTAATTTTATAATTTAAATAAGTTTCATGCGTTTATTATCTTTGTCTCTTTAATTTACATATTAAATTTATTCAAAAAAAATCTTCATGAGAATGGAAGAGGAATTTAAATCGGATTACAAGTTCCCTCTTGGTAATATTAGAAAAAGTAGATTAATGTCTACCTAATATTTATTTAAATTCAAGTTAACACATAAATGTTTGTGTCATAATCCTATTTCATTTTAAATAAAAATTTACATTTTTCATTTTAATTTATTCAAAGCAAATGTAATGCAAGGATATTATTTTACTTAAACTCATAAAACAAAAGAAAATAATCCAAAGTTTTGGGAATTCGATTTAACTTTTATCAATTTAAACAAAATTACATTGATGACCTACTCGCATTGCATATAAAAGACAAGATTTTTTTTTCTTCTTTTTCAATTTAACACTCTTTCTAAGTCTCAAACTAACCTAATAAAAAAATTTATTTCATTTTACATTATTATCTTTGTATATGCATAAAAAACATAAAAATTGTCACTACAAACGAAACAATGAAAGTAACAGAGAATGCTGTATTCCAAGAAATATATGCAAATAACAAAAATATGTGACATTATTACATTTTGTTACAAAATTGACATAACTTTCAGTGAATAAGATTTTTTTTTGTTTTGTTGTACCATACATGAATGTTAAAAATATTGTACATTGAATAAAGAGAACAGAGGAAAAGTATGTCGTTATCAAATGAAAATGATAAAAATAATAACAATACAAGTTTGGAATATGTTTGTGTGAATGTGTGTGTGTTTGTGTTTAATATAATTTAAAAAAATATTTGCTTTTTTATTTGAAATATAAAATACAAATTTTTTGATTACATTGAATATTGAAAATGTGATATGTAAAAAAATTAGAGGAATGAATTGTTTTTTATTGAAATGAAGCATCAATTCGTTATTGGTTTTTGTAACGAAGAATGGTGTGAGGTCATGTTCTACCTCGATAAAGATGATGTTGGATTTCATGTGTCAAATCATCAGTTTCAGACACTTATGAGGAGTTTTGCTGATGTGTAAGAAATAATGGGCAACCCTATCTGTCAAATATTCAAGTATACATTTGGTAACCCGATTAAAAACCGCTATATTGTAGCCAAAACGAAAAGTAACTGACGCCACAGTAAATTAGTATTGTTAAGTTTATGTGTAAAATAATCTAAAATTAAAGTGAAAAATCACATCTAGTAGAAAAATAGACATATTTAGGATTGTGCTAGAAATTGAATTCAGTCAAACTCAGATCAGGAATAAGATGAATTATAACCGCGGATGTTGAGCTATTTAACATAAAACTTTGTGTAGTCAAAAACCAATATTTGAGCAATTGTGTTGTACACAGTCATAGTCTCAACAAATAAAGTAACAATTGGCGCTAAAAAGATTTCTGCAAGTTTTATTTTTTACATGATGAACAACGCCACCAAGTACCATACGAACTAGAGACAGATCCTTACGGATTAAGTCCTTATGCCTTACCCTCAAAGTATTGGGCCATCAGACTAAATATGATTAGGGGATTGTACGATACAGTAGTTAGCGTGTTAGATTATCAATATTAAGGTAGGCCGTTCGATTCAACTTTACAAATTCAAATGTCTTTTTTTCTGGCTACTCAATTTAAGTTAAAGGCTAGATCAAGGTGGCGATTGCTTGGGGTGACATGATAAAAGCTAAGTCCATCGGATGATGATAAATGTAATGCACAATGGGCTCGACTGATGGCCTCAGTGCAAGCTTAATAGCAACCCTACAAATCTGAAATCTAAAATTTAATTAATTCTCAGTCTGAATTCAATTGAGAAATTAAAAACAAAACACAACAATCAAAATCACACTTTTGCTATTTAAATGTTAAAATCTTCTCTTGTATGCTACAATTGAAGTGTGTACTTATGAAATTCAGAGAAACAAAGAGACATTCATAAGTATCACTACATTACAATACGAGATATTATCATGTATATTTGTGGTTATGTATTTATTAATTTTAATGTTGTTTGCCAATAACACTGAATGACATTAATATTGAAACAAATTTTCAATAAAATACACGTTAAACCAAAGATGTTTGCCATTGTTGTTATTATTCCAATATTTGTGGTAAATTACTCAATATTTTAATGATGCTTTCATTATTAATACGTGTAACAAAAAGAAACCACATAATTTGACTCTTATTAATATCGATTCTAGGTCTACTTGACGTGTCACCACATCATTATACAGAAAATCAAGTGTACTTCATAGAATAATATTGACAGATTTATGTTGAGTTGTTTATTTTCTTGTTCACGTCTTTTCAACTTGAGTTTTTTTTTTGAAATGTCTCATGTAAAATTTTAATTTTATTATGATAATGAGAGAAACTTTTCTTCATTTAAAATGAATGAAAATGAAAAAAAAAAGAAAAACCAAGTTTTGACACTGTTTTATCATACAAGAATTTTGATTTGAAAACGAAATTTTAATAATAAGAAAGACAGAAAATGAACAAAACTCAGATTATCTTTATGGGTCATGTTTTATGTTAAAATTATTTTGTATATTATTATTTTTGTTATTCTTTGTGTGTATTTTATTTTGTGACTGAAACACAGACACACACCGAGATACAAATGAAGAGATGACACAACCACAAAAAAAAAATAACTGAGTAACCGTATTCCAAGTTCATATCTTTCTATTATGATTATTGGCTTAAAAGTTTTATCCTAGAGAGAAACAGAGACACACAGTAGATAAAAGATGATTACAATGCACTACTTAAAATGTGAAATAGTTTGGTTTAATTTTATGGCGAAAAAGGGCATGAACTCCATGATTTTTTTGGTTACAAATATTTTTGTATTCTGTTTGTAGTGAAAAGGTTCAAGTAAGTGAATAATAAATTCATTACTTTTTAAAAATTTAAAAGAGAATATTTTACAATCGCTGTGTGCTCTGTGCTCCGCTTCATTGGTCCAGTGGTTAAAGCATCCGCTTTGCAACTGGATGGCTTGGGTTTCGATACTCAGAGCGGACAATCAGCAGCGCTATATACTGTTGTTTTCTCCAGCCTGGATTTATATAGTGCGATAACAAGCAAAATAACACACCATGCAACTTGATCACAGCTGGCATCGATCTGTATAGTACAGAATAAATTTGAATGTACCGCACCGTAGCAAGATAGTCAACTATTTGTACGCAGCAAAAAGTAGATATCTTTAGGATAAGTCGATAAAGTAGATTTCAAATATAATTTGCATTGTATAGATTAATAGATTTAAGTTACATGAAGATGGAAGACATGCCTTCAAGGACCCATGTGGGTCACTGGCGGTCTTATGAAGAGAAAATAAAGTATATTTATTTATTTTATTTAAGGGTGTTTTTTGTATTAATAAATACATTTTCGTTGGCAGCTTTCCAAACAATGTGTTTAACTGTGTCCAAATGTCAAGTAAACAAATAACATGAAACAAAGATCTTTTTTTTTGAGAAACACTATCTTTTGATGGTATTATAAAAAAACAACAGCTTGTTAAAAGTTTTTGAATGATAAAAAATTAACTCTTGTAAAAATTTTTGAACTTAAATAACCTCAATATTTTTATCTACTATGAATTTGGTGAATTTTAAATCCGAGGTATTTAACATCGGAAAAATTTTGAATCACGTTTTATTTCAAAAAGTTTGACAGCCAGTAAATGAGAATTTCGATTTTTTTTGCATGAAACGATCAAATATTTTTGGTAAGACGAATGACCGATTTTTGTTCATTTCAATACATTGATATGATCAATCGACATACAAAATATCTCATAAAAGTAACATAATTAATTTCAAAAGAACTTGAAAGTAAAATAATTTAAAAATATTTAAAATGTACAGAAAAGTGCTCACAGTAAAAATATTTGTGGGGAAAGTGTTGAAGGGTGAATAAAATATTGCGGTTTTATTTTCTCTTCAACTCTTTCTACACAACATTTTTTTTTTCTTCTTTTATCTTTATATTTGCATGTCGAGATACGACTAGCTTTGATAATTATAATGGGGCTGATTTGTGTTTTAATGTTATAGATAAAACTTGGATAGAACAAAAATAAAATAAAATGAAAACAAGGATGTGATCTAGTGCTTTTATTACAAAACGACATTTTATAAAATTTTATTTTCAATGAGAACATCACTGATTTTATTTTTATACTCAACCAAAAATTTATATTTAATTTTCAAGTTTAAAACACACAAATCTTGTTTCAAATGAGTTAATATGTGTGTGTGTGATTATTTCTTTTTTTTATTTTTTTTTTTAAAGGATATAAGGGAAGTTAAATTATTAAATCTTTTTCTCATTTACATAACTTTAGACAACATGAATATAAGTAAACATACACAATTTATGGGAGTAAGACATGACTGACTTTTTTTACATGTATGCTGATTTGATGTTTGGAAAAAGGAGAAATGAAAATGAAACTCAGTTCATTTTACTCTTACTCTTTCTAAACGGTTGGAAATTTATATCTAAAAATTTAATGGAAAATGTCAAGACTTTTTTGTAGACCTTCGTTCAGTTTTTGCAGACTTTTGTCAATTTTTGTGGACTTTCGTTCAGTTTAATGTAGACTATCGCCAAGATTTTTGTAGACTTTTGTTAAGTTTTGTAGACATTCGTCAAATTTTGTAAACTTTCGTTCAATTTCGTTAAGTTTTCTGTAGACTTTCGTTAATATTTTTGTAGACTATTGTTAAGTTTTTTTTTAACTTTCGTCAATTTTTTGTGGATTTTCGTTCATTTTTGTAGACATTCGTTAAATTTTGAAGACATTCGTTAAATTTTGTATACTTTTGTTAAGTTTTCAAGCCTTTCTTTAAGTTTTTTGTAGAGTTTCGTTAAATTTTCATATGACATGAATATTAAAATTTTTTTTAACAAATCTTTTCACGTCAAGGTGAACAATTTAATTGTTATTCTCTTATAATCAATAAACCTTTCACCCCCTTAAGTCACTTTTTAATATTCAGGCTCTATAATCCTCTTTTTATCTCAAATCTCATCAGAAACGCAACACATAGAAAATTAAATAACAACGAACATTAAAATAAATGAAGACGAGAGTAAACGATTGATGATAAAAAAAAAATGTTAAAAAAATATAAGTTTGCTGTTTTGGAAAGCAATGGATTTCCCTGGCAAACATTTAATGGAATAATCATTGTTCACGTTTTCATTGTTATACATTTTTTTTTGTTCTTCTTACAGTAAAATGTGATATCCATTGAACGAGCAAATGAAATAAGGGGTGAAATAAGCAAAAGCTAAAGGCAATTTATTCATTCTTTTGATAGGAATTCAAAGGTTGGGTTATGATATAACACGATGTTAAAAATAAAGAAAGAATGTAAGAAAATAAAATCGGAAATTATACTTTGAATGTTTTTGTCTGTTGATACCTGTTTGATAAACGTTTTATCATTTTTTTTTAATATGTTACACACTCTCAAAGAATTATATAAAAAATTGTATAAAAGTGCTGCAAAAAAGAGAATATTTAACTTTTTAAAAGAGTTTTTTTTTTTGATATTATTAGTTACAGTTATACACGTGAACATGATTTAAATATAATATGAATATGTCGAGTGTACTTTTGTACGTGTAAGAGCCAATCAACAGATTTTTAACGTTTTTCTTTTCGTTCCTTGAATCGACTTATTTTCAATGAATCTCTTCAAATATATGAAAATATATAATTTTTTTTCTCAAGGATTTCCTTCATGAATATTAAAAGTAAATAAAATATATTTTGACGAACATGCTACATAAGAGGATGAAAATTGAAAGCTTTTAAAATTAATAAGAAGACACAAAGGAAAAGATTTTTTTTCAACGAGTTTTTTGGCAGGTTATTAATTTTTTGTTATATTAAGAAAATATTGCACAAACGTGTGTCATAAAAAGAAATCTTTTTTTTTTTGTTATAAAAGTATTGTCAGTGAAGTGCATTTAATTTCCGTTACGCTGTAATTATTCTTTTGAAAATTTTTATGTCTTTTCAATAGTTTGAAAAGAATTATGAGAGAAAAAAAAAGTAAATCGCGGAAATTTGTAAAAGTTTATATAACAAATTTTATTTTCATACTTTCATTCATCGCAGTAATTTTGCAAGTTGATTATTATTAAAGTTTAATTAAGAGCTGTTAAGTTTTGTTCACGACTTTTAAAACTTTTACCACATCTCGTTTTTGTCCCGCCACGATTTAATATTATTTATAAGGAACAAAACTTTTAATGATAATAAAAGACGGTGAAGGAAAATAACCGTTACAATATTTATCTCAACACAATGTTTCAAATGTTTACAAAAAATAAGACAAAGAAGACATTTTTTTTGCTCCACAGTAATAACGATAATAGATAATGGTCTTCTGTTTCAATGGTAAACAGTTACCTTGTAATTTATAGGGAAAAGTTAATAGAAAAGGAGCCACGATGACGATATTAAACATTATAGTGACAAAATACCGTGTAATAAAAACTTTTTCCTTCTTTCCTTTTGCATTTTGTAAGGCGTTTGGTTCCAATACAATAAGGCATGATTTTGCTTCAAAGAAGTAAACAATAAGGAAATTGAAGGAAATACATTTTGAAATAAAATTAAAGCGCATTTAATTTCATTAAATACCAGACGCCTCCACTGTTAATTGAAAATTTTCTCTTTTAAATTTATATGAGACACCTGGGTCTGAATCAAGGTATGATATGAAGATAGGAAGATCTGAATCCGAATTATAACCTTAATTTGAAAACAGAGTTCTCCTTGTTCATTTCAATTTAATTGACACAACGTGACAAAATAAAAATTCACATTTAATGATGATTCAAAAAAACGGACATTAACTGATACTCTGAAACGAATAATTTTTTTTATCATAGTAACAAGACAACCATATTTTCATCATTATTTTTATCATCAGCCAACAAAGTCAACTTTTATTTCATAGATGCAGACAAAAATATAACAAGGAACTTTTTCATGCTATATCTATTTCAATGTATTTTTAGCTGAAATACAAATAACGATGAAAAATCGACCTTTATTTTATGTTACTCAACCTAACTTTTATTTAAACATCTCTTTATTAAATTATCCTCAAAGTATTTAAGGCACGTTTTCTGTTTAAATATAACTGAACTTTTTCTTTTTTGTAGTTTTATTCTATTTTTCGTTTTCTAAGAATTTTACTCTCAATATGTCATTAAATCAACGAAAACTTTTTACACAGTCCAAATTATGATGGAATTAGAAATGAAACGAAAAAGCGAAAAAAAAAATATAAAAATATGAATTACACGGTCAGTTGTCTTGGATAAAAGTGATTTATTGAAGCATATTTTCCTGTTTCGTGACTTTTTATGGCTTTTTGTTAACTTTTTTTCTATTTCTTCTCATATTGAGAGACATATTTGAAAATTCTTTCTAAAATATGGTGAGTAAAATTCAAGTTCAATGAATAAGACATGTTAAGAAAAAATTTTAATCAAAGTTACTGACTTGATATCTGATTAAGATTGTCTTAGACAATATCTCACTTAATATTTGACTAAGAATTGGACTATATTGGACTTGGACTATCTCTATTGAAATAAATTATTTCTTTTTTTACATATAAATTTATTTAATTGAAACACGTTTAAACTCGTTCACTCCTCTGACCAGACTGACTAGTTTTTATATTATTTTTTAACGTTTTTTTATTTGTCATTTAAATCAAGACAACTTTATTCAACAGTGACAATCACAGATTTAATTAAAACAAATGATTATAAGTAAATTTGATGCTAGGAAATCCATTTACCAGACATTTTATTTTATTAATACAACAATATCGACTTACAATAAATCACTAGACAAAATTCACAATAAACGATTAACGAGAAGTAAGTAATACAATTGATGACATCAAACAAATAAAATAATTATCAAATTACTTTTGACGGTAACAAATGAAAATTAAAATTAATAAAACCAGATAATTGAAATTGAATTCCCTTTTAAAATCAAATTGAAGTTCGTGGAAATTAAGTCCGGTGTTTTTTTCGTGAACAAAATAAATGAATTGTGAATGAAATGTGATTGAGTTCATAAACAATGTTTTAAGTTCAGTTCAGGTGAAGACGAAAACATAAGAAAAGTTAATGAAGTAGGTGAGATTTTCTTAAATTATTTGTCAATTCATGAAAAGGACCCAAAATAACTGAAAAACGGTAATTTTTCCAAGAAGGACATCTAAAATTAGCATTTATTTTGCCTTTTAACGTTTCTTTGTGAATTTCTTTTAATTCTATTTTATTTTTGTACATTCACATTGCAATTTAAGCTTTAAAATGAATTTTGAATTGAGAACAAAAAAGTTCATAACTCAATTACATGAAAAGGCTCAATCGCGGTCCCTATGGGTCTTAAAATGCATGAACCAGGAATCGTGTGAACCAGGTTATTCTGAAAAAACTCTTAAATTTAAGTTATAAATAAATTTTCCCTTAAAATTATTCTGTTTTTTTCTTATGGCGAGCCCCGAATGATTTGATTGATAGCAACACGTGTAATTTTTCCTTGAAATATAAAATTTGTACATCACCTGTCTGTATAAATAATATCTCAATATTTTTCTTCTTATCCGTTAATCAACCAATTTTTCTCTCAAAAAAAACAGTAAACATCTTATCTATTCATAAATTCAAGGTCCTACATTAATATTATTTTTAGCAAAGAGATCTGATAAAAAGGTACAGAAAAATTTCTCATATTTATTATATTACGATTGAAACACCTGATAATTGAATGATTTATAAACAGAATACACAAGCACAACAAATAATGTTGAAATTCCCCGAAGATTCTATTTTTTTCATGTTTTCTGCTTTGTTTTGTTTCGTGAGATGACATTTCTTATACCTTTGGCCACACATATATAATACTTTCATTTTTTTTCTCTTTCAACTTTTATATTATAACTGTATAAAAATTTATTAGATGTTGATGAAATCAAAAGTTTGTCGTTCAGGTTTTCATCGTAATCACATTTTTGCCTCAAATTTATACAAAACACGGGGCTTCGTGACTTGTTCATGAAAATTTATTTATTTTATTGAGTTTAACTTGTACCTTGGAGTTGTATATATTTTTATAAATTTACTGTTGCATAGAAGTTGTTTAGATGAGCCAAGCACATGGGAATTGATTATTATAAACATGTAAAATAATAATATTTGAGAATTACGCAAGGTAAGAAGTTGAAGTGAAAAAATGGAATGAAATGGGACATTGAAAGATTTTTTTCTTCATTTTGCTTTTTTCTTCATCGTTTAACTTATCACATGATAAAATTTTAAAAGGAAACGACAAAGGAGCAACAAAAAGGTGAAAAATGTGACAGTTTTTCTTAAAATAAAATTAAAACAACTTTTACTGTAAGGAAAAGTTTGACATTTAGATGATTCTTTTTAAGGAAAAGATTTAAAGTAGCAGCATTTTCATCGAATTTAATATGAATATCACCAAATTATCGAGTTTGGTAGTGAATCTGTGTAAATTTGTATTCAAACATTGTTCAAAAAATTAAAATTAACAATCAACAAAGGCTGAAAATTCAAATTTTAATGATAAAATACAAAATATTTACATTTTGATCGCAATTTTCATTGAAATCATTAAAAAAATTTCATCATACACATCAAAGTCAATATTTGATGAATGTCGAAGCGTTTACATTAACAAAAAAAATATGATTTACCTCTTCCACACCTCACTTTTTCAAAAAGAGATACACATTTTCAATTATTTATCTTACATTTATATTTTTTTTTATATAAATAAATAAAAAAATCAAAAATGATACGATGACATATTTATTTATTTTTTTTTCCTGCCTTTTTGCTTTCATTTCAACTCACTTCATTTTATTAAAGAACATATTTTAAAGGGTGATTTCTCTGCTATTTGAAATGTAAATGTAAAATAAAACAAAAAGGAACCGAGATGATGATAAAAATTATTAACGCTTGACCCTTTTTACTGTTAAAAAAAATGTAAACCAAGAAAAACGGATGTTCTTTTACTTTTAACTGAAGAAATTTGAATAAATAATAAATTACAAGAAAAAGAAACAAAAGTGATAAGAATCAACATCAACAAGCACACACACACATACGCAAACACACACTAAAAAGGGGTCTCGTGTTTATTTAGAGTTAAACTATAAAATTTTAATCAGTTTAACAAAAAAAAAAATTAAAAGATGCTGATTATTCATGTTATTGTTTTGAATGTAAGCAAGTTGTAACTTAGGGCGATTTAATGCTTATTTTGATAATTTTAATTTTCTTAGAACGAGATACAAGGAAATGTTATTATTAGATTCAGGTGTAATTTAATACAAAAATATTGCTCTAAGTGAAAGAAGAAACATTAGAATTAAACCAATTAACTGTAATCTTCTAATGAATTTAATGAAAATATAGTGCTTTTAAGCTTTTTGGTTTCATGGTAGCGTTGTATGGAACTAGAATGGGGATAAAAAGAACGGTTGTAAAGTTAAGGTTGATGATTCAAAGCAAAATTTTGTTATGAATTATTTAACTTATTTCGATTTACAAGTTACAATGTTAGCAATGTAGAAGCTTGAAGATAATTGGCAAAAAAAATTTAGACCATTTTCATTTCGAAGAACATTTTCATCAAAATTCGAAGAACATTTTTAACAAAAAATTGATTCTATGAGTGTTTTCAAACCAAATTTAAATGAAAATAACCAGAACTTGATAATTTTAGTTTAAAAAAATAATTTCTAGATTTTTAGATTTGAGCGCCTCCATTTTTTTGTAAATCAATGTTCACAACATCTGGTTAATTTTCTATTTGTGTTTATTTCCAGACCCGTTTAAGGAAAATCTGGTATAAATTTTTCATTAAATTTTCTGTATTTTCATTTAAAGCAACAATAACAGTTAATATTCTTTTGTTGATTCAAATTAGCTTAAATGAGACAATGAAAAGAAAATCTCTCGACATTTTTGGATCAACAATAAAAGCATCAACAATCATAACACTAATAATAATAATAAGAAAAATAATAAAAATAAAAAAACAACATAAAATAATAATAAGTTTTCAAACAATTTAATTTAATTAGATGTAACATTCATTTTGAAGAGAGAGAGAAAGGAACCCGCCTACATTTTGCTTTTATTTCATCTCTGTCATAACAATTTTAGATATTAAATTGAGGATTATATTCATATTTAACAATGGAATATTTTGAATGAGAAAAATAATAATAATAATTACCTAAATAGGTGCTGTTTGTAAGAACCCAAAATATTTTCAACGGGTCTACCATAATAATCCGATTGGCAACAAGTTGCACGACAACCTTCTCTAATTTTTGTAATTTTAATGGTGGTAAGAAAAATAATTTCTTTTTTCCGGTCTTGATAAGTAGGATGATGATGACAAAAATATTAATTGCAATAAAGATAAAAATAACGATAATGATAATGGATGCACTAACACTAGTCACAATAATAATAAAAGTTGAAGTAACACGAATAAAAATTCTTTTGTTTCCTTTTCAATGATAGCAATTGAGCTTATTATTTTAATTTTAATTTTGTTTGAATTAAAACTTTCATTGTGTTTTCCAAATATTCCAGGAATTGTATTCAAATCCTTTTTATTATAACTCTGATTCATTTCAATCTCACATATTTTGTTAATTATGTATGTATCAGTAATTGTATGTAATTTTTCTTAATTTTTAACGTTTAAATTTATAATCTTAATGCGACAAAGGATGATTTGAACTTATTTTTTAGGTGACTTTGTCATTTATTATCACTTTTCCTTTTTTTCTTCTTCTCTTTTTGGTTTTTCTCTTTGAGTTATACGTTCACTAGGCAATTATTTATGGACTTTATACAGCAAAGTCCCATTATAGTATTATATAAATTCTCATTGTTTATGATTATTTTTAAAGACTTCAACTAAACCTTTTTAATGAAAGGATAATTATCGTAATTAATTATTTTGTACCATTTTATATTCGTTATTTTTTTTTGGTATAAGCATGAATTTTACTAAAAATTTAAATGTGTTTCTATGTGTTCTATTGAGAAAAGGGGAAAAAATTTTAAATTATAATTTTTAGCCAGCAGAAATAGATAAATTATAAGGATTTTCGGTCATGATTTGAAGGATTTATGTAATAAAATTTTTGTTATTATTAATTTTCGTTTTGGTTTTATGAACGTCACAGCTAATTATGAATGAATGGTTCTTATACCAAAAAGCTTGAAGTATTTCATTGATTGTGAATCAATGCCCTCCATTGGAACATTTTTGTAGTTATTTTTATTGTCTTTTATTTATAATTTTAAAAAAGACATTTATAAAAATTATTTTTATTAACCCTTTCAGACTTGAGCTTTAACCAAGAGACCTAGATTTTTTTTTGAATATAAAATCTTACTTATATGAGTCTGAAGGCGTTAAATTATTTTTAACAAATTTTTTGTAGGGATCCTTCATTCTTAAGATCCGAAAGGGTTAAATTTTGAAGCTAAAAAACGACAATAAAGAAATTTTGTTCCAGATTTTTACTGAACGCCTTGTTATTTCAACTGATAGACCTGTATAAGCTCGTTAGCACCATACAAAAAAAAAATCTCGAATAACATCTTCAAAGGTATAATTTGAACAATTGTCTCATCTTTTTAAAATAATATTACAAACTATTCATTGAAATTTTCAAATACATTTTTGAATCTGAAAAATTCTGTTAACCGGTAACTTAATGCAAATATCTTCAAACTACATTCTCCAGACAATCATATCTTTTTTTAGCTTAAGGTTTTGAATATTTACTTTCATCATTTATAATTAGAACAAAATACGAGCATTATTTTTGAAATTGATTACCCATATAATAAGAAACCCAAAGAATTTAGTAAATAAAAATATATGTAAGAAAAAATAATGTTCGATAGTAACATGAATCTTTGATTAAGTTCTCAATTACAACCAATGCTCTCAGGCAAAAAAATATTGGGTTTCAATTTATCAGAAAAAAAAATTTTTTTTCAACATTAATTTTAAATTTCAAGTTATTGAAACCACGTAAGTGAAGTTTTCAGAAAAATGTCTGTTAATTGTGTCTGTTTTTTTTTCAAATTTGATTTCCAATGAAAATATTTAAAAAAAAAAATTAATTTGAAACATTGTCACATGGACAAGTGAAATTTATTCAATGCATCAAATGATGTTTGGCTTTTTTAAGTAATTTTTTTTG
The DNA here is from genome assembly GCA_900002565.1 of Culicoides sonorensis. Taxonomy (NCBI): domain Eukaryota; kingdom Metazoa; phylum Arthropoda; class Insecta; order Diptera; family Ceratopogonidae; genus Culicoides; species Culicoides sonorensis. The sequence goes on along the minus strand of LN483456.1, from coordinate 191,162 downwards.
GCCTCATCTGTCAATTCCATTATTTGAGTTAGATGCCGATAAAATGAGATTTAAAATCTAAGAGTTTAACTTAAAATTTTTCGTAAAATTCATAATTTTTCTTCAATTTAATGTCAAACTACGCTAATTTACATTTCTATTCACTAAAATGTAATTTTTCTTGATTCACTTTTTTACAATGAAAATTATTAATTTTATTGTCAATTCATGAGTTTTCATTGAAAATTATTTTTATTCTTCTAGGAATATTTTTTTTCTCCTTTCACATAATGTGTGGTTTATTATAAATTCATATTTTTGTTATTTTGAGCATAGAAATAACAATAACAATATTTTTCTTTCATCGTTTTCAGTAATTTTCATTTTTTTTTTATTAATATTTTGATGATTTTCAATGTATTTTTATTTATTTATTTACTTAATAATAATAATTTTTTTATTACTTTTTTTTATATTCTTATACAATTTCTTATTATTTTGTGTTATTTTTTCCTCTTTTTGTGATATTCCGCGCGAATCTAACATAGTTTTTGGACGCTGCTTAGCACGTACACGGTTTTATCTAAACTGAAAAATATCTTTCAAATTGTATACGTAAAAATAGTATTACAAAATTTTCAGTCTACATTATAAAATTGAGTTGCCGTCGTTTATCATCACACAGAAATGTGGGAAAAACGTTGTTTTCGTTGAAATTGTAACGAAAAAAGCATTTTAACGATATGAAATTGAAATGGTAAGGAGTGGTATGTTGAGGTAGGATACGTTGAAGATACAGAAAATGGATCAAGTAACACTTTTTTTTTATACTCACGGTTAATATTCTATATTTTGTTTATGTGAAGTTTTGTTCCATGTAGGAGTCTGTGTTTGTCGTTTTTTGAGGAGAAAAATACAGTTGAGCGCTTGCGTTAAAGTTTATGTATCGTAATTTTTACTTCCCCAATGGAAAAGCAAATTTCCAGGATAGTGTTTGTATGTTACGTAAATTGCATTGTATTTTGAAGAAAGCTTTTGAATGTAATCAGAGCTTTCTTCATTCTCATAAGAATTAATGGATTGAATGAATTTATGGCTTTGCAATACCTTGTTTACACATTTTAAATGATTACTGGTTACAAAGAAATAGCAAGAAATGGATTTTCTTAGAAAATTTATTTATGATTTTGACAGAGGATTCAAATTTTCCTTTTAATTATGATGAATGGATGCAGGGGCAGATTGAATTATTAATGCCCCTGCCATTCTGTATGATTTTCTTTAAAATTAACGTTATACTTAATTTTTATAAGATGATTAACTTTCTGGTATTTGCCAGATTGCCCGAATTGCCAATCCGCCTCTGGATGACAAATTTAGTGTTCTTATAATTGAGAAAAACCCTGTTTAAAATTATTCTAATTTTAGTACTACACATGCCATAGTGCTCCAGACTGCACAAATTTTATGCAAAAAATTAAATTATGACTAAAGTTGTAATGCATATCATTAAATTAAAGGCATCTCATTACATTTTCGCATATTGCCAATGAAATTTTCGTTCTAAATACGATATTTATCGTTCGCATGTTTCCCTTAAACTTTATGATGATAATCATACATATTAAATGTAAACATCAAAAAACAAACTTTTACAAAAAGTTAAAAAAAACGCGATATTTTCAAAGAAGATGTTGATTGGCAAAAGAATAAATAACTTTTAAACTATGTATTTTCAACCATAAGTTTACAGGAAATATTATTATTATTATTTTGTGTATTTTCTTAGAAAAAGCTTCACTTCACGTTAAAACGTAAAAATAAAATATAAATTTTAACATGGTTGTTCCTGCTTTCTATCGTTTAGTGTACAAATAAATTTACTTTTGTTTTAAGTTGTGAAAATAATTTTTGCTCTAAGTTATTTGTTTAGTTTTAAGAGAGAGAAAATTAAGATTTTTGGTATTTACTTTGTGTTTCCGCAACGAAACTTTCTTGTTTATGTCTAATATGTTGTTTGGAAAATATGCGTTTTAATTTTATTTTAAAAGTTTTATACATTTATTAAGGAAACTAATTTTATGCTTAAGATGGATCATGTTTTTATTTTTATCTTTTAATAGATTTTGTGGATGATGCGAAAATTCTACAAAATATTCAATGTTCTGTAAATCCTTGAACAAATAAATTTAAAATGCAATTCATATGCGTATATTGGAAAAAGAGAACATGAAATGAAATTTATATATCCTGTTAATTGGCTTTTTTTATATTCTAGTTTTTTTTTATTTTATTTTTACCATACAAATAATTTTATTACTATTATTATTATTATATTGAACGTGCAATTCAACTTTTATAAGCCAAATCAAATATAAAAGCGAATCACATGTGTGTCTGTGTGTGTGTGTGTGTGTGTGTGTAAAATGTTTTATTTTTCCTCTTCATTGGAATTTTTCCTACATTTATACTAAATTTAATACGTTTTCCTGCTTCAGTTCATGTTTATACTACTAAAATATCATCATTTATTCTTCTTTTCTTCCATTGTATCAAAAATAAATTTATTACAACTGCATTCATTCATCTCCGAATTTGAGCAAACACACACACACACAAATGAGATTGATACAAATAGCAATTTCAAACAAAAGTCAGATATCATTCATTCATTGGCCTATTTTTTTATTGAAAGGAAATCGAAGCTCTAATAATGGTGCAAATATGTCTTGATATATGCAGTCTTTTTTTTTGAAAATGGAAAGCTCCTTCGATGAATAGAACGAAGGCAATAAATGAGACATTTCATGGAAAACCGAGAAAAAAAACACTTTATTTTCCCAAAATTGTACATGCTCAAAGTAAAGGCTTAATTTCTTTGAATGCCTTTAGAGCAAGAGAGTCTGATTCAAAGGCAGAACCAGGAAAAGGACCTTTTTAATGTCACTTGATCTAGCACCTGAATAGTCAGTGGCTGATAGCTTTAGACTTGAGTTGGCTTTTAAGGCAGATCTTTCATAACCTTTAGGTATCTACACTTTCAATCGTTCTTAGGGTCGATGTAATGTAAAGAAAGAGAGAGAGAGAAGGAGAAGAGAGAGAGACAAGGAGAAAAAGAGAGAGATGGAGAGAGCAAATAGTAGTGTTGATTCTTTTAAATTTAGTAAAGTTGCCAATATTTTTTAATGTATCTCGTAATCTTTAAAATCAAAAATAGTTGTTTAAAGCAAATTTAAGCAAATAAAAATGAAGAATTTAGACGCCTTCTAATTTCGAATTAGCATTGATGTGTTTTTATTTTGACCACAAAATTTAAAAAAAAATATACCACCCAAAAAGATAATAAAAATAATAATAATCATTCAGTATTATATTATCCTGACAAACAGGAAAAAGATCTACAATATCAAAATCCAATAAATTTTATGTTGTATGCAAATATGACTTCCTCCTTTTTATCCTACTTCACATACACATAAAAATGTGTTTATTCATATTCAACTTTGCATTATCATTATTATTATTATTCTTATTGTTAGCGATTGCAATGTGAAATACAATTTTAAAATGTAAAAAAAAGTAGAAAAATACACACACAAATATCACACGTGTCAGCTAGATGCAGAATTTTAATACAATTTGTTGTTAAAGTGCAGTGAACAGTTAAGAATCATCCACACAAAATCAAAAATTTTAAATGTTCAAATAAACAAAATGATGACGACGATGATTTAAATTTATTGTTACTGCATTTTATTCGGATTTTTCATCCATAGACGCATGTGGGTGTGTGTAAATATTTACGGTAAAAAAAACTCGTGGTTATTACTAAATTATGTGGTTTTTCCTTTTCTGTTGTATTTCTAATTTTGTTTCAATACTTTTATGTATCTCATTGTTTAGGATTTACAAGGATAAAAAAAAATTCATTTACATGAAAATTATTCAAGTTGAGTTATTTTCACTACAGATGGCTCTCAAATCAATTGAATGAATTCGAACGTAGATATTTTCATTTAAATTATTCTTCGAAATGAAATGAAATAAAATGAATTTTTATTTAATGAAAATGAAAATTTTTGTTCGAATATCATTGAAATGAATTTATTTCATTTTCCTGGCAATTTCAATGGTTCGTGCCTTTGCTAAATTATCTGATTTCTGTTCGAATGAAATTTCATTTTCGAATTATAGCATAGCACATTAAAGGGTAATTTTTATTTTTAAAAATATTGCAAAAATGAATCTAATAAAATCGTTTAAAATTGGCTCAATAAATTGTTTTGTGTTTATTTATTTCTCAGAAATTTTGTAAGAAAAAATTTATTGTTTAGACACGTTTCATTACTTTTCAGAGTTGTTTTTAATGTATTTCTTGGAAAAAAAGCGTTATTTCAATCAACGAAACAAATAACTGTGAATTTTTTTTTTTTTTGAAATGAAATTCAATTTGAAATATATATTTATTTTTTGTTGTCTATTTATTTGCTTTTCAATAAAATATTTTCTTTGAATAAGTCTTTAAGAAAATGAGTTCTCAGAAAAACAATTTTTAGTGCATTTCATAAGAAAAAATGCACTATTACAGATGGTTTGTCCGCCGTCACTCCGTAAGTTTGACACTCCGACCCTCATTTAGCTCCATATCTCCTGAATAGTCCATCGGAGCGAGGTATGTAGGATAGAGGAGCTGATAAGGATTACTTACGACTCATTAGTTTTGAGATTGGGCTCTTGGATTGACGACTGAAACGACCATAAGCCCGAATTTTCCAAAAATGGCCGATTTTTCCAAAAAAATTTATTAATGTGTATTTTATTTAAAACTTAATTTTATTCAATGAATCGAGTCCCATCGAAATGCACTTTTCTAAACCGACCAGTGGTTAGGTGTTGTAATTTTTTAAAAGCCGTTACAGTAATTTTTGGAATTCTCCGTTATGAATTTGTTGGCATTCAATATTTATCATTCCCTATAAATGCAAAATTTTCAAAACATATTCGAGCAAATCATCTTCTCATTTAATTCATTTAGAAATTCATAACGACAATTCAATTCACACTCGACCAAAAACGTGGTTACAGTGAAGTACAAAAAAATTTGGACAAAAAGCTATGATTGAATTTGAGCTTGAATCGTATTTAAATTGAAACCAAAATTGAGTTTAAGTCTATTCAACGTCAAAATTTCATGCGATTTTGTAATTTGGTGTAAAGTGAATTCAAGGAAAAAACAAATGCATTAAAAATATACAATGCACAGTAAGACACAATAAAAAAGCAAACAAATGATGAAAAATCTTACAAACATTAATCCGACATCTTGACATTTTCAATTTAGTTTACACTTCTCTCTATTTAATCTTGGCAATAGTTTTCAGTGTTTATCAGTTTAATTTTTCATCATACAGAGGGAGAGAGAGAAAATAATTTTTTTTTGTTCAATTCAATAACAAGCCATGATAAATGTCCAACAACTGTTTCCCATCTTCAATGTATCAAAATGAGATTTTGCTTGCAGAACTTACATATTTTGAATTGAAGCAATTTATATTTGTATTTGCATCAAGTATCTCTTAAATACAGTAATAATTTACGTTAAATAGGCACTAAATGAAGAAAATTCAGTCAATTTTGGTAATTTGATCAAATTAGTTCATGTACTGACCTTTTCATTGTTTATGGTTAACGAAATGAAATTGAATATGACTTTCAAAAGGTCAATTAATAAAATACAAGAAAAAATGATAATCAGATCATTTAAGAGTTAAAATGATTATTATTTGTCAAATCATGAAATCATATCCTTAAAACCAAAATAATTGAATTCTTGAAATTTTCTTATTAAGTATCATCATCATACTCCTTAGACAAAGTAATGACGATGAAGATGATGATGAGACACAATATTACTATGTACTTGTTATAGAATATTGAGTAAATTTTCTTCGAATCATGCACTACAATGATAACACTTGACATGAAATTGAAAATGTCACTCAAGTATGTTTTTTGCTTTGAACACTATTTTGAGTACAAAATAAGTGATGTAGAAGTGTAAATGATTGTTATATTGTTATTATAATGGAAACTTACATTAGAAATAGCATGAGAATGAAAATAAATTATTACATTACATATTTCTTGGAGTATTTAAGTTATTGTCAAGTTTAAATGGGCATTTGATGATCGGATGACTTAAATTGAGGAATAGGACCTAATTTTACATTCTAAACCTAAAACTGGGAATTTGGTGTCCCACTGAGAGTTTAGGTCTTGAGATATTTTGCTTCAGACAAAACCAGGGGGTAGCAGGTCGCGCCAAATTCACCCTTCAAATGCCAAAACCGCCAAATTTGCCAAACGCCAATTACGCCAAATTTGCCAATTTAACCGAATAGTGCGCCAAATGGTAAATTCGCCAAATGCCAATTGTGAAAAATGTTTCTTTTCTTGGCGAGTGACCTGACTATCCCCTGGACAAAACCTTTGCCTTTGAAGCTTCTCAGTTTGAATTTTATCATATTTAACTTAATAATTAAGGACATCTAACGAAAGATCTAACAAGAACCCACAAATTGGGAATTAGAGCTCAGTTAAAGCCTACATTTTAAGCAAAGCATTAGCAACCATGTCACTGTGCCATACTTGAAATTTTTTTCCTGATATGATTTAGAATAAAATGAAAAAAAAATTCCAAAACTTGCAGGCTGACTTTCAAAATACGGTCTCTTAAATGCACTTACGTCCAAATTCAAGATTATTTTTCCTCAAATGAATTTTATTTAATAAAAATTATTTAAAAAAAAAAATAAATTGCAATTGAGTTACGAACACAACTAAGCATCTTACATTTTTGATTGAATAATGGCTTGAATTGTAAAAGTGGACTTGAAAATTAAATTACTTCAACAATGTGCAATGCCAATCTTCAATTTTTGACATGAAAAGACATCAGAAACAAATTCCGGTCATATTTTTTAATTTAAATATTTTTCCTTTTTTTATCCTTCTTTATGTGAATAATTCTCATTATTATATTAATCATGAGTGTGATAAGAAAATATCCGACATGATTTCACGCGGAAAATCATAAAGTTTATGGAGACCATTATTATTATTATTATTATTTGGTATAGTGCCAGAAAAAATTATATAGTTAATTTAGTGGTAGTGCGTTTTATACTCACAGAAATTTATAATGAGAAATAATACACACGGAATTGAGATAAACGGAAGAGAATTTCAGGAAAACAAAGTCATTATTCATCATTTTTTTTTGTTCTACCTTTTTTTATTTATGAATTTTTTTCATATTTTATAAGAGTCAGGTAACATTTTCATGTAAATTTTTTTTTTTACGTAGACCGTTTAATCATAACACTATTCTACAAATTGGCGAAGATCGAGCCGCAGAGCGGCCACTATGATTTTCAAAAACTGTGGACAAAATGTGATCGAACGCGCCCTGAAAGAGATCTACAGCACGTCAGGTACGGAAGTTATTGAGCTTTGGATTTCCAAGAAATTGAAGCTATTTTAGTGCACTTGAAGATTTTGATAAAAAAATTTTTCTTATTTTTTTATGTTTTTATGATTTTATCGTTAATAACAAACAATAAAAAGAAGATTTTTTTATTGGAACTTGTTTCATTTTCGCACTAAAAAGTGAAAAATAAAGCATTTCAATCTCATTTTCTAGCAATTTAGTAATGCCTTATTTTTTACTTTTTAGTGCGAAAATGAAAACAAGTTCCAATAAAAAATCTTCTTATTATTGTTTGTTATTAACGATAAAATCATAAAAACATAAAAAAATAAGAAAAATTTTTTTATCAAAATCTCCAAGTGCACTAAAATAGCTTCAATTTCTTGGAAATCCAAAGCTCAATAACTTCCGTCCCTGACGTGCTGTAGATCTCTATCAGGGCGCGTTCGATCACATTTTGTCCACAGTTTTTGAAAATCATAGTGGCCGCTCTGCGGCTCGATTTTCGCCAATTTGTAGAATAGTGTAATCAGTGCATTTAATTTGCCTTGAAATTTTTTGAATTGTTGCTTTTCCATTTTTATAAATTCTATTTAACTCATTGGACTAGATTTATTATTAGGTCCCAATTAGGTCAATTGAATAGACGAACACAGAAAAAAAAGAGATAAAGAAAAACAAGCAAAATTTTTTAAAATGTTTTCCTTTGAATTTCCCATATGAATTTAAAATTGTTTACTTTCTGTATACCTTTGACATTAGATAACTTTTATTTTTTTTATTTATTTCATTCACATCCATGCAGTAAATTACACCAACACTCCATTTAACCTCCATATCACATCTTCATAATAATTTAAAAGTTGAAAAAAATAATTCACAAAAAAAACAGAAGAATTTCAAACAAACATAGGTAAAAAAATAATTTTTATCATTATCATTGGATTTTTTTTCTCCTTCATACACCTCACTTTTTTTAACATAACTTTGCCCGTGTACATCGGTAAACAAACATTTCCCCAAAGAAATCATCATTATCATTTTCAAACAAATATTCGTATCATCGTATTTGCAATGCACGCACAAAATACAAGTAAAATAAAATAAAATCGAGGCTTTTCCTTGTAATAAAAATAAAATAACAGTACAAATGCTAATACTAATAATAATGATTTGACCATAACTGTAGAAATTCTGATGTAAATACACTGAAATGAGATGAGGTAAAAAAGAGAAGCGTAACACAAAGCTAATATTCATCATTTATTTATTATCATTTTTTTTTCTCCCTTGGCTGATTTTTGTGTTGTTCCTATTATTTTATTTTTTTCTGTTATTAGCATTAACAACATTCGCAAATAATCATAATAATTTGTATAAATATGTGAATTAAAAAGAGACAAGAAATGTTGTGCTAGTAACAGTTAATTTGGGTCTATTCTCTCGTCGATATTTAAGTGCTTTTAAGCAGAAAGTTGTTTTCTCTCTCATATATATAAATAAATGTGTGTTTTTATCCATGAAATATTTATTAAAAAACATTTCCTTAATCATCGTAATGGATATAAGATCATTTTTACTTCATCTTATTTTATTTATATTTTTTTCCCTCAATATTATGATAATAATAGTAATAATAGTTTAGTTTAAACGTTGTATGATGTTAAAAATAGGAGAAGATAAAAAAAGTGTAAGATTGGATATGAAGATATAAGTATGGTGTATACACACACAAAAAAAGGTAAACGATTCATTAGCTTATAAATTTTATGTAACGTAGATTTACCAAGAAGAAGGTTCTCCAGGGATTTTGTTTGTTTATTTTATTTGTTTGCAGTTCTCGTTCTTTGATTTTATTTTTTTTATTTTAATATTTATGTTAACTATTTTTTTTCCTTCATTTTTAGATTTTTTTTATCAAGCCTAGAAAACATTTGTGGGAGTCAATGCAATTAAGAGATTAAAATGTTACAAGGCCCTCGAACAATTTTGTTTTTTTAAGTGAAAGTCAAAAGCAAATATTTGTAATTAATTAAAGTGGACATGGCTTTTGGGATAGGCTCCAGGCGATGAACCTGCCTATATGAACGGCCTGGTAATATGAAATTGCACTTAAAATAAGTTTTACTTTATAATATGATAAAAGATGGAGGATAGTGAGCTACTGAGCTTCCAGAACCTAGAAAACCGTTAAAAACGCCAAGCATTTAAAAAATTAAAGATTTCTTTTGTTGGATGGTTGAGCTTTTTAAAATAAACTTTAACTCATTAGCTTTGAGATTAGGAGCATTGATTGGGCCCAGAGATTGGGCTCAAGGATAAAGCTCCAGAGCATAAACGGTCAAAAGCCCAAAATGCCACATTTTTTTAATTTTTTTCAAAATGCCAAATTTTTTTTCAAAAAATTTCAAAATGGCGGTTTTCAAAAATAAAACTTAATTTTATTCAATGAAACGAGTTATAGTCTGACAAATATAAATTGAAATTTTAGTGCGGGGCCGTACTTAGGTTTGATTGAAATAGAGACGACTTTTTACAATGATTTTGCACATATTTGAGAAATTTAAGGAAAAAAAAATAAAAGTTTTGATCATTTTTAGAATGAATAAAAAATATTTTAATTTTTAAATTTCACTCGAAAGTCATGAAAATTCCACTAGATTTTGTTTGTTTTCACCTGATTTTCAGTCAATTTGACAATTTTTCAGAAAAAACAGGTTGAATATAATAAGACGTTCAATTTCAGCTTCCGATTTTTAGAACACTACATTTTAAAACAAAAAATAACAATTTTTATTAACGTTAATTTCATTTATACAAAAATATTTTGATTCCTGATTACGTCAAAAATTGTAAACATTCGATAAGCACAATTTTGTTTAGCTCAACCATATTTTCATACAAAAAATCTCTCGATGAGTACAAGTGACACTTGCTCATCGAACGCACGCAATAAAATTTCAATTTATATTTGTCAGACTATACATCGAAATGCACTTTTTTAAACCGCCCAGTGGTTTGAATTTCCCATTTTTGTTTGTTCAAATTATCCTTTAATTTTCAAGTGTATTTAAAAAAACGTCGCCCTTTATTTGCTAGCATTTCACCTTTAATATTCCACATTTTCACAATACACAAGAAACATCACAATCAGATAATTAACATAAGAAACATCGAATTAAATATTCATTTATTCCATCTCAGAAAATCATGTTCATTTAACTTCATTGAATCAGAAAAGACAAAAAAAAAATTAACAGGTTTACTTACCTATAATTAACCCGAATATGTAAACAACATTCATTTGAACAGGTTTTTTTTTTGCTAATTTTTTTGATCTGATATTTTCTTGTTCTGTTGCTGCTGCTGCTGCTCCTGATACTTCAGACAACAATGTTGAATATGACGACAATGCAGATAATAACAAGTAAAAGTTACATTAGCAAATTTATTTTTCATTACATTACACGTCGTCGTCGTCGTCTCGTTTTGGCTATTACTTGAATATGTGAAATTATAAGTTTTTCTTAGTTTTTATGTTTTTTCTATAATATTATCTTCTTATTTTTTATTTAATATTAATATCAGAGTTTAACTACATAGGTAAATGTAATTTTTAATAAATTATGTAAATGCTTTGTTTTTCCTTTTACTTCCCGTTTTTAGTTTTTGTATGTTAATGGTTAAATTTTCATTTACTTTTGTTTACTTTAATTTAACATACTTTTAGTTTTAGCACAACACGATCTCAGTGAATGTCATATTTGATGTTAAGAGTTGAAAGTCAGGTGTATTTTATTTTATTTTAAAAACATTTTACGCACTCTTCTTCTTCCTTTTTTTTATTTTAAATGAGTAGAAAAAGTGAAAACTGCCTCAAGACACTTATTTATACATTCAAAGTTCTCCTCTGCTGTCTTTAAAAATGATTTTTCTTCCTTTTACTTTATGCGAGTTTTCTTCACTTGTGTAAATATTTTTACTTTACATTTACTTTACATTAGAATTGTCTGTTGAAACTTTTTGCCGTATCCTGTATTTTTTTTTTTTATTTTTCACTGTTATTTTAATGATTATAATGGCGAATCTTGTAAAATACTAGAAAAAAAATGACATATGGAAAAAAATATTATTATGAAATTGTAGTAAAGGGCTTGTGAAATTTTATAAAAAAAAATCTTTTTTTTTTAATATTTTATCAAATCCCGTTAAATCTTCACAATATTTTTCTTTCTTTAACTGAAACAATACAAATTGTGACGAATCAAATTGTGTATCGAATTCACAACCCCTTCAAATAAAATATTTTTATGTAAATTTTTTTAATGGAGTCAAATTTGAATATGTTACCTCTTATTACATAAATGTTTTGTTGCTGTTTTAAAAGTTGATTTTTCTTGTTCTCCCTTTTTGTTTGCTGTTCAAATGTTAAATAGCTCACTCAACTGACTTCACTATGCAAATTTGTGTTTGCACCTTTTTTTTGGATCGTCATAGTCTTAAAAATTTTTTTTTGTACCTTAATGCTGTGTTATGATTATTTTTTTTTTTGTATGAATTTAAAGATGAGCGAGACACTTTTTTTATCTTATCATTTTTTATTTTATTTTCATCTTTCGATGTTTTGTCACTATTAAAGTAATGAGTTTTTTTTTGGTTCGTTTTATTATGACACTGAGTTGCTTTGATTTTTAGTTAAACATGGTTGAAAATGTAACTTGATGGAATTGCTTATCGTTGTTTGGTGAAATGTCCTGAAAATATAAGAAAAAAATGAAGAATATTAAAATGTTATGTTAAAATATTGATTTGAGAAAAATTTTAAACCTTAACTTTTAAAAATTTAAAACTTTTACATTGAAAACTGAAAACGCCCCGCAGTACAAAGTGACTTGGTCCGGAGACAGTGATTTTTGATTGACGTTTACAGGACAGGATCCGACCTGCTCAAAGTTTACTGGTATTTTAAATTCGATTCAAATAAATAAGTAATTAAATGAAATTAATTAACTAATGAAATAAAAGTTATTTAATCCCATAGATTATTTTTTAATAAATTGTCAGTTTGCCAAGGAAGAAAATAGAAAGAGGAAACGAAAAAACTCAATTCATACAAAAACAAACAACATCCAACTTTGAGTCTACATTAAATAATACTAATTTAGTTATAACAATTCCATAATGGGTACAAAAACAAACCAATTTCATTATTAAATTTCCTTTGGAAAAGTTTTAATTGTCGAAAAATCATTCTGTTAAAATAACACAAAAAATAAAAAGTATCATAACGATAACAAAAAATACCGAAAAACAAATCAATGAAAATGAAAATAATAATAATGATAGAAACGACTCACTCTCATTTTTGTGGTTGCTTTTCAACAATGTAAATAAATAAAATTTTATTGAACAATCAATACCATCAACGAGATCAACGCAGCTGCTGCATTTCAACATTTTCTGTCCTTTCACTTTATTTTATTTAAATTTTAATTTTATGTTATTTTTTTGCCATTTCTTCATCAGATTAGTATTATTTTTGCCACAGATAACACAAAACAACAGATACAATTTACATAGAATCAGAAAACAAAGCACACTGATTTTTCTCTTGTCTCTTTCTATAACATTTGAATTTGTAACAGAATGTTCTATTGAATAAAGACCGAAATGGTTAATGGTTTGTGGATTTAATGGTTGGAACATATTTGTTTAACGTTATTTTAATTTGCTTTACTTTTTTTTGTTTGTTTGTTTTTGTTTCAATTTTTATTAAAGTTATATGAAAAGTGGACAAATTTGGGAGTTATGATTTTGATTAACGATAGAATGAGGAATGAATTTTAAGATTAATAAAATTTTTATTGTTATCTGTCATTTTATTGTAATGTAATCCAATTACATGAAAATTCTGATGATTAACCTTGATTAACCAAAATTTTAAAAATTCAGAAACTAAAATAAATTTTACGACTTTGGACCTTAATATTTGAAAATTTTGTGCAAAGGTGTGACTTGTACGTTACGTTTTAAGCCCAATTTTGTATACACTCTAAGTTGAAAACGCCCCGCAAATCACCCCGTAGTGCTTGGTGATAACCCCGCATGTGGGGTGATTCCGAGGGCGTGTACAAGGTTTTAGTGGGATGTTTACGAGGTGTTTAACGGGGCGTTTACGAAGCGTTTGCAGGCTGATTTGCGGGCGTTTACGAGGCGTTTGCGGTGTTAATATTTTAAATTTTATATTGAATTGTGAATTGTCGTATTTCCGTCTGTAACGAATCGCGAAAAAAAACCACGAACCGCTAAAAAAAGGCAAATTAATAAAAACCCACAAATCGTTAAAAAACGCAATTTGCTATAAAGCCACGATGAAAACGCAAAACGTGAAAAAACGCGAATCGGTAAAAATAACGTGAATCGGTAAAAATAACGCGAATCGCGCCGTAAGCCGTGGATCTCGAAAAACCACCCCGCATGTGAGGGTATCGCCAAGCATTACGAAGTGATTTGCTGGACGTCTTCAACTTAGAGTGTTTATGAAATATGAGGAGAGTTTAGACAAGCCTAAAAAAATCAACAAAAACTAAACAAAATTTACATTGAAATGCACTCGCGTAAATCGTTCGCGATCTCAATTTTCCCAGTTGAAACATCAATTAACTAACTTGCAGAAGGACAAAGAAAACTTTAAAGGCCATGAAGCCACGTATGTGATAACTAATGAACAGCATGAGAGCTGTTTAAATCAAGAGACAGTTCACAAAAATTTCAAAAACAATTTAGCTTAAATCCGTAAAATACTTTTGAGATGTATTTTCATCATTGTTTTCCAAAGGAAATATCTCTAATTAAAGCCTTCAATGTAAAATAAAAAATCTGTTTGTAATTTTACTTCTTCCCTCCTAATATCTTACAATAAATGAAAAAAAAAAAGGAAATGAAACAACTTTAAAGTTTGTTTTTCTATTAAAATTATTTGTTTTTAGAATAACGACTTGAAAATAGTGTTTTTCCTTTTCCTGAAACATGTCAAGTGGTTTCTATTAGTTTTTAAAAAATGTATTTTGTTCAAGCATTTAGCAAATTTCTGTCGATTCGACATAAAATACGAGTATTGTGCACGGTCATGTCTGTCTGTGTCAATCCGAAAAGACCGACTACCACAAAATGGCCGACTTTTACAAGCCCAGTACAATTTCTTCAGTGTTAGTTAATGCTCGAATTTTCAATTATTATATTTTATTTAAAATTTTAGAAGTGCGCTCGTGTATCTAATTCACTATCATTTTCTACATTTTTTTTATTTAATAAGAACATCTTCAAAACAATTCAATACTATTTTAAGGACAAGAAGGGTTGAGATATTTGTTTGAGTGATGTCTTCTTTTATACATTCATGTAGGTTTTGCTTCAAAATGATTTTCATTTCATCAAAGGAAATGATGTCAAAATAATGCATATTTTTTTGAAATGTTTAACACACAATTTTGTTTAACATTTATATTTTATTTTTTGTATTTAATTTCTTTACCTCACGGCAATTGTTAAGAAACATTTTCATTTTGTGTGCATTTCAAATGCTTATTATTTTTTAAGAGTGTACATTTTTACTCTTTTCTGCCTTTATTATGCTGCTTACTGTTGTTTAAATAAGCATAATACGAAAAATAAATAAATATTCTCGTTTATTTCGTTAAACACACACACACACACATTCATATGATATTTTAAAATACAAAATAAATACAAGAAGAAAAGAAGATGGTTTTTCCTTTTATTTTTGACTGTTTAAAAACGTGTGAGTGCATGTAAAAAATGCAAACAATGCTCATAGACATAAACAATCGCATGAAAATCTCACATGCACTTAGCAACGGAAATGAAATCAGTTTTTCAAAAGAGCGTTTATTTTAAGACTTTCATACATACGAAGCAGGTTATTTATTGTACCAATAACGTTTTAACTTATTTTTTTTTGAACTGCATTCCGGAAGAAAATAAGACATTGAAATGGGTTTGCTTGTCTGTGAATCGGGACTTAATGAAAATGAACTCAAATCTTAATATGAAGCAGAAAATATCGTTAAACTTATTTTGGCATCCTAACATTAAAAAAAAATTACAGCCCGTCCACGTCTTTGTTTAACTCTCAGTGCAATTAATTTCAAGGAATATTGCAGATTCCATTCATAGACTCAATTTTTAATGTAAAATCCCTTTTTTCAATAATAAATAATCATGAAATTACATCAAAAACCAGTTCCCATTCACATAATGAAAAATAAAATAAAAAAATTGAATCCATTTAAAATGAAAGCAAAATACATATTTATTTCGTGTGTGTTTTTCCTTATTTTCTTCTTACATTTGATTGTTTGTTTGCTTGTTTCTTTAAAAAAAAAAACATAACACACTGAATAATAATATTTATTCAAAGAAAACAACATTTTTCTTCTTGTATGTTTAATTTTATTTTATTTTTCATTTTTGCTTTTTCTTTCAAAAAAAATAAAAATATGTGTTTTTCTATTTGACTGAAGAAAGAGTTAAAACGTTATGTTTTCTAATTATTTTATTTGAAAAGCAATTTACTTTTAAAAGCTTTTTAATTTTTTTTGCTTCTTCCTCCTGTTTATCTTGTTAAAATGTTTTAATGTTTTTTTTTAGCTAATGTGATGGTACTTTAATTAACATTGATATAAATGTAGGTTTTCGCCTACTCAATATTTTTCAAAGAAATTTCACGTAAACAAAAAATAATAAAAATAACAAAAAAATAAAATAATCTCAAGACACCAGGCGTTTCCATCGTAAATCATTAAATCACGTATGTACGAGAAATGAAAGCAATAAAAAATAAAATTCACATCATCATCGTCATTTAAAGATTATCACAATCACACACACACACACAAGCACATAAATATTATTTTTCCATTCAGAGTAAGAAGAAACTAATTTAATGGAAAATTCTAAATGAATTTTTAATGTTGTGTGCCATTTCAATCATCTCCATGCACATACCAATAACAAGCATACAAATGCTCATTTAAATAATAGAAATATGTGGGAAATTGTAATAATCCACCACCAACCGTAACATGATACCTAATAGAATATGTTAGAGCTGAGTTAGATGAATATGAAATGGGTCATTTGAATAAATTAAAAATTGTATGTTTTTTTTTTAATTTTAGATGGCTTTTTGTTCAATTTTTACATTTAGAATATTTATTTTGCATGATGTTTTGTCTGCAAATGAAGTTGGGTACTTGAAATAATTGAAAAACATACCTCTTTGTTTACAATAATAAATAAAAAAAATAAACACAAAACACAGGGAAAAAAATGTGTGATGCTTCGAATAAAATATGATATAATGGAAAAAATTAGTATTAATGTAAAAAATTGAAATAAATTTTAATGAGGAGCTTCAATGAAAACTAAAATTTTTATAAAAATGATACGTTAATTTGTGTAATGAATAGGAACTTTATAAACTGTAAAATAAAACGCCCCGCAGAACAAATTGATCTAGTCCACAAACAGAGATCTTGAATAAACGTTCACATGGTGTTTGATGAATGCAATTTTTAACACACATTCCGTTAATTTGAATACAAATTTCAAACAAACTCACATTACATTTGAAAATCCTTCCTATGACTGTGAAAGTCTCCTGCTATGATAGTGTCTGACATGAGTATATTGAAAGTTAAACATTTTTGTCTCATTAAATTTCGGTACTGTCACCTCATTCAAAAAATTCAATTGAATTGCAACCAACGATGAAAGAAATACATTTATTTTAAATCAATTTACATACATTTTCTTTTTTCCAATTTTTTATATTAAAAAACTGTAAAGAGCTCTTTTTTTCACTATCTCTCGGGAAATAAATGTAAAATAGGGTGAGGATTAAAGGTGTGATGATAAATTTCACATTGATGCATACAAAACATTTTTTTTATTGTTATTATTTTAAACAAGTGTTGAAACATGTTAAACTTATTTACTTTTATAGCAAGGCATTATTTTAACTGTAGATTAATCTGATGAAACAGATGTGACGTATTATTTTTGTAATTCTACATGACAGTTGTTGAACATGAACGAGAAATTAAAAACAATAATTCTATACAAAGATAAACGAAGTACTTTGATGAAACATGTAAAAAGATTTTAATTTTTTTCCCATTTTAAATCATAAAATTTTTGATCTTTTAATTTTATATTAATGCGCTTGCTGAAACTGTAAATAATAATAAAATGTAATTTTGTATCAATTTAATTCAAATAATGAATCAATATTGAGTTGTCAATATTTGACAATGTGATAAATTATTAATTTACCATTCAGTTTTAAAGAGATTTTACACGTTGAGTTGCTTAGGGTGACACAAAAATGTTATTCAAAAATAATAATGAAATGCTAATGGCACATCTGGTCCACTCAATAAATTTCACTTGCAACTTATTCTTGTCATCTCTCTTATGAAGTTGAACTCAATAAATAACATTTCCCACTCCATGATTCTTCTTCTTATTGACACACAAATAGTCGTTCAATACAAAATACAGGACAAAAACTTAATTGAATTGAAATCACGTTCATCATCTTGCTCGTTTATATGACACACACATAGTGTGTTTAGAAATTTTATATTGACAGTTTATTTAAGTACGGAGCATAACATGAACCTTCTTTATGCTTGTTATTATTATTAAAATATTGACAATAGATGAAAAATGGTTTATTTTAGCTTAAATTATGTTCCTTAAAAATACGATAAATTTTATTATTATACTTTATATACCATTTAAGATCGTTTTTGTTATAAAAATAAAATAACAAAAAAAAAATTATATTGCATATCATCGTTTTATATTGTGTCTCATATCACAAATCTACTTAAACTTTTACAGACTTTTACTCGAATTTATATGTGAATACACTTTATGGCGGATAATGATGACACATGACACATAAAATAGACCTGATTTTTTTCTCCCCACTTGTTATTATTTTTTTTTTTTGAAATAAGAGAGTACAAAGTTGGTTTTAAATTAATGGTTTAAAATTAATGTCATTGAAATTTAATTTGACAGATGCTTCTGTAAATTATACAAGCAACATTTTTAAGGTCAGGTCAAGGTTTTTAATTACATATAAAAATTGAAACTTAAGCTTATTCGCCAGAAAAGCGAATCTGAAAATATCTTCAGACTTTAAAAATCTTTAATTCAAGTCGAATAAGACAAATGTGACTTACAGGTCACACATTTGTATGAAATTCCAATAATTAAGGTTAAGACCCGCAGTTTCTGGTAACGAAGCAATCAAAATGACCGATTTCTGATTTTTTTCACCTCGAAAAGTTTTTTTGACAGTAAATTTCAGCAAAAATATTTGCAATTGCCTTCCTACGAATATTTTCCCTCTTTTTTCATTTCATCACATTCCCGAGTCCTTAAAAAACGCATATTTTTCATATTAACATACAAATTTTGCATCATCATATTAATAAAAGTACGAAAGAAACACTCAAAAAACGTGTTGTGAATTACAAATAATTTTCTAATTACATTGTGTTACGGATATTACAGCATATTTAAGACAATTTACAATTTTCTAAAATTATATCCATAAAAAACTTGTACCTTTTCACATTTCATACATGTATTTAAAGTTCAAAGTAAATTTTTGTTCAACTGCATGCATTTAAAACGTTAAAAGGATGGTATAGTCATGTAACAATTTTAAAACGGTATAATCATGATAATTTTTTTTTGCTTCTTCCCATATTAAATTCATACACATATTTACTTAACTAAGTAATATCATATGAGTAACAAATTGTCTTAGGAGATAGTGTTCACAAACATTGTACTGTTTACATTAAATGAGTGTTAGAAGAAGATGAAGACGAAGAGTATATTAAATATAATTAGTAAAGTTTTTAAATGAATACAAAACAGTTGAGAAAATTTTTCGGGTGTGTAGCAGCATATCTACATGATAATATTAAAAGTATCTGTGCAAAATGAAAACTCTATTGTGTATTTAAATTAAAATTGGAAGAATATATCCTGAAAATATTTACAGTGAAGTTGTATAAAAAAAAGACATGTGTGTAATTTCATGTGTGTGTTGTTGTTAAAATGAAAGCAATAATAATAATGAAAAGGAACAAGTTCCTTGTGGAACTTTAGAAGAAAATATTCGTGTATGTCTTACTCTTATATGGTTTTAACTTTCAAATTCAAACAAGTATGGAAATTGTGTCAAACTTATTTTTATTCATATATGGGCTCTTATGTTCCTCTTTTATTTCTTTTATTCTCAGATGGGAAATTTATTTTTGTATTGTATAAGAATATTTTATTTTTGCATGAGGAATTGTTAAATTAAATTATCAGTGACACTAATAAAGTGTTAAATTAAATGAATACGAAATATTGCCTTACAGATATGTGAAGTACTTTTTGGAGTTAATGCGAAGAGTTTTAACTTTCTATTAAATATTCTGCAAATAAAAAGTGATTGCTGCAGATCAATCAGGCAGAAAGTCAAATAGTGGAATGAAGGTAAATGAAGGATGTGTTTGTGGAGTAGTCGAAAACAAAGTTTAGTATCATTGTCATCAGCTGAAGTAGAGTCCATAGCTTTGAGTGAAGTAGTCAAAGCTGTATTACTATGATTCAAAACCAAAAGTTTAGTAATCTTACGAAACATATTGACACTAATAAGAGATCTAGTTGAGCAGAACCGTGTCGAGCTGAAGTACTGCCCATCCGAGGATATATTATATAATTTTACGGATGTAAAAACAAAACCACTAGCCTCAACTTATATGAAAGTTTTTCGTTCTGGCCTTGGACTCATGAACATCGAGGAGGACTGTTGAGAGCACACCGTTGGTGCAGTGGCTTAACATACAGTCGTTCGTTCGACTAGCTTAAGTAGCTGTGAATGGTGCTCGTTGTTGGATAGGTCACCAACTACCAAAAGTATGCTACATAAAATTGTCATATGGCTGAATCCTCCATTAGATTTCTAGGGCGGGCTCAGAAAAGAACCAACACTCCGACCTAAAGACGGGTGCTGAATCATCCATAGCCCTATTACAATGCGATAAAAAGACAATATGCATATTAATTAGGATAAGACAATATGCACATTAATTAGGATAAGACAAGCCCAAAAATATAAAGTGGCCGAGGTGATCTTGGAAATTTGCGTTCGATACCTGGCTATACCTGAATAGTACGCTATCATAACATAGCTCTCCAGGTTAAACGTGTAAAATTCAAAATAAAATTAGAGAGAAACACAAATTATTCAAAAAATACTGTAATTTAAAATTTTATCACAAAATCATCAATTATTTAAGCACAACCCTTCATTTTGAGTAATATACCACAAACCGTTCGAACATCGATTTAAATTAAATATCAAAATAAATAAATAAATATATGCAAATTTATTTTGAACCTCCTTTTCAATATTTCACTTACATTCAAACACACACCTACACAAATTCATCATCATCATCATCATGCAAAATGCATTTTCAAGCATATGTTCAATGTTCAGTCAGGTACCTTATTTGAATAAATGTCGAATTTTTTTTTCAATACAACATTGAAATTTTTGTACTCAATTCTATCCAAAAAATTGATTGAAAATACGTGAGATTAGAGTATGCATGTGATAATATATGACATTGTGTTTGTCATTCAAGTCTCCTTTTTTTTGTTGTATTCTCTACACATTGCACTTATACATACAAAAATATACATTTATCTTATTATTCGAATTGATATTAAATATTTCAGGTTTTGAATGAAAAATGCAAGTAATGTCATTCGATTTAAATCAATTTTATACGAATGTTACGTCTCTTTAACTATTTCAGTGTTATTTTTTTTAGGTCAATGGACAATTGATTTGACATTTGAAAGGCAGGTGATAAAACTCAAAAATGTAATGAAATGTGATTTACAATGAGATTAAAATGGATGTCAATTAAATGTAAAATACCAGTCGTCTCCATTATTCTTTTGAATTTTTGTAGGGCTGTAGGACTTTATTTATTGTTTTTTTTTTATTATTATGTTAGATGGAGAAAATTGCTTCTAGGTCAATTTACTTGTCACATATCACAAAACATTTTTTAATAGAATTATTTTATCTCCTTACACAAAATCTCACTGTAAGTAGATGTAAATAAAATGTCCATAATAAAGAATTCAATTAACAAAATATTTCCTGTTTACATATTCAGAAGAAAATACACAACATGCAATGACAACAAAAATCATGATGATGATGATGATTTTATGATAAAAAAAGAAAAATTTTACCAAAACGCCCTTAAGCGAAGCATTTTCTTTTACTTTATCTTCATCGTTCATACAAAGTTTTGAAATTTATTTTATATATGTATAAGTTTTGGTTTTGTTTGATATTCATCTGGAACGAAAAAAAATAAGGAAACAGGACATTATCGATAAGAAGAATTTATATGTACATGTAAAGAGTATAAGATTCATTGTTCTTTGCTGCTACGATGATGGGAGACAAGAATATTGAGATGATAATGTTGATATGAATACCAAGAATATTTTCACTTAACATCATTCATACATGATATTCAAGAAAAAAAAGATTAAAAAGGAGATCTTTTGTCATTTTCATCATCTGTATACATACAAAAATAAATTTTCCATTCCTTTTATATTGTTTGAGCCCACAAAACATACTCAAGGAAGAAAAAACAAACTTTTACTTCTTCACTCTATTTAATATTGTTTATCATATCATGTCACAGTCACATGCGTCTTCCTGTCTTCCTTACAAACATTACCACATTTATAAAAAGACATTTTTTTTGCAAAATTTCTTGGTATAAAGTGAGAAAACTCTTAGTGACTCGTGTACATGAAAGACAACACAGTTTATTTATCTTGCGGTTGTTACGCTTGTTTAATTTTCTGATGACAGTTGTTGTATTTTTTGTTTGTTTCATGTTAAATTTCCTTTTTTTTTTGGAATGTAGGTGTACACATGCAAAGTCCTTTTTGAATTTGTATATTTTATTTCATATTTATATAAATGTATTTTGGCTTCTAGAAGTCCCACTAAAATGAGGGAAAAAATTTCCAAAATAACTAAAAATAGTAAGTACATGACAAAACCACATGTGGGTATTATTTCATTATATTTTTCATTTCATTTCATTTTTATGATTTCATGACAACATAAATTCAATATAAAGACAAAAAGTGAAAGTCCTAGTGAAAGGTAACAACATCATCCCTTTTTTTTTGCAACATGCTAAATTCAAGACAAGGGTTTTACAAGAGTTATGATGTGTTAAAGGTAAAATTAAAATAATAATTATTATTACGAGAACAAAATCCCCTTGTTTGTTAAAAGTTAACATGAATGTTTGTTTATAAGCACTTTTAATTAGTATAATTAGTTGAAGCTTATTAATAAATTGTGTGGTAGCTTAGACACCATACATTTAAAACATATTCGTTTGTCTCATTTCTATTCACTTTTTAATACAATAAAGTTTTAAATTAAAAAAAAATATTCATTATAAATGTGTGCGTTGAAATTGTATCCCTAATTAAAGAAAGTCATGACAATTAAAATGCTGTTTTGTAAAATTAATTAAATTGATGGCATTTAAATGAAAATGTGACATCAATTCATTAAGGAGTTGAATTGCGAAGGATTTCATTTCAATTATTTATTTAGCAATTCATCAATTTCAATCTTGTACATTTTCTTGGAGAATGTCGTCTTTTTCCTTATAAAGTCCTACCAGAATCAACCAGAATCACTGAAGTACAAACTCGGCGAACGCAACTAATACACAAAACGAACAAAACGGCAGACCCGCCAAACCCAGCAGACAAACGACTGATCTAACATATGAACGACAGACCTAGCGGACGAGTAATAGACTCAGCAGATAAACGACAGACGAACGATAGATCTAGCAGACGAACGACAGACTCAGTAGACGAACGATAGATCTAGCATATGAACGACAGACCTAGCAAACGAACGACAGACTCAGCAGACGAAAGGCAGACCTAGCATATGAACGGCAGACCTAGCAAACGAACGACAGACTCAGCAGACGAAAGGCAGACCTAAC
This sequence comes from Culicoides sonorensis, assembly GCA_900002565.1. Classification (NCBI taxonomy): domain Eukaryota; kingdom Metazoa; phylum Arthropoda; class Insecta; order Diptera; family Ceratopogonidae; genus Culicoides; species Culicoides sonorensis. Next base: position 167,513 of record LN483456.1, on the reverse strand, counting down.
AGATGAGCAATAGACTCAGCAGATAAACGGCAGATTCAGCAGACGAACGATAGATCTAGCAGACGAACAACAGACTCAGTAGACGAATTGCAGACTCAGCAGACGAACGGTAGACCTAGCATATGAACGGCAGACCTAGCAAACGAACGACAGACTCAGCAGACGAAAGGCAGACCTAACAGATGAGCAATAGACTCAGCAGATAAACGGCAGATTCAGCAGACGAACGATAGATCTAGCAGACGAACAACAGACTCAGTAGACGAATTGCAGACTCAGCAGACGAACGGTAGACCTAGCATATGAACGGCAGACCTAGCAGACGAACAACAGACTCAGTAGACGAAAAGCAGACTCAGCAGATAAACGGCAGACGAACGATAGATCTAGCAGACGAACGACAGACTTAGTAGACGAACGATAGATCTAACATATGAACGACAGACCTGGCAGACTCAGCAGAAAAATTAATCAGTTTAAACTGAAATAAGGCGATGCTTTAACGAACTGACAAATGACGAATTTAAATAAAGTAACACTTTAAAAGATATAAGAAATAAAATTTATCGTTAATTTGGCTCGAATTCCATTACCAACTTATTGAAACTATGAAATTTACATTATAAGTATTACCAAAACACATTTTAACCCAAAAATCCAAATAAATTGAACAAATACCACAAAAAAATACTTTTTTAATAAAAATTTCAAAGAAAAATATTTCATTTCCGATATCACGCTGACACGTGAGGCAGAAATAATATTAAAAGAAAAAGTTACAAATTCTCTCTGATTTATAAGGTTAATGGCATATATCATCAACTGACAATCAATATTCCAAACATGATATGTATAAAAAATGACACAAGTTAAAACATTGAAATAAAAATTTCACTTGCAAGCGTATAAAAAATTCAAATACAACAACAAGCTATTATGATGATACAAAGGAAAACAGCAACGTTGAAATAAAATCAGGTTAAAATGATGATGATTTTTCACAGGAATTCCTATTATGATGATGAAGAACAAAAAAAAAGAACAGAATATGTTATCCTTTTACAAATTCAGCATCATACATGTAATAACATAAAATTCACACCATTTGAAAATTTATTTAAACGCTCTTCTGTTATAAAATGAATGTTGAAAGGGAAGAAAGTGAGAACAATATGCAGATGACTAGTTTCATATAAACAAAAGTATCATATAAAACAATAGATATCAAATTCAAGAGATTTTTTTTCCTTTTCACTTCCTGCATATGATACTGTCATTGTATACGGCTAGTAAAGAGTTGACAATTTTCCTCATTTTTTTAAGTCATTTATCACATTAAAATACGTTGTGATTTTAATTTTAAGACCTTTTAAGAGTTAAAACTAAAAAGTTTTAATCAAATTTCAGCTTTACTGGGAAAATAAACTTTATAATTACATGATGATTAAAATGACACTGACACATGATCATAAAATTTCTCTTGCAATTGAATTTTGAATTGAAACAAAACAAACACACACACACTCAAAACAATACAAATAACAATACAATAACAAAGTAAAATTGAAAATTGAGAAGGAAATGAAGAAGAAAAAACAAGGAAAATACGTTACGTGATTGAAATACAATCAAAATCAATCATTTGTACATGGATGGACCATTATCTTTGTATTTTACACCTTTTGTAATTTCTGCTAGTTTAAATTTGTAGTAAGTTAAAAGATTGTTGTGTGACTTCTAAAAGTGAGTCAACTTGAAATCGATTTGAATTGAAAACGGAAACGAAAGATTTATTTAGAGTGTGTTTAAGAGGTATCAAATTTTTGACAAACAGATTGAATTTGAATTTTCACATTCAATTGGCTTTTTTAACATGTTAATCTCTGACATTTTTGATGATTCCCCAATTTTGAAGTGTTTATTTTTTGAATTTTGAATATCATAGAAATGTTTTTTTTTTAGATATTTGATTTGAATGACAGGTTGTCAATTGAACAAATCCAATGAGTCAATTTGTACATGACATTGATTACAGCAGTACTTGAACTTAAATACTGTTGCACAGATAACAGGTCAATTAGGCTCATAAACATTTTCCTTAAACGGGTTTTTGGGAGCTAGAGCTCTAAACCTCTTTGTTTTAAAGGAGTTTTAAATATTTTTTTTTTCCTGAAAAATTTATGTGGAAATTATTTTTCTTGGTTCGAATCAATAATTGAGTAATCCAACTTCGATTTTTCCATATTTTTTTAGCAATCAAATGTTTTTGATATAATCCAAGTAAAAATAAAGTTATTTCCCCTTATTTGCTGATACGTTAGTTAAGCTAAGCCGATTTTCAATTGAAAAAACTATTTATTTTTTATAAAAATTTATAATATAAAATCTTTCCAAATATTTTCCGTTTAAAACTTTTTCCTTTTATTCAAAAACTTTTATATAATATTTGTCTTTTCATATTTATTTATATTTTCTATGCGTTTATTTGCTCAACTGTAAAAGCTGAGAAAATTTGATGCAAATTTAAGCTGTTCATATTTGCAACTTTCATCAAAAAAAATCCCATTTTACGAGAACGAAGTAAAAAAAAACTCCTAATTTATTGTGAAACTTAAAAATTTGTATTATAACAAAAACTTTTGCTATCTTCAAAAAAAAAAATTGTTTTGAAAATGCAATATATTGTTCCAGCTGTTACAACCTCCATCATATACCTCTCATCATCATAATAATTGTAGATTGTAAAAAGGAAATTCTTTACATAGTTGTTGCTATTGTTGCTATTTTTTCCATCATTATTATTATCATCATCATCATCATCTTTACCGTTTCATATTATTACCTCTTCAGTACAATTTCATTTTAAAAGGAATTTTCACTGCAGTTTGTAATAAAAACAAGAAAGTATCAAAACACAAAATAATATATATAATTTTTTTTTAATATTTTATTTAAAAAAAGGTAAAGTCATGAAAAAACTTTATCTTATTTGTTTTTGTATACATACAAATAGCATATAATCTGTATTGTGATTTCGTTTTGAGTTTGTAATAAAATATGAATTTGTATAAAGAGTCATTGGAATTGGAAAGTTGGTAAAAGATATAATGAAGGTACACTTGAAATAGATTAAAATGAGAGAATGCTCATTTGAAATGAAGGTTACTTGTGTTGTAAGAAAAAATGAATGAAAGAATTTAACTGCAGAAATTTTTATTATTGAAGTTTTATAGTGATGATGAAAATGAATTTGAGAACAATTAAATTTTGCATTTTTCTGTAATGAAAAACTTAGAAATGAACATTGAAATATTCTGAAGTTACAAAAGTCAAAAATGAGCAGTCAAATTTTAAAGCAGTTGAACCATTGGATTGAACAATCAAATACAGCATTCGTTTCTGAAATGACATTCAACATCCTCGATTCTAACTTTTTTTGATTAAGAAACTTTTACGATAAATTTTAGATCTGGCGGAAATCAAGCTCCTCAAGGCCACCATTCTCGTGTCAGTTCAATATGCCTCTTACATGAACGAATCCATTAGGCTCATATGGGCCTCGGACCTCAAAGGCACTTCATCAGTCGAAATAAAGAGCTCCAATACCATGATAACCAAGGTGGAACAACTTGACCGTTTCGACCGTGACTCAAACACGAGAGTGCCACTCTCTCTTAACAAAATAACCATCGATTGCAAACTCCTTCCAACAAATATCACGATCAGTTATTTAAGATTAAACGTCACACTGTAGGGTTAAAGTAAGATATTTTGCCCAAATAGGAATAACTTTTGAAACAAGAGTCCAATTTAACTGAAATTTTGAATAGAAGTCCAAAACATATTACTCTTTCAAAATAAATTGGAAAATTTAACTAAAGTAAGCCTTGTGAGCTACAATAAGCCTTCAAAGTGAGAGTAAAAAAAACACAAAAAAATTAGTGGAATTTATGACAAGAAAAACATTCATTACTGGGAATAATAAAAAAAAACCAATAAAAAAATATTTATTTTGTTGAATCAGGCTTATATAAAGCCTGATTTATTTCTAAAAGTAATATTATTAAAAAATTAAAAAAAAAAATGCTAAAATTAAAATTAAAATTAAAAAAAAATAATGCGAAGTAATTATATTATATATCGAGATACAATTACATACAATTTGAAAAACCAACACACACACATACATACACACACACACATACATACACACACACACACACAGACTAATTTTTCGAGTTTCTTTAGAGTTTATTGTAAAAGGTTGAATTTAAACTTCGAAGCAATGACAAAAAGCAAGATTTTTTTTCTTTTATCATTTTCAAATTTTTTAATGAACGTAATCGCAATTTTATGGTACTCTGGTTCAAATAAACTACTCACTTTGTTCAGCAAAGTTGTTGCTTATAAAATAAGCTAAAATGTTGTCTCAGACCACTTTTTGAGTTTTCATACAAAAATATTGAGAAATCATCCAAAGAGTTGCGCATGTTTAGAATGGCAAATACATGAAAAATCGATTATTTGTATGGGAACTGTAATATTTTTTATGAAAACATTGATACAATGTACGGAAAAGTTGTTTAAATTTAATTTTTTTTCTTGGAAAAAAAATTCCTATACAAATCAATAATTTTTCATATATTTGCCATTCTGAAAATGCTCTAATTTAAACAGTTTTTGGATGATTTCTCAATATTTTTGTATGAAAACTCAAAAAACAGGTCATAGACAACATTTTATCTTATTTTATGCGCCACAACTTTGCAGAACAAAGTGAGCGATTTATTTGAACCAGAGTACCATAAAAATCCATTTTTCGAGTTCTATTTCATTACAAAATTTGAAAATGGTATAAAAAATTCGAATATCGAAAAAATATTTGGTCTTTTTTAATTAGGATCCACGAGATTCACCAATTTTGGACAAAAAAAACCGCGTTCAGAATCATTAACAGCAAAAAAAATAACCTTGTAAATGATGTACCACTTTGACATACAATCATTATGTAAATTTTGACGTTGAAAGAGATTTTTCGTACAGAAATAGCATTTTTTTGGTTTCAATCTTTTGTTGCTCATAAGTTACAATTTTCAATTTCAATAAACAAAGTGCTTACTGTAAAGTAGATAAATCTAATATACGATGACCTTCCGTATATTGACGAAATAAGAAAATGAAAAACCGTATATTGACGAAAAAAACATTCAAATTTAGCGTTTATTGACGAAAAATAGAAGTTCAAAAATTTATTAGAAATTTGAGTAAAATTTATGCATTGACAAACCTATTTTTGCTTTGAAATAAGTACTTATGTGAAAAACATTTAAAATGCTAATATTAAGAAATGAATTTAGTGATAAGAAATGAAAATATATGAATTTTTCTTTATTTTTTATTCAAAAACATACATAATTTAATAGACGATTTCAGCGTATATTAACTTCAAAATGACCGTCTATGAAATTA